>OX465090.1:28053156-28438817 GCA_949987675.1 Chymomyza fuscimana
AAAGTTTTTCGGATCTTGAATTTAAATGCAGCGACCACAAGAACATATTCCAAACTTGGTCTCAGCTTAGAGCCCGAAAATTAATTTTTATTTGGTTTAGATCCAAAATTTCAAATAAAGACAAAAAAAGTAGCCCAGAGGCATCATATTGCGCTTACTTGATGACTACCTACAAGTAATATTCTTCCCGGATTCATTGTAGCCTCATCTAGTGGCTAAGTTGATAATTTTTAGACACTTTCGTGGTGCATGGTACTGCACCAAACTGCTAGGACGCTGACATTTTGGTCAATCTTATTTGCAAAAAGTACGCCCTTTTTTTGAGGTTTCTTAATTCAAAAAATTTGTGTGAATAAATTGAGCTTTTCACCAAAACAAACTTAGGCAGAGCTCTTATTTCTATAATACATCTTCAATATTCGGAAGCATTGTACGGCTTTAATTCTAAATAGTAAACACAAAACAGCTGAGAGCTCTAAGAATATTTACTTTACACAAAAAAATCATAAAAAAGACACGCTATATAAGCCAGCATACACAAAGCTCCTATTTCCATAATACATCTTCAATATTTGGAACCATTGTACGGCTCTAATTCAAATCATTATTGAATAGTAAAAAAACTAAACACAAAACAGCTGAGAGCTGTAAAATCGTAAATAAGACACCCTATATAAGCTCTTATTTTTATAATAAATCTTCAATATTTGCAAGAGTTTTAAGGTTCAAAATCAATTCATTATAAAGTACTTAGAAAGACTAAGCGCAAAACAGCTGATAAAAAAACTTAAAACGACAGCTCATATTTCTATAAAAAATTTTCAAAATTTGCATGCGTTTAAAGTTTGTAAGTTAATTCATTATAAAGACTAAACACAAAACAGCTGCTAAGAAAAACTTCTTAAAAAGACAGCCTATACAAGCCAAAATACACAAAGCAATTATTTTGATAATAAATCTTCAAGCTTTTAAAGTTTCTAAGTCAATTTTATTTTAAAATAACATTAAAAAAAAAAAATTTACTAAAAATCACCCTATATAGTTCAGCATACACAAAGCTCTTATTTCGTTAGCAAATCTTCAATATTTGTAAACGTTGTAAGGTTTTTAGTCAGTTCACAACAAAGTACTAAGCAAGACTAAGCACAAAACAGCTGTTAAAAAAAATCTCTTAAAAAGACACCCTGTTTTCAGCCAGCACACAAAAATTCTTATATCGACTACAAATCTTCAATATTTGAAAACGTTGTAAGGTTCTAAGTAAATGAATACAAACGTGCTAAGAAAGACTAGGCACAAAAAGACACCCTTTATATGCCAGCATTGTTGCTTTTGGGCTTTTTTTGCATTCACTTTGACTTTGGCCTCTTTGCGCTTATCTGGCACTTTCTTTTTGGTTGATTTGCTAGAGCAAACAAATTGACAACAAAGTGAACAACACACACACACACACACACCCCACATACACACATTGATACACTAGTATTGGTTTAAATCCCAGAGTGGGCTGAAACAGAGCAACGAACAAATTGATTTTAATTGTTAAGCATTCCCTTTTTAATTGTCCTAATCTGTGCCTGGGCTGGATTTGCCAATACCCTTTTACCTTTTTATTTTTTTTTTTTTGCTTTCTTCTATTGTTGTTGGCAAAAGTCCTTTAAGTAGCCCTTTTTGAGGCAAATAACCCAACCAGCTACACTTGTCCTTTAGGCCAACTTCAAGGGCTTCCAAAAGTTTTACGCATGTGTGTGTGTGTGTGTGTGTGTGGGCACCAAAGTCTCTTTGACTTTTGTTGTAGTATAAAATCCGAAGATTTCATTTTTGTTAGCTGCATTACAGTTAATTGAGTTGTGTGGCTTCAGAAGATGACAATGCCGTATTTTAAGAGCCCAATGCTGAGACAGGTGTGCGACAGCCAGCCAGCGGATGATGGAGATGGAGTGAGTGAGTTAGAAAATTAATGGAGAACTATTTGGGAATGAATAAGAAGATTTACATACTTAAAAATATAAACAAATCAAATCAATAAATAAGAAAACTTTGTTTCGATGAAGTTGCTTTAAACTCAAGCTGAGGTTTTTTTTTTTTAAGAGCTGTAGTTAAGCCGGTTTTTGGGAAACATTTTCGATCTGTATGCGGTCTGCGGTGTGTGGGGCCTCGACTTGTGTCGCCAGGCGTCTGGCCACTTTTTGTAGCGCTCTATGTAGCTCTGTTGTTGTTCATATTGTTATTGGGTTTGTTTTTTTTTTCATCTTCTATGTGTTTTTTTGGCTTAGTTAGTGCATTGCATTTTGGGGGTAACACGAATCGAATCAAAACGTGTTTCTTCCAAAAAAAAAAGAAACAACAACATACAGTTGGCATTCAATGCTTGAAGTTGTAGCTTTTTGTTGTTGTTGCTGTTGGATTTATTTGTTACTCTGGTCTTTGGTGTTGTCTGAGTGACTGACTGACAATGCGACGACCCACTCAGCCAGAGCTCAGAGCACTTTGTTTTTCTTTGATGGTTTTTCATTTCATTTCTAGATCTCTTTCCCTCTGTGTATGTGTGTGTGTGTGTGTGTGTGTGTGTGTGTGTGTGTGTGTGGGCGTGTTGGTTGCTACATAATATACTGTACACATGTTTATATGTATTTCTTTATAATAGTTGAAAGCAACAGCTACGAGGGCAGTTTGATAAATTAAGCGAATTTGAGACAGTTCAAAGCGAACATCCTCGAGAATTTCGTGAACATGTTTTTGCATAAAAGCATCCTTACGAAATACTATGAGTCAGTCAGTTTCGATGGTTAGGAGTGGTTTACTGTATTCCTTGACCTTAAAAAAAGAATCAAAATTTCGGGAGTAGCGATTTTTCACTGATTTTAAGTAAAATTCGAATTTTAAAACTTTTTTTTGTTAGATAGAAGTTATGAATTTTGAAAGAAAGCCAATAACTTTTTTTCGATGCTGCGTACTGGCCTTAAAACAAAAACTTACGTTATAAAAATGACGATTTAGAATAAAATTCTAGCTTCATAGGCTTTTTTTTGTGACAGGAGTTCTTAATTTGATTTTGCTTCAAAACTGCGTAGCGGAAAACAAACATATTTGCTTTTATATGGAGTTTTGTCTCGACCCCTTTTTTGATGCTGCGTACTGGCCCTGAAACAGGAATTTGCGGTATACAAATTACGATTTTGACTAAAATTTCAATTTCAAGGTTAATTACAATTTTATTCAAAATCGTAATTTCAAGAGCTTTTTTTTGTAGACAGAAATCCTTACCCACTAGTTCTTAATAAAACATCTTTGCTTTCATATGAAGTTTTATCTCGTCCTTTTTTTTCGCTGCTACGTACTGGCCTTAAAACAAGAATTTGCGGTGTAAAAAATAAACAAAGAACGATTTTTCTGTAATTGAACTTTTTTTTTGTAAGGAGAATTTCTTGTTATGAGATTTTTTTTAATTGTTTGTTTAATTGTAGATAGCTTCTAAGTCAAAAATTCTTGATTTGAGAATATTTAGAATGTTTGCTTTAGGTAGAAGTGCTCTCAAAGAGAGATTGAGAGTATTTTATGCTTAAGTCCAGAAAAGCAGTGCAGCAAAAAAAGTTTGTGTTTTGAGAAAATTCGTATTTAAGATTGTCTATTTTTTTTTGTTTTTAATTTATATTATTGACGGCACGTTAGAGCCCGTCTTAAAAATGATTGAAGTGATATTGAACGATTATAGAGTGCAGGAGCTTGAAGTTTGTTTTGATTTTGTTTGTTTGATTTAGCTGAATCAACAAACAACAGAACAAGAAATAGTCGGTCGATTGAAAAAAAATCGATCGCTGTAACTCAGTCAAGAAACAGGAAAACAAGAAATAGTCGGTCGTTTAAAAAAAATATAAGTCACTTTAGCTGAATCAACAATCAACAGAACAAGAAATAGTCGGTCGATTAAAAAAAAATCGATCGCTGTAGCTGAATCTCGGCGATTATTTTGAAGGGCAATTTCAACATTGACTTGATGTGTGTAATCGTTACATTAAAAATTCTTAAATTGCTGCCCCATGCAACACACTTAGCTATTATGTGACGACTATTTTTTTCCAATAAAAAGATTCTCACAACAAATTTTTGAATTTTTAAAAAACCTTAAAAAAAAATTTGTATTTTCAAGAGACTAATGCAACGATTTGAACGAAGACAATGTTATGTTTAAGTAGCTTTTAATTCAAGACTACCTTTATACGCAAACTTTGATAGCTGCCCTCGCACAACTAGCGCTGAAAACATGTGGCAAGACACAGCAGCGACACCTTTGTCGACATCGTCCAACTAAATCCGATTATAACTAATTATTATGGACGCAAAAGCTCTTGGTATGCGTGTGTGAGTGTGTTGTGCATAGGGTTGCCAACATGCATTGCACTGCTGCAAACTCAATAGGATTGCCCAAGCTCTAGCCTTGTCTTGACGTGTGGGCAGATTGACTTTGGTCATTGTCGTTGTAGTTGGTTACTTTGTAAAGGCAACTGGTTGCCTTTGCTTGATTACTTGACACATATATACACAAAAGTACATAACATACATGTTGTATATAACATAAGTTAATAAGTTACAAGAGAGAGAGAGAGAGAGAGCCAAAAGAAACACTGAACTCAAAAATGTAATTTATTTGACAAAAAAAGGTACAGGTTACAGCTCTTTACTTTGGGGCTAATCAAATATGTTGAGTATTCTTTAAAAACTAGCAAACATATTTGATTTCAAGTAGAGTTGTCAACGAGTTGAAATTTTTTAGCAGAAATTCAATTATGCAAGTTCAAAGCAAAAAAAAAAAACAGTTTTAAAGTTATGCGGTTAGTATAAAAAATAAATATTGTTAACTCAAGTTATTTCGCTATTATTGAGAAAGTATAACTTTATTGAAAAAATAAGAATATAGGGTGTTTTTTTGTGACCAAATTAGTGCATTATTTGTTTTTGAGTTCAAAAATTTTATTCTAATGCGCCTTAAGACACAATGGGCCTATGGTTATCGGGCTAAAGATGTTTTCTTTTTTTATCGAAAAAATACAAATATCGGGTGTTTTTCTTTGACTAGTTTAGTGCATTATTCGTTGGATCTGCGCTTTTAAGAGACTGAAAATAAATTTTTGAATCTTAATCTAATTCGCTTTAAGACACAATGGGGCCTCTGGATATGGGGTGTTTTTTTTTTTTTGACTAATTTATTGCATTATTTGTTAAATCTTCTGTTTTAAGAAATTGTAAACAAATTTTTACATTTTATTCTAATTCGCCTTAAGAAACAATAGAACATCTGGATATCGGGTGTTTTTTTTTTTTTGGTTTTTTGACTAATTAATTGCATTTTTGTTGAATCTTCGCATTTAAGAGACTGAAAACAAATTTTTAAATTTTATTCTAATGCGCCTCTGGTTAACGAGCTGCAAGGTCAGGGGTAAAAGTGATTTTTTTTAGTTTTGTGCAAATAATTGATGTATTCCAATAACAGAACAAAAACTTAGCTAACATTTTGATACAGACTGATATGCTTATTTATTTCCAACTATTATTTGCCAAACAATAATCTTTATTTGTGCAAATTTTGCAAATTGATTTAAAACAAAAATATTGAGCATTGCTTATAAGACCTTGCTATAAAATTATTAATTCAAAATATGTAGATACCAAGTCTTCAAGTCCATTTCTGCCTTGCTTGACTATAACTTCCTGCTTCCTGCTTTCTTATTTTGTTTTTATTTTTTGATTGTCACTTTCGTTCCACTTTTAGTGAATATTTATGTTTGTTTATTTTCTAACAAATAATTTACTTACTATTTTCCCAAGGCTGTTGCTGTTGTTGTCTTTGTTTTTGTTGTGCTTTGAGCTGACAAATATCTGCAAAAATATATAAAAAAAAGAATATAATAATAATAATAATAAAATAAACACATCAAAAGTGAACTTAATAATTGAAGTTTTGTTTGTTTTCTTTTTTGCATTTTTGCCCCTAACAAACAAATAAACCAACCAACAAATGTGAGCTATTGTTCAAGAAGTTGTTGTTGTTGTTGTTGGTAACACAACTTGGCCATAAACACGCACAAGAATCGGTGTTGGGTCGCCATAGCCATTTTCTTCCGCATTGGGGTTCTGGGCTTTACGAGCTATATGCCACCAAAATGTTTATTATCGTCAGACATACGAGCAGTAAGCCAGCCAGTTGAACCCACAACATTTAAGAATTGACGCCTCCTTCAATTTTTTGGACCATGCGGCACGCATTTTTCGCATAAAATCGACATTTTTATGCAGTTTTCATAATTAAACACACCAGACGACCAGGGGCTGTAAACCCCAAAAGCCCAAAACTGCCTGGGTCTCTCTCTGTATTCCCCCCAATTCTTGTCCAGCTCATGACTCCAGTAATTGATGCAATTTTTATGCCTGTTTATCGAAAATTGATTATTGGCGAGCAGAGTGGCCATAAAACGCGCAACGAAGCATGCAACGTGGCATGGTTTAATTTCTGAACTGAAAATTTTAGAGGTAGCTTTGTAACTTAAGGATACGTCGTATACTTAACCAAGCTAATCAAATGCCAAACGCACACACACACACACACACATACACACACACAGACAGCATTAAAACAAAACAGCAAGACAGCAGAGCAGAGCGGCGCGGCGCGGCGCGGTGCAGAGATAAGAGAGAGTATCGCTCTCTTTATACAGGAATTGCTCATTCATATAACGTATGAGTATCAATCAAAATACAAGGCGGCGTCCGGATGAGTGCTTAAGTGTGTGGGGGGTAATGAAGGAAAAGTATAAAGATAATCATATCACATTCTTGGAATGCGTGGGAGTGTCCATTTAGAGCATTCAAGCAAAATTTATGGCGACTGCTAAGCGCTCTCTACTAGAAATAGACATGCAGCTGAGCACTTTTATTATTTTTTGGGGAAAAACCAACAGCTGATGACTCTCTTATGTACTTAGTTTTATTACTTAAATACAAGTCGCTGTTTTTTTTTCTTTAAATCAAAAATTCAACAAAAGTCTTGCAATTTTTTTTTGTTATACGAAATGTAATTCTGAGAAAGAAATTTTGAAAATTTAAGAGCGGCGTTTTCTGGTTCATACTCTTAGAGTAATTGGGAAACGAGTCTGATTCCAAGAAGTTTAGATGTTGACAAAATAAATCAATTAAGCTGTTTCTTTTAGTCGAACATTTTACGTCTTTAAACTTGACATAGGCATAGGTCTCATTATTGCCAACTAGGGGTCTCCGCTACCTGCTCGCTGTCATTTATACGTTTTTGTTTTATATATGTACTATATATATGTAGTAAAATTACAATCAAAATCCTTTTAGAACTGTGAGACATGTGTATAGGCATACGCTGCCTTATTAGTAACTTGGGGGTCTCCGCCACCTGCTCGCTGTAACAAACACGGCTTTATTTTATATACATATGTACTAGATACAGATATATAAGTACAACTTTATTCAAATTCTTTTAGAACTGTATGTATAAGCATACGCTTGCTTATTCGTAACTTGGGGGTCTCCGCCACCTGCTCGCTGTAACGAACATAGCTTTGTTTTATATATGTACTACATACAGCTACATGAGTAAAATTATGAGACATACGAATAGACAAACGCTTACTTATTCGCAACTTGGGGGACTCCGCCACCTGCTCGCTGTAACAAGCACGACTTTGTTTTATATACGTAGATAGTGCTAGATACAGATACTGAAGTAAAATTATATTCAAATCCTTTTATAACAGTGAGACATATGCATAGGCATACGCTTCATTATTCGCAACTAGGAGTCTCCTTCACCTGCTTGCTGTAACAAACAAGACTATATATAAATATGCTTTAGATACAAATATATGAGTAAAACTTTATTCCAATCCTTTTGAAACCTCGAGATTTATATACATATATGTATGTTAAAGCTGCCTTAAACATGCTTTGTTTTACCTTTGCACATATAGGGTGTTCATTTTGTCGAACATTATGGTACAAGGGCAAAGTGTAGAACAATACTCTTGCCAAAAAATGTATATTAGGGTGACCATGTCTCTTACTTATTTGGTACACTATACTATATATAAACTATAATTTATTATACTGTTTTTGGTGCTATAATCTGCTACAAAATAGTGTAATAAGATCAATAAATATATATGCAAAACTTTATTTTTATATTTTTAAATAACATTTTCTCAGAAAAACTTTTCTTAATAAAAAACAATATGACACTTGTAGACAGCTGATTGTTTGTATGAAAAGTAATTAAGTACTTGCACTCTGATTACTTTTCATACTCGTTATTTGGGCAGTCTTGCCTTTGTGCCCGTTGTAATTCTTGCTCACGTCGTTACTCGGGTATGCTTGCCATTTTGCCAGACGAAGTGAATACCCTAAATTATATAACTTCTCTAGTGCTAGCAACTTAACAAAAGCAGCCACATTTTCATGGGGACTCCTTTATAGCTCAACATGCAGCCATGCTATTCCCAAAAAGAGATCTTTCAATTGTATACTTTAGATTTAAGTGCAAACACTGCCATTATTCTACGGATTAAGCTTTGTTTTGATAAACTATCTGTTTAATTTACATGCATGCCATTAGTATGGCAAAAATTTTATCAATATCTATAAGAAAATGTAATCATATTTCCAATGCAAACATCGAAAATGACAGCCGGTTATGTCGGATTTGATGGGTGAGAAAGCGTTTTGTGGTGTAGGGTTTTGCGCATAAGTTTGGTTTAGAAATACCATTCAGCCTGCAATTAAATTGCATACAAATAACATTTCTATAGTTGCATTTTTTTTTTCTTTTTTTGTATTATTAGTTTGCATATTTCTCATATTTCTTTTATCTAGTATGCTGCAATTTTTTAATTAAATTATGACAGTGTACAGGGGGGGGGGGGGGGGGGGGGGAAGAAAAAGAGCATGGAAGTGAATGAAAACATTTTGAGTTAAAGCAAATAACTGCAATTGATTGAAACATTAGTAGATTTCAAATCGCAATCAATGTTTTAAATAAAATACTAGATTTTTATAGCTATTTATTATCTATCTATAGCTGGAATACTTTTATTTATTTTTATTTTTTCGTTTCAATATTGTATGCCATGCAGCGATGGAAATTTGTTGTCTTTTGTTTGAAATAGTCGTGCGTCAGAAATCTCTTTACGCTTCAATTTACAATCTCGTCGTTGTGGTAAAAATAGTTCGTTTTTAAATTTAAAATTTTGTTAATTATATTTAAAGACTTTTAAACTATGCAGCATCCTTATAAAGCATTTCTCTAAAACCAATTTTATCTATAAATATTTTTTTTGCAAGTATACTGCTCTTGTCTCTTTAAAGCGAATTTTTATATAACGAATATTTTATGTAACGAACCAATATCTTACTCTCATACGGATTCTTAGAATATTCCGAGATATACCTCTTTGCATTTATAAATTCTATAGGAACTAAAAAATGACAGCGTTCTGTTTTAGTTTTTACTTTCACTAAAATTAAGTGAAAGTGAATTTCTCTGTTTGCTTAAAAGCATTAAAAATCAGACATATCAAACTGCTATACATGTTAATTAAAAACCACAATGTTTTAGAGTATTGTATTTCGAGATAGATTTTCACATAATTTTAGTGAAATTGAGATATGAAACAGACCAAGTAAACTAAATACTTCACGTTAAATTTATAGAATCCAAATCAAACTTTACTGTTTTTGTAGTTTTTAAAATTCGCGATATCTGGCACACTCCCACTCAAACGCTTTGTTGTTGTGGTTTGCTTATGGCGGTTTTCGTTTTGGCATAAATAGAAATTGAAAATTTGACATATACGTTGGTCTAAAAGCAACCGCATGCAGTCCAACTGACAGTCCTGCGGGGGCAGCAATGGGCTGGGTTCAGGTGGAGCGTTTAAAGGCAGCGAGACTTCTGAATTTGATAAACAGTCGAAGCGGGGCCAAAATGATTCATGAGCCGCATCAGGCCCTGCTGTTGCTCTATTATCCTTTTGCATGCCTCAAAACAAGGAACAAAACATAAAAAAGATAAAAAAAAATAAACCGAACCAAACCAAACTGAAACCGTAACGAAAACACGAAAATGCATAAACTCGAAAGGGGTGCGCTGTATTGCGGGGGTGTATAAAAAAGTGAAATATATGCGATGCATATAGTATGTATGTGTACATATACATATATAAGAAAACATGCGATACAATAAAAATGTACTGAATGCAACAATACAACAACTACAAAAAAAAACCAACAACAAAATTGTTTTCAATAAAATCTTATAAAATCGACTTTTATATACCCTTCGCAGAGAAGAGATCTATTAGATGAAAAACTTTTCTGCACAAACCTTAAAGCTAGAAGCATTAGGTGTCGTTTAGATAGATTGTGTAATTAAATCCTTTTTTTTCCCCTCAATGCATTTTTAATCGATTATTGACTTTGTATTTTCGCTCTAGCCAGCATGGAAGATAATTGAAATCCACTCCTTGCACTTACTAAACTAATCGTTTTATTTAATTAAGTAATCAAAGTAGGCTGGTTCCAGCATTCATACAACAACAATCAACTCAACTTATAAAGCAGCGAATCTTATGTACCTTTGAAACTGAGAAATTAAAGGGTGTTGTTTTGAGAGCATCGAAATTATTGCTGAGTTGCAAGATAAGGTACATTTTGTTTTGAAACAATTATAAAAAATACCATACGTCAAAAAACGAGCATGCTTAACATTCTAAATCAAAACGATTCGGAAATGTGAAATAAAACAGCCATTTAATGAATTCATTGAAATTTTTATTCTGTTTGAAGGGATTTCCCATGGCATTTATGTTTTAAGAACTATATCTGATATATAAACACCATGACAATAAGTTTGTCGAAAAAAAAAAAACAGTAGTTAAGCCTAATGATCGAACTAGCACAAAAAAAAAACACCCTTTATATAGCAGAAATAGCAAGACAGTTGAAGCATGTCCTAGGTCTAAGTTGCATCTTAACAAAATATTTAAGAGCAAAATTTTATACGAATTCGTTTTGAAACCACATGTTTGCTGCTACCAATTTCACCAAAACGAATTTTTTATGTGGTTTAAAACCAAGAGAAATTAAAACGAATTGGCAAAATAGATTTAAGAGCGTATATATATATTTTCAGATTCTATTTATGCCAATTTTGAGTTAAATAATTATTTTTTCACTCAAAGTTTTTCGTTTGCGTTCAGTTACGTCTTCACGAATTTGTATGCAGGCAGTAGTCGTGATTTTTCGTTCATGGTTCCATAAAATCTAAGGGCCCATACTCAGTTCGAAAAATATCGCACGGAATGACAAAACTACATATAAACAAAAATATCCCAAATGGGATAAGATCTTCGAAATCGGATAGGAATTGTAGATGCTATGGAACCAGGTACGGAAGTTCCAATCTCCTCTCAAGTTTTTCGTTTGCGTTGTCTTCACGAATTTGTATGCAGCAGTAGTCGTGATTTATCGTTCATGGTTCTATAACATCTATAGTTCCTATCCGATTTCGACTTGAAATGTTCGTAAATGAATTCTCCTTCAGCTTAAAGCTTAACATAATTTTCAAAAATTTTTTTTCGTTTATAAAAAGCATACCGAAAATGTGTAATTTTGAAAAATGGTATTTGTTTCGACTTTGGTTGCCTGGATTTTTTACTTAATCTGTACATATTATATATTACTGGAAAGAGCACATCAATACCTTTCGATCTAATCATATTTAATGTTGATACAAAGTTTTGTTCACGAGATATTGGGGAATAACTGAATAAAGTGGCCAAAAACATCTTTTTTAAAAATATCTCGAAAACGGTGCTTAAGAAAAGGTTGCCATTTTCGTGTGTCTCGACCCCAAATTACCGTAAAAAACACTTTTTTAGGAGGTTCACTCGATGACCATTAAATTTGTAAACTTGTGTAATTTGCCTCGAAAGGTGTAGAGCTAGCGCAAGCAAAAAATTCGGATTTGGGAGCACACAAAAACGAATTCGAATAAAATTGTTCGTTTTCGTTTAGTAGTTCTAATGCAACTCAGCTACTCAAATTGCTGAGATAAATTGAACTATCTGGGAGGGTACTAATGTGGTGACATCGTAAACACCACAGACTGTTGGAGCATCCACACTCCGTAAATATGATTTAGAAGGATTCCGCCAACTTAAGCTCACAGAGACCAGCAGTTGAAGCGATAGACATTGTAAAATCGAAATTTATAATATAGTTCGAAAATTTTCTTTATAGCGAGCGGAGAAATGGAGCAAGTTCTGTTTTTACGACTAACATGATCTGCTACGACAGCAAATGGGTCTACATTCCATTATGCCGCTCTTATAGTAGTTTCGGAGATCTTAGAAAACATTCAAAGCATCTCAATACGAAGATCTAAGCTATCTTCACTTGGCTTACAATACTGATCAAAATTTTTTATAGTTTCCGAAATGCTTCGTTCTAGCTGTTATGAACACTTGAAGGATACTCTTTCATACTAGTTTCTCAGATTTTGGGATCGCCCACTCGCTTGGTCCAACATTCAAAGCATCTCAATAAAATCGCTGTTATACCAATTTCTAAGATCTAAGCTATCTTCACTGCAACAAATTCTAATAGTATAAGATACGGAAGTACTTCCTTCTTAGTGTTACCAACATTCAAAGGATCTTAATGTACACTTTTGTTCTATGAGTAACGCGTATAAAAAAAAAACTGAGCTACACTACATGAAGAGTTTTTGTTTGGAAATACAGATGTGTGTGTGTGCGTGGGTGCATATAAAACGTGTGGCACGAAACCAAACGAAACGAATGGAAACGTCGCCGCTGAATGAATCAGGCGAGTTGTCTCTATGTCTCCGTGACGTCCCACTCTCTCTCACTGCTGTGCTCTCTGCAGCTCTCGATGTGTGTGTTCCATTTCAATGAAAAACGCACTCGCAACTGACGGCAACAACACGGCCAGGATATATGCATGTAACGAATGCGAATGTGTGTATGTGTATGTGTATGAGTGTGTGAGTGTGTGTTACACACACACACCCAACGTACTACAAAATGAATGAACGTGGCAACAACCGTTAAGTGGTTGCTTGTTGTCGTTGTTGTACTTTGAAATGTTTTACAAATTCGACAGAAAATTGTATTAAAACCAAAAAAAAAAAAAGAAAAAAACCAGAATAAATATCAAGAATGAAACAAAAAAAAAAAATGTGTAATAATAAAGTAAATAAAATAAAACACATGGGATATAAGCATTTGTGGAGTAGGGTTCGAGGTTCAGCTTGGCTAAGTGTATGGGGTTGACTATCGCAAAGGAAATAAAAATATATCCCAAAGCTTGTGTGCATTTTAGTAAACCAATTTAAAGCGGCGGGTGGTTTAATAGCATAGCATTCACCCCACTCCCCTCGCTACCAGAACTAACCACTACCCCCCAAGGAAACCCGCTTAAGATGCGAGTCAGCTGGCCAATGTGCTAATTTGTTCTAACTCCATGGCAGCTGATCAACAAAACAACGACAATAAAAAAATATATATATAATATAATATAAAGACGGGCATAACAAATGAGAGGAGTATGAGGACAACGAGTGCCATGAGTCATGCCTGACGGGGTGAGTGAGTAAGACAGTTTGGTGGTAGCGGGGGGCTGAGCAGCGCTTTTTTTGGGGGTGCAGAAAACGAAAACAAAAAATGAATTGAATGAAACTCAAAATTGAACTAGAGCAAAAACTTGCCAGAACGAGGGTAGCGCAAGCTAAGAAGTTGACTCATATCGAAATCAAAATCTAACTAAAGGCCTAACAAGCAAATATTTGCTTAAGCGAGATAAGCGCTAAATTAGAAGCACATGGAAAATGATAAAAGTTGATTGAAACTGAAATTTAGATAAAGTCTAAGGCTGCCATGACCACCATGAGAAACTTAAGCTGTGAGCAAAGAAAAGTAGATAGTTTCAAGTTAATAAATTGCAAGAAAATTAAGAGCAAAATATTGGGAGAGGGAGCAAAGAAGCTGGGACTGCACAGGCCTACAAAGGAAAAAGTACGCGGGTATACTGACTTTTTTTTTTGTTCTGTTTTCATTACAAAATCTGTTCTTATATTTGGTTTTAGCTTAGTAATGGTGCCTTTTGCTGCGCTGAGAGCAATACGTTATGACGTCAGAGAGGCAGCGTCAATAATATGTAAAACACAAGCTGTAAGTGTTCAGGCATCTTCATTCTTCACGCCAGGAATTTGATCAGCAGCAGATCAAGTAACTCCAAATCCAATATACAAAAATGAGTGGTTGAAACCAAAAATCAAAAGAAAGTTTGCCATATTGACAAGAAACTGCACTCAAAATCCATTGAAAAATCTTGGGCTATGTTAATATATAAAAAAATAGAGAAGCTGAATCAAAAAATCAAAAGAAAGCTTGACATATTGAAAAGAAACTGCGTTACTACCTTTATAATTGTATTATAGTTAAGCCTTTTTTTTAAGAAGATATGAACTTAGTTCAATTTCTGACAAATAAGCAGAAGCTGAGAATGTTTAAAACCTTGGGAACCATAACGCAGTACTAGTACAACAAAAAATACGCCAGAATTGGGCTCCATATGTATATAATACATAAACAGACAAACTTTTCTATTACAAATTTGTCAAGAAATTTTTTCATATTACAAATTATTTTCAAGATACAGCTCTTAGGTGCGACCAGCCATACACAAAAAACTTTTTGTGCTATGTCCAAAATTTTCCAAGATCTTACTTGCAGCGATAAGAATTTCTTTATAAAAAATATTAGCAGGAAACTGATGCCAATTCGGAAACTTGTAAAACGGTAGCTTACAGACCAATCGGACTCAAGTTTTGAGAAAAAAAGAAGAAAAGAAGAATTGTATTTTATTTTTATGAGTTTTGTTTATGTTATGTTTTATATTATAGATTTAAACTAACTTTTACGCAGAGACGTCAAAAATTCTGAGTGAAATAATTTGCAAAGTTCAACTTATTGGATTGGATTATGAAAAAACTATTTACAAAAATAGTCAAATTGAAAAAAATTCCATAAAAAGCTGCTCTCTCTCTGAAACAGCTGCAGTTGATCAACTTCCAAAAATTTTTGTTTATCAAAGTCCAATCCACTTGGCCAAATGTGAAGAATATTTTCATATATATGTATGTGCAATAAAAAATAAATAAAAAGGACGAACAGAGCAAACCAATTGTCAGCTTAACTCTAAAACTAAACTGAACTTACGCTTCAGATAGAGCGCCACACATGCGGCGGGGGGGAGGCGACACATGTAGGGAGCGCCATAAAAAAATTGGCATGTCAGGACTACTATTCGGGAAGTGCTAGCCAAAGGTTTTGGCTGGGGGCAAGTCAAGTCGCGCAATTGAGGCGCAAGGACAGCAAGGAAGCGCAAGTAAAAAAAGACGAACAAAAAAAACAAAGCAAAAAGCAGGAGGAAAAAAAATATGTACAAAAAATGGAAAACGACTCCATAATAATTTTATGCGCTTCCAAAAAACTTCCGCTCAGTCATTGCGTTGTGTTTCCGTCTGACGTCGACAAAGACGAAGACGACGACGACGACGACGACGACGAGGATGTCGCTAAGGATGACGATGACGAGCATGACATGGGTTAAAGCAGGCAGCGAATGCATGGGTTAAAGTCAAGGAAGCTAAACGTATACGGGGGCTATACACACATGCCAAATTGCTTTAGAATTTTAGCTGCGCTGCTTGCCCATCAAACTTATGGGGCTTGCGCTTCACACACACACACCAACCCCCCGCTGCTACGCCTGTGCGCTTGATTTTTGCGTCTACGTCTTGACAACTGCTGGCGTGCAAGAGTGGGGGGTTAGGTTGGGGCCATGATGTAGTGCTAGCGCGGGGGGAGCGGCATTTAAGCAGGCAGGGACTGTAAGGAGCAACGCCTGAATGAATGTTCAACTGTCACTTCCGTCAGGCGGAGCTGGTCTGGTCTGGGCTGGGCAGCGCACAAGAGTCAACAGCCACCACCCAGTACAGCATCTCGCCATATCAGCATACAATGTGAGAGAGCGGATGACAACGATGCGTCAATGTTGCCGTTGTTGTTGTTGTTGTTGTGTCTCTGTGTGTGTGCGTGTTTGAGTGTGTGGCAACGAGTAATGACATATTCAAACGCAGCGCCAACTTGACGACGCAATGTTGGACGCCAGAGTGAAAAAAAAAAAAAAATGGAAAATAAGGGCAAAAGCGTAGGGTATTCCCGTCCCGGACAAAAGGAAAGCAAGCAAAAAGGAAAGAATGAAAATATAAAGCGTTGCCAGACATTTTGACAAAGCTGGCGACAAGGACATACACTTGTAATAACATAAAAAGGATATTGTAAAACATTTTCATAAGTTCTGCTCTGCCTTGTATAGAAACGACGCTTGTAATAGTGTGCACTATGTGTGTGAGAGCGCATCTCTGTGTCTGTATGCGTGCATTGTCATTTGCTGCACTTGCATACACTGGTTTTCATTTTTTTTTTGCTCTCTCTCTCTTTTTTGAGTGCGTTGGCAACTCTGTTGTCATGCATGGGCAGCCCCTCCCCAAAGAAGTATGCTACAATATGTGCAGTCAAAGTTTTGTCATCGAACTGGAAGCCATATTAGCTGTATATGAGTGCACTACTAAGGTTCCTGAAATTTGGACATTTTCTGATTGCCACTATTCGGCTAATTTGCATACCTTACTGCCGCCCCCACACACCAACACGGACACCACCACCGCCGCCCTTTTATAAAGCATTGCCTTAAGTTATCTATTTGCCATTGTGCTCTACTTGGATTTTTGTTTGCCCAACTGTTTTAATTAAGCCCTGGCCTGTGCTGGCTAGGGTTGTGCCTGCCATACATACGTCCATTATACAAGCCCCCACTCCTCCGCTCGCTGCGCACACATGTCAACCCTATTGTAATATCTGCAGCTGTGACCCAAGACATTGGCTGGCAACTTGGGTGCATTTTTTTCTTTTTTTGTTTGGCTACGTGCTAGCATTGGGCACTTGGCTTTTCAGTTTTTCATTTCAATGAGTGCAACTTTTCCATCAATGGCAATTAATTGGCATTTTCTTCCCAGTGTGTGAGTGCATCTGCTGCACACAATTAAGGCGGCGGTGCCATTAAAGCTCATCAAAAATGCAGGCCAGTATAAAACAGAGCGCCCAAATGCCCCACTTGTGGGGCACTAAAGCTATCATAGCGCCCAACCACCCACGCTTGCCCTCTCCCCCCCCCATACTAACCATAAAGGCACTTAAAATGTGCCGCTCATAGATTTTCATATTCATTTCCATTTTCAGTCCCGTTTGTTGTTATTTTTATACCCTGCGGCGGGGTACCCATAGGAACAAGGCTATTGTGGAACATCAGTTGGTTAGTCGGTAGAAGCAACTTAGTTTTGTATACCACAAAATTCGCTATGTGAGCCTTATAAACAAAAAATGTTGCACTTTTTTGAAAGAACCCGCCACATTACACTACACAAGTTAATCATTTCCTTTGCATACGCTTACAATCCTCAACGTTCTCAATGCAGTGTATCTCACTTTCGGTCAGTCTCAAAATGTTGCTGCTTTCTTCGTTTTTATGTTCAAAGTGCAACGAGAGTGGCGGCCATTTTGTTTGGCTGCTGTTCCATTTCGGGTCGCCGTTGTCTTAATGACGTTGTTGTGCCGGTTCTCTCTCCATCCGCCCTGTAGACAACGTCATCATCTTCATAATTGCTGTGGCTCTAATGATGATAGCTTGACAAATATTTATTGCTTAAGCATTTGAGTGCAAATATTTTAATTAGTTTGACGACAACAGCAACAACTACAACAACAACAACAAAAACTAATAACAATAATAATACCAATAAAATGTATATTGCCACATAGAGCCAAAGATGCTGCCGCTTTTTTCTGCCTCAGAGGGCAGCGACAAGAGACCTCCTCAGCTGATGAGACTTAATGAACTAAAAAAAAAAAAAAAACACGAAACGAAAAAAAAACCAACTTTCAATTGTCTTCAATTAACCAAATTAACAACAACAAAAAGAACTGAAACAACAATGGATACAACTAGTTAAAGATATGACAAATTACGTGCATGAAGAGACAACAACTGAGGGGAGTTTGCGGGCTATTCATGTGACAGGCAAATGAGGCAACAAAACAAGAGACTCCAACGAAATCTGGGGATCCTAATTGCAGCGCAGAGACAGCAGCCAGAAGGAACCAGCAACTAGGAACCAGGAGCACGGTGTAGGGAGTAGGCAGTAAGCAGTCCGCTGTCGAGTCCAACAACAGACGGATATGAATCGCATTGCCTGCCAAAAAGCTGACAGCTCAAGGCGACAAGCGGCCGGCATAATAAAACAAAATAAATAAGTTATAATAAAAACAGATTTGGGCTTAAATGAAACGAAGTTTTTATACGCTTTCTATCGCTCTTAGAAGCTGTGAAAAGTGTGCAAAAAAAAGTGTTCAAAAATTTAGATAGTTAAAGTAGTCCATATAAAATAAAAAAAAATATCATATTTTGTATGGAGTATTCCATATACATTTTAAAAAGTGTTTGCAAAAATGATGTATCCCGCAAAAGCAGAACTCATACATTTTTTGATATAGCTCAACTTAGATAAGCTTCAAATTTGAGCCACTTGGGTTGTTCCTTAATAATAATTTATGATATAAAATATTTTGAAAACTAGAACAAGAATTCCTACTAACTTTGTTTACTTCTAAAAAAATAATTTTTGAAAAATATATATGATTATTTATTATTATTGGTTTAGATTTTCTCAAGCGGACATTTTTAGCTACAGATCTTATAATATTTTTAAGGACAACTTCTATTGACGTTGATAAAGCCGTCTAGAGATTGCCGGCAATACATTTTTTAAGAAGATGTTTATGCCCCAGCTCAGATCAGATGAAAATTTCAAAAGATTTGGGTAAAAAGATATTATTTATAAATAAACAAAATGTTATATGGACCCCCTTGGGAAGAGATCTGATTGAGTGCTCACAAATCTATTTGATTTTTTAAAATGGCAACTTTACCATTAACAATATTTTTTGGCTTAAGAAACAATCTTAGAAGCTTTAAACTATATGGAGTTTCTATTGAAAAATGATGCAACAATTAGATGCGTAACCTTCTCTCTGAAAAAGATATTATTTTTTTTCTATTTGTGATATATATTTTTTTTTATTGGCCATCAACCGTTACGTATAAGGCTATGATCCAATATTGAGTAAATAAAATTAATCGCTATACATAAAACATAATTTCGTGTGTGCTAGATCTCTGAAAAAGAGCGCGCTGGTTCAATTTTTGTATAGTAGCTATATGAAATAGTATTCGATTTTGAACAAACTACACACAAATGCTACGAGTAAACTAAAATGATCAGAAGCAATTTTGTATTTTTTAAAATATCGTAACCAAATTTAAGTCAGTTGTATTTTATTTTAGACTAAGCATTTATGTGAAATTTGATCAAAATTGCTACACTATTTCATATAGCTACCATACAAAATTGAACCAGTTGAACTCGCGCACCTTTCTGCGCGACCTTATAAAATTCATTGCATCATGATTAAGACATTTCTAAGCTAAATGAGCATAGAAAAGAATTCTGCTTACATTCTTCTTCAGCTATTAAGATGTATTTTCTCTTCAAGTTGATTAACTTAGTTCAACTAAGATATATGCTGCGCTTTGTAGAGTATATAAAAGCTTAAAAAAAAATAAAATAAAAAATTGCAAGTGTTTCATGTTAGGCCCAAAAGAAAGAAGCAACTTGAGTAAGGTACATAACGAGAAGTTGGGGGGGTGCGGCTTTGCAGCGGCAACACGAAACATAATTTGTGGCATGCAAAGAACTAACAAAAGCGACAGCTCGGCAAAAGTTTCGACATGCTGACGAGAAGCGTCAAAACGATCGAATCGTATGCAATCTGCTCCATGTGGTTCATGTTTTTGTTGGAATCGGTTTGGATTGTTTTTGTAGTTGTTATGAAGACCGCATTGCACATGCTTTTGGAACAATCAATATATGGTACGAAACAAGGCAGAGTTTAACAGGCTGACGACTCCTTGCCTGACTGACTGGTTGCACTTCCGTTGCCCAGGCATTTTAAGCAATTTGCAACAGCAGCAGCGGCAGCAACAAATTGGGCCAAATTATAAAGAGGCAACAATAAAAAAAACTGTAGCAAAATCAGCAGAGCTTTCAAGTCTTGGATTGTTTTTCAATTTTTAACTCTTTTTATATCAGGTGCAGCTTTTGCAATTGCGGTTAACTGCAGTTGACAGTTGCAACTTGTCAGTTGCAAATTGCGGCTGATGTGAACTGGCTATGGATTAAAAGTAGCCAAAGATTTAACGAAGGCCAAGCTTATACAAAGTAGATGCTCTCCACAAGGCGTTGCCAACGACAGAGTTCAAACAAATGTCAGACACTACTGCAGGCCCATTTGACGAATGGGTTGCACTCAGTGAGGGATTGACGTATTGACCGCACGACTCGGCGTCAGCTCCAGCAGTTGAATTACCAACAGCTAATGTTATCATGCGGCAAAGGTCAAAAGTGAGCACCAAAATGCTGACCATAAATATCAATATACAAATAACTTGCTGAAAGGTCTTCCAACTTTAAAATGCTCTAGAGCAAACATTTTGGAATACTCAAAGAAAGAGTATTGCTAGAAGTCTAAAGTAAAAATTTTGTACTTTTTGGAAGAAACAAAAATTCAAACAAACGCTCACCTAGTTGGGTTTCTTACAAAAAATTAATAGTTTGGATGGTGCCCAAGTTCGTTTCTAAATTTAGGATAGGTTAAGTTAGGCGATCTGGACAAGGCACAATCAGGCCATGGTCCGTTCATCCATCCAATCATCTACGTTTTTAGATAATTTTTCTTTATGATTAACCTTATTTAATCTTTCAATAATCGCTGTAGGTATACAGTCTGTCTGCACTGTTTACTGTCATTTCCACATATAGAAATCGGAACCAAAATCGGAAGCGAAGTTGGAAGCGAAGTCGGAATCGAAATCGGAACCAAAATCGGAATCGAAATCCGAAACACGCTTAAAGATATTTTAAGATCATTCAAAAGACTTTTTAAAAGTTTAAATAGTTTCTTATAAAATTTTTTCTAAAAATTTATAAACATAAAGCATTTAAATAGTGGGCAGGTTTGGGAAAATAGTGTAATCTTCTGAGGCTTCTAAAGTTATACAATTTCTGGTTTCATTTAGTTTTTAGGATTTACAGAATTTTGAATTGGTTTTTGTTGTAATATTTAAATCGGATTCGATTTTAAAATAGAGTTACTTGTAATAAAAACTATTTCTCTGCTTTGGTCTAAAATATAATTTTTATATATCGGAAAATTTAAATCGGGTTTCAATATGTTCGAAAAAGCAGAACATTATTAATGGCATTTTTTGTTTTAACTTTGTCTAGTTTTCAATTTTATTCTAATTTTATTTAAGTAAATTAATATATTTAATGCCATAAATATCCGTCTATGGTACACCTCTTCGATAAAATCATATAGCTACTAATATTTTTTCTACTAAAGCAACTGTAGTGTAGCTCTTTTTAGACTTAGCTATAGATAGAAGGATTAGAGTTAGTGTTCTAATTAGGCTCCTAGTTGGAGCAAAGGGCCTCAGTTGACAGATTTGCCCCCGTTAAAAACTTGAAAGTTAAGAAAATTTTACAAAAAATTAACTCCTAATAATGATTCAAAGGCATACCAAAAAATGTGTTAGCTTGCAAAGAATTTTTGCGTTTTCACAAAGTTCGAGATCGAATTCTTAGCAACCGACGGGATTACTTTAGGAAATTTTTGTTTTGGACTTAAAGAAAAGTTGACCAATAAAATGGGCATCCCAGTCGGCATTAAATAAACTAGATTATCGAGGAACACACAATACAATTGTTTCGTAGATTATTAACTTTATCAATTTATCTTCAAACATTTTGAACTTCTTTCTGTTGTTCTTCTCAGTCTTAAATACGAAACATTTGAAGAAAAGCTCTCTCTCACAGTCTCACGTTTGTTATCGATCCTAAAAGCTTTTATCAGAGTCATTTTGCCAGACATTTCAAATGGATCTACAAAAATTGGACATAAATGCGAATTTAGGAGCATGCAAAAACGTAAACGAACACAATTTATTCGTTTTTGTTTTTCGTTTTCCGAATGGAAAGAATTTTGAGTTGCAAGTAATAAATTCAAGCACATTTATTGTTAATTGTACAAGAAATACGATCTTCCAAAAGTTCTGCATCGCGCTAGAAGAGAGGCGGATTAGTTCTTAGCTTTTTTTCTTTTTGAATATTTCTTAGTAATAAACCGATTAAGAGAGCAGAAACAAAAACTAAAAGTAAAAGGTTTTTGTTACAGCTTTTTTTTTTTTTGTAACTGAAGTTTTTCCAAAAGAAAGTTTGAGCTTAACTTATTTACGGAAATCGAACCGTATTTATTTTATTTTGCTAGACCAAAATTTAAGAAATTTCAAATCGAACAATCGGCATCGAAATTGAAATTCAAAACAAATCTGATACCTACCTACATCTGTCTTCTTATGTCTAAAGGAAGTTTTAGAGGGCTTCGTTGGCAGCGTTATATCTTTTGCTAAGAAGCAACTTTCCAAAAGAACTGACTCCGAAGAAGTTTAATAATTAAAAAAAATTATCATACTCTTTCTTCTTTATAGAAGCGATCTATTAATGTTTCAGTTGAATGCACAAAGATAGTATCGAGTTTGGTAATACAGCTCTAATTAAGTCATCAAAAACTAGAAAATATTTTCGGAATTAATAGACCTCTTAAGAGCACCTATTCATTGCACTCTCAGACTGCATTTCCAGTCAAAACTGTAGTCTAAACAACTTTTAGAACGGCAGCCAATCTTAACTTTATACAATTTTAATTTACAAGATACATAACTTCAAAACCCTTGGTTTAAAGTTCCATAGTGGTATGAAAAAAATTAATAACACATAGAAAAACAAGTCAGAAGTTTTTTTTTTAAACTGAAGAATCGTTTTTGACTAATAATAATAATTGGTATTTACTAATTTCAACAGAAGCTAGCAAACTCCACGCCTTAGATTTAATAAGAAATCTTAAAAAAAAAAATGTTGGTTCCAAGATTATTTTGGCTTAACGGCGCAAGACTGTTGAGCTCAAGCTCAGAGATATCTTAACTACGATTTAATAAGAAATCTTTTAAACAATTGTTTGGACATAAGCTGTTTTGATGGGTTGCCAAAAATTTTAAACATTATTTTGGCTTAGCGACTTTTGAGCTCAAGCTTGTAGATATTGTATCTTAAAGACGCATTGAAGTTGCTTTAAAAGAGATTTTTACCTACCCACGAAGTAGTTTGAGTTATAAAAAAAAAACCCCTTTAAAAGAGCTTTCAATTTTAACATGCTACTTGGATTGTGTGCACTGTAAGCCGTGTGGCAAGTGTAAGCTTGCAACAAGTAAACATTACGCACACTTTTACAGCCAAAGTAAAGAAAAAGCGGTTTCAACTTACATTCTTCAGCTGGTTTTGTGTAGTTTTTTAGTAGTTTTTTTTTGTAACTCTTAAATAAATTAAGAGATTTGCAACAGTTGGTAAAAAAAAAAAAATATTATAACACGTTGACTGTTGCACGTTAGTGTTGCAGCTTTAGGCTGCTGGGCGGCCAGTTGAAGCACTTCATTACAGCAACATATGTATCTTTACTTTTGTTGTTTTGTATCTTTAGGATTTATTTTGTTTACTTGCACTTTGTTTTTGCTCACACTGGTAATCCAATTATTTGCTCAGACACTTAAACACACATTTTTTGCATATTCTTAAGCATTCAAAAAAAAAAAATATTTCAAAAAAAATAGTAGAGATATGTTCACAAAGTATCTTGCGTATCTTTTCTTTGAACCAAGTCAGTTTAAGACGTAAACCTTGCCGCAGCGAAAACGCGTAAATGCCGACGACAATTCGTTGTGCTGTGTGGCACGGTGTTTTTGTTGTGCTGTATCCGCCGCTACGAAACGCACGCGACGAGTTAACAAAACGTAATGCGCGCTCTGGGCTCATACCAAAAAGGCCATGGACACAAAACATTGACGGCTGCAGACGGCCTCCAACTCGAACGGCGCAAACGAACAAAACAAAACCGATGTGCTGGCTGTCGAACATGTTGCAAGCAATTAAAGAGCGCTGTTAAGCCGCTGTTAGGTTGCAGCATAAAGTTCGAGTGCGAGTTGCGTGTGTGCGTGTGGACGTTTGGCTCTCTTAAGAGCATGGTAAACTAAGAGAAGTGTCTTGTGCTATATTGAAATGATTGCTTTAATCAAGTTGCTATATTGAATTTATTAAATATTATATTTTTATTTAATTTATTATTTATTAAATGCATTTAGGGTTTTTTTTTTTTGTTTTACATTATGTTGCTCGCTGTTGCTGCAACAAAGCAAGCTACGCGTTTAGGTTAAGCATCTTCATACCTGACAATGATGTAAAGATTACAAGGAGGCGCCATAGTTTGAAAAGACATTTAATATTAGCTAACCATTTTTTGTTAATTTCTTTTTTTATTTTTACAGTAGTGGCAATTTTCCAATAATTTTTGCGCCTTCAAATTAGAAGAAATACAAATACATTTTTTTAAATTCTAAATGCAGCAAAAAATTAAATATTTTTTTTTTGGACTACTAACCACAAAACGCACTGAAAATAAAATTTGTGGAAAATGGTCTTAATCTCGGAATCAGAGATAAAACAAACATCTCATTCTGTCGTTAAAATTGCATTGTGGATTGTGAAAATAACGAAATAATTACCATAATCGTTCTATCCATGTTCAGCGTTTCTTTTGTCAGGGGCGCCAGTTTCTCGAGAACCACGAAATTTCTTGAAATTCACTACGGAAGTATTTTTCTAAATACAAATTATTTCATATTTTTTTTATTTAATTTACTGTCATTAATTGATCTCTATCTTCTTCATCTACAAACTATCTTGTTGATGTCTATTTACTTAGGAAGAATTTTGGGTAATTTTTTGTCTCAACAATCGACTTAGTTATTCGCACAACTGCTCTATTCGGAAATTTAAGAACAAATCGTCATAGCTTTGGACGTTTTGGCCATATCTGCCAAGTGGGAAAAATGACGGATCAAAAATGCATTTCCACCTTTGCTCTCTTGGCGTATAAAATGAAAGAATGAAAATCACTTTAAAAAAACTTACCGATGAATATGAGCATGTAGGCGGCGGAGCCCTCTAGTTTGTAGTAAATTAAAAGTTAGAGGCCAATTGGGCTTTTCTAACTAGACTAGAAATTATATTTTAAAGAAAAGTTTTTCCGTTTAACTTTGGAGATAAAATTTAAAATGCTAAAACAAAAGCCGTTTTCTCGGCATATTTATGAAAAAGGTTTTCGGCATATTAAGAAATAAAATTTAATTATATGTACAAAAACATAAAAATGTATAAAAAGAACTTAAAAAAATGCACTTTTGTATAACTAAAAATAATTCCCACACTTGTTCAATCGTATAATATTTTATAATAATAAAAAAAAATAAGTTTTTAGATATTTATTGTTCGTGGTAACTATTTTAGATTGTACACGATAAAGACATTAAATATTAAATGCTTATACGATACGATATGGATTAGTTGCAACATACTTCCACACTTAGAAGAAAAGATTTTAAATGTCGAAGGATCTATTATAAGGGCTATCTAATGTCTTCTCACACTTTTTCACCTGATAATTAGTCTCTTTTCTGGATTTTTATTTGGTGATACCTAATCTTTTTTTCAATTAACCACCAATGGAACCTCATATGGCCGATCAGTCCTAACAAGAATTCGTATTTTTTATAAAGTTATCGTTACCTAATTCCGCAATCAAAAAAAAGTCAAAGAATAATAATTAAGTAATATAGGACTCCTAAAAAAATATAACGCCCTAAAAAAAAGAACTCCTAACAAAAAGAACTCCTAAAAAATAGAACTTCTAAAAAATCTAACAAAAAATCTAATTAAAAATATAATTAAAAAATAGACATCCTAAAAAGAAACTACTAAAAAATATAACTCCTAAAAATAGGAGAACTGCTAACAAAATAGAACTCCTAAAAAATATAGCTTCTAAAAGAATAGAACTCCTAAAAAAATAAAACTTCTAAAAAATAGAACTTCTATAGAAACTCATAAAAAATATAACTCCTAAAAATAGAAATCCAAAAAAAAAAACTCCTAAAAACTAGGGCTCCCAAAACAAAAAACTCCTAAAAAAATATAGCTCCTAAAAATAATAGAACTCCTAACAAAATAGAACTGCTAAAAGAATAGAACTGCTAAAAAATATAACTCCTAAAAAATAGAAAAAAATATTGAAGCTGATTTATATTTACATATAAAAGCAAATATTGATATGATCGATGAACTTAATTTACACGGTCTTTTTTTACAAATTTAATCTAAAAATTAATGGAAATCAAGACTATAACTATAACTAGTTTTAAGTAAACTTTTACTTCTTCTTTTTTTTCCTTATTACCAAGGTTTTGTGTTCACTTTCCTTTGGCTATACAAAGACAATACACTTACAATATCTAGTCACACTAGATGTTATGTTTATGTTCCAGTGCAAAAGATTATTTATCTAACTCTGTAAATTTTAGTGGTTAGCTTTAAGTGAATTGCACATATTACAAAAATAAAGCAAATTATTAAACTTAAAACTAAAAAAGAGAAATCCTAAAAAATTATGCTTCTAAAAAATAGAACTCTCATCAAAATAGAACTCCTAAAAAAAATAGAACTCCTTAAAAAATAAAACTCCTAAAAAATAGAACTCATAACAAAATAGTACTCCTAAAAAATAGCAAATAGAATAGATTAGAACTAAAAGCTTTCCTCCATATTATTTAAAAGTTCTCCGTTAAGCATGCCAGAACACTGTCTAAGAAATATTTGTTTTGGAAGACCTTATTTCTCATCATGTATAATGCCTTTCCAGAAGTGTTATTAACTACATTTTTGTAATCATTTACTTATTGTCTAATAAAGACAGATTGTAAATAAAATAAAAAAATAAAATATTCATATTCTAAAATTATATACCTGATTAGAAAAATATATTCGCCTGTTCTTGATTTTGATTTCGACTCCGATTTGTCGATTAAGCAATGCAGTTTATCGTTAATCGTTATGGTAATACTTATTGCAAAATATCTACAGTGGGCTTTGGACGAAATTATACAAGTGCACTCCAACTAGGAACCTAATCTAGGACACTAACTAACCCATAACTATAAATTCGATTGGTAAATCGACAAATTGGCATCGAAATCGAAATGCAGAACAAGCGTGATAATCTTCCATTTTGGTGCAGGGTATCTCAAAGTCGGAACTACCCAGCTTAAGCTAGCCAAATTTTTGCAAGAATGGTGTATTGCTTCAAAAAACAGATCACTTAATTAATCATAATTTTGTTGAAAATACAATTTTTTTCCCAAATGCCTTATGTGAGCTTAATAATGAAAAATGATTTACTTTTTTTTGTCAAAAGAGCTTCAAACTATTTGTCTTAACCAAACCACACTTAAGCCTTTTATTGGCGTCAGTGCTTGTAGGGTATCTCATTGTCGGCATTGCCGCAGCGACTTGCTCAATTTTTTTGGTTCGTTATTGTTTTTGGCTTTGTTTTTTGAGCTGGACGACCACCAGCGTATGCCTGCAACTGTTGCAAAATTAGCTTGAGGTCAGGGCTGTCATGACACTTGCTGCCCTCCGCCTGCTGCCCCTGCTGCTGCTGCAAGCAGCTGTTGCGCTGCTGCAATCAAAGTGTAGACGTCACCATCAGCAGCAGCAACAGCGTCAGCCGCAAGAAGCGTCGACCTGGCCAATCAGTGCCGCCAACATCTTGCTTGGCTTTGGCTTTTGTGGCACATATGCTGCAGCTGCCACTTGGCGCTTGTGTCCGGCACAGGTTTTGCCAAAAAAAAAAACCAAAAAAAAAAACAAGCCGAGATTAAAGCAAAGCTGCAGCAAAACGCTGTGAGAACCAACTGTGCCCATGGCTGGCAACGTGCTAATCAGTTTGCTGCACGGCATGATGATGCAGCGTTTGGAAGATGCGCTATAATTAAATCGACATACACACAGATACACACACACGTCGCAGTAGCAAAGACATTTTTCCAAAAGTCCCGCACCAAAAATAAACAACTTTCCGCTCGACAATGTTCCAAACTATTTGTTCTTGAAAATTTATAACACGGCGAGTGAGAGCAATTTAAACAACGCGTGTGAGACTTGGCTGCGCGGAGTGCGGCCGGGGCGGGCAGGGGAGTGCGGCGTACAGACTCGTAGAGTTAGTTCCAGGGTTTTAGGGAACGCTCGGGGCTTGCTCTGGCTGCGTGATGAAGTGTTGGCTGCGCTCTTTCCAATTTTCTGTTTTAATTTTATTTTATTTTTTCGGGAGAGAGAGGGGGGGTTGCTTGCTATGTTTTTCTTATATACATATATAAATACTTTTTTTTTTTTTTTTTTTTTTTTTTCGTTGCTGCCGGGTAATTGTCGCGTAATTTATGTTCGACGTATGGGAATATCAATGCTTTGAGCTAAATTTACACACAGATACGAACAAAGACACAGATACTAAATAACACACACACACACAGAGATACAGCTACTAACACAGATACGCACATGTATATATATATATAGTGCTGCAGCAGATAGCGCGTTAGTTTTTTTTTCTTTTTTTGGATAAGCCCAAAGAGGCTTTAGAAACCATTTGTGTTGGCCCGACTTGACTTTTGATAAACGAAAATATTGTTTATAAACAAAAAGAAAAAAAAAACAGAATGAAAATGTTTTTTGTTTAGTGGAGGTCTCTTGGATAGGTCATGAAGTTTGAACAAATCATAAGCATATTTATGTACGAGCTCTAGCTCTAGAATATTTCAAGTGTTGAGAGATTATCAGAGATGATTAAGTGAAAAAGAACAGAACAAGTTTTAAGTGGACGCTTGCGAAAGAGTTGCATTGCACCAAGAAAATATAACCAAGCAGTCATACCTGCAGTCGAAAAAAAAAAAAAAAAGAAATCGTTTTTGAATACTATTATATCGAATTTTAGTCAGCTGATTTTAAAGAAATCTTAACTGAGAAAATAATTTAAAGAGCGCATTTAAGAGAGTGTCTGGGCGATAAAAAAAAACTTTTTGGCGCAAAATATGCTCTTAAATTGTTGTTGTTTTTTTTTAGTTTTTTATATATACAATACCCATATGGATGCTATATAATATAGCGCCGATATGGCAACAAAAAAAAATCAAATTGTTGCTTGTGACGTCACAACGCTTCTAAGCAGAAAGTTTGCTTGCTCTAGCTCTTAGCATTTCTGAGTTAGCTAAATTTAAAAAAATATTTAGAATTATTTTAACAAAAAATGCTACCAAAGAGAATTCTCTTACTAATTAAAAAATTTATCTTAATGCTGAGTTTAAAATTAAAAAATGAGAACGAAAATTACTTATTCACTCTAGAGTGTCTAAATACTAAGTCTTCCAATTAAGTGTAGAAAGCTTTCAGAATTTTTCGGTCGGTTTCAGCTTCTTAAATGACACAGGTCAACATGGTTTAGTTGTTGGAAAGCTAAGGGTCATTTCCGAAATAATTTGCTGCGTAGAATCCGAGTCTGGGGTCAGAATTGGCTCAATCACTTCACGATTTTGAGATATTTTAGGTTATGTACGCGAAAAACGGCGTAACTTCGAATAGCCATAGCTTTGCGAAAAAAAAATCGTAATTTATCTCTTGCACTCTTAAATTAAAGGCAAAGAGTGGTACTAAATGATGTAACTGGAGAGGCAGACCTCACTTTTTTGCACACTGTACATAACCTCAAATGTTGGAAAAAACGCCGTATCTCAAAATCCTGACATGATGGGCCAATTCTGACCCCGGATTCAGATTCTACGCAGATTCTACAACTGACATGACCGCGGTATTTGTACACCTGTGTAATTAAAAAAAAATTTAACTTAACCTATTTCATTTAGTAGTAATAATCATTTAAGTTAAGCGCCAACCAATGCTTAAAAAGAACATCCAATAATATTAATTATATTTAAATGCTTTTCATTTCATGTTTTTGTAAAAAATAAACAGAAAAAGTGATTTCAATAACTTAAAAATAAAATTAAAAGCTGTTTGATAATATCTTTAAACAATCTTTTCCAAATTGAATTTCGTCTTTAATAGCTTTAAGATAATATTTATACAACTTTTACACGAGTATTTAAAATTAATTTATGCAACTTACTTCTTAAGTGATTTGTTTACAAAAGATTTAGTAGGAAACATTTTTTATAAATGGTCGCATACATTTTTCGATGATATTTCTAAATAGATATCGGTTTGTTAGAGAGCTACTTAAAAAAAAAATGTACCTAAATAAAATGTGATTTATTTAGACAAATGTGCATAGGGCTAATAAATATGCTAGAGCGGCATTTAAAAATAGTTCTATCGAACATATAGAGCTTAAATATCTAATGAGAACTTCTGTAGTATTTAAGTATAAGTTAAGGGGCTACATTCTGTGTGATCATAATTAACTATCAGGAAAAGAAATACTTTTGACAAAACTTAAAAAAGGCCAAAATAGCCGCGTCTATATAGATAAGATCGTCAGTCTGTTGATTTTCTCAGAGATAATATCTTGAAAGTCAAGATTTAAGCAAAAGCTGCGATAAAGTTTGTTGGATTAAGTCCATCTGTATTCTCACATTTTTTAAGCTACAATATTTTTTTTTGTATGACATTTAGCAGAAGTTAAGTTAGATCCCAAAAAAAAGTTGTTCCAAAATGATCAGGATGATAGATCGAAAACCAAATTAAAAAATAATTTTCAAGTTTATTGAAACCTATTAAATACCTTTCGCCTTGAAACTCGTCATTAAGTTATCGATTTCTTATTTTCTTTAAAAAAATGTACAGTCAGCACCATCGATGTGTAGCTCATACATACCCAGCTTGTCAAGAAAGTCACTTCTAGTAGAAAATTGCAGAAAATAATCGAAAATCCTGAAAGTAATCGGCGTACTCTTTACTTATCACTTTTTACCTAATCGTTGTGTTGAGCTACATCTTTCATCATTAATTTCTTAGAAAACAATTTTTTGGAACAGTTTTCCGTTTGTGTGCCAAATTCAAACAAAAAATATTTGAAATATGTGAACACCAAATTTTGGAGGTTTAGACTTAAGATTTTTGAGATTTCACAGATTTTCGAATTTTGTCTGGTAATTGTTTTTATGTATACCATCTAAAAGTCTTTAAGAATTTTTCTTTGTTGGGAATCCTAATTATTGTGTTGAGGTACTTCTAGAAATTCTTCAAAAAATTTAATTTCACAAAATAAGTCCATTTCATCATTAATTTCTTAGAAAGCAATTTTTTGGGACACCTTTCCAGATTTGAAAGATTTTTTTAAGCATACCATCGAAAAGTCTAAAAATTTGTTTGGGAACAATATACCGAAATATGCAGCTATCGATAACTTGATAAATAATGGGAATGTTTCAAAACAAATTTGTCTAGTACCCCTATCAAAAATATAAAAATCATCAAAATCGAAGAAATCGATTTAAAAAGTAGTCCCTTTCACTTATTTTTGCCCAAATCTGTAGGTATGTTACCAAAATGCACATTTAATAGTAGAAAAAAAAAAAAACAATCGGAACAAAATTTACACAAAGTGCATCGTTCGTCATTTTAACTACAACTCACGTTTTGTGCAGCTCGTTTTCCCTTTGCATTCACAAAAATATTGACAGCAATTAAAGTCGACTAACTAAACCATAGACCCCATCAAAATGTAAAAAAAAAAAAAAAATCAAGCGTCGTCGTTTCGACGAACAATAACGCTCCAGGCTTAATTAAGTTTTTGCTGCCGAACACTTTCCCTTAAATCAGCTAACATTATTATCAGTTATGTTGCTTAGAAGTAGTTCTAGAACCAGCTTTCTCGCATTTTTTTTTTCGCAATTAAATCGCAAAGTTCAATCACATTATGTCATATGGCAACTATATTGCCTATGTACGCTCTTCAATCATGATGATATAATTCGTTATAATAACTTAATTATAAAGCCAACAGCAATTTAATGACAACTCTATTTCAAGATTGCATTTCTCTGCCCGATACCGTCTCGTCTTCGCCTCCGCCTCCGCCACCGCCACCAATACCGACTGCTCCGCTCTCGCATTTTTTTCTCATTTCTTTTCTGCGTCTTCTAAGTTGAGTGCTGCAACCGGATGTGCTGGCAGCTGAAGTAAGTGCAGTTATTTTTAAACGCGGGATCTAAAGACGCCTGCACCTCCACAACTCCCTCCGCTAGCATAGTCGTCACAGTTCTGGCCACAGCCCCATGCTACCAGTCACCGTCAGAGCCAACTTAATGAATTCAATTCCATCAAATCAAATCTAATGTAATCCCTTTTACACTTTAGCGCTCCGTCCGTAGCATTGGCAGCTGCAGCTCTCTTCTGTCCCTAGCCAGCAACACCCCCTGTTGCCAATGCCGGCGCCCCCTGCTGTTTAACTGACAACTTTGCTGTTCATTAGAATCCCTTTGGCTAACTGCAACTTGGGGTGGCTATAAACCGTCAGCCCCAGGCCCAGGCCCAGTCGCAGCCCCAGTTGCAGCCCACAGCTCGTCATTCCCAAAAACCATTTGCAAAACTCGCAAAAGTCGCTGCATTGGATGGACATCTAAAAATAAGTATTTGCCGTGTATATTACACATAGAGCAGCACATAAAGGGTGGTCCCGAACAGCTGTAGCCGGGCGAGCGCTGGCATTTGGCGCAGACACATGAAAAAATTTCAAGGCCAGCCGGCAAAACTCATTTCAGAAGGGAGACCGAACGAGAAACCAAAAACCGAAACTCAAAAACCCGATGCCAACCAAACATTTCGATACACTATTTTTGGCCTAGCTGGAGAACTATGTGACGTAGACAGCGTCGTCGTCGTCGTCGCGGTCGTCTGACTTCTTTGGTTTCTTTTTACATTTGCTCATTTTTTATTATTTCCAGTGTCAGGCGGCATCCTCAGCATCCTCCAGTTAGATCTGCTGCTCCATGCGCGCTTCACTCATCCCACTCAAGACTCGTGCCGTGGCAGCTTCTCTCTTTTTTTTTATGTGTGTTTACTGTAAAATTTATTTTTAATTTCAACGAGCTGCAGTAACTGTAAAGTGAAAAAAAGTGAGAATAAAAAAAATATATATATATAGGGTATATAAAGGAAAACATTTAAACAGGATGCAGCAGGCGGCAAGCCAGGCCCAGGCCCAGTCAGAAGCAAACGGGCAACATCCCACAGTGATCGAAATGTTCGTTTTAGCTTTTAAATTTTTGTGCCATACAAAATACTCTTTCTTTAAATTCCGTTTTTTTTTTATATAAAAAGTTAAAATTAATTAATAAAGTATTAGTAGTATTACAAAACTCTTGTTATTTTATATTTTTAATTTAATTTTAAAATAAATTTGCAATAATTTACTTAAATTTGATATTTCAACTCGATAAGTTATCGGCATTTAAAATTTTTAATAAAATTTATTTTAGCAAAAAAAATTTCAATTTAAAATTGAGTTTTCAATCTAAATTCTTTTTTGCTAAAAATTTTAATTTAAAATTTTTATTTAAAATATTATTTAAATTTTAATTTTCAATTTAAATTATTTTTGGCTATATGCAGAGTATTTACTTTTCTTTTAGCAAAAAAATAATAATAATAAATTATAATAAAATAATAATGAACAATTTGTTTTTTAGCAAAAGGTCAATAACTTAACTTTAAGTTAAAAAGAATGTAACTTTTTTTATACAAATTTTTTGTCATAATATTTTTTCATTTTTGTGAGTACTTAAACGATTAAACGGCATTTAGCAAAAAAGAATTAAAATTAAAAATTTTAAATTAAATAAAATATTTTATATATTAATTTATTTTATTTTTTTTTGCTTTATGCCAATTGTTTATCGAGCTAAAAATGCAAATTAAAATTTGAAGTATATTTTAAATTAAATTAAAAATTTTACAATAAAAGAAACAATTTAAAAAAAAAAATTGCCTTAAATGTACAAAAAAAAAAACATTTTTTATTAATTTAAAAGTTTATTTTTCTTAAAAAAAAAATTAATAATTTACAAATATCTCAAGCTGTGAACGTTAGTTGTTTTAAATATATTAAAAAAAAAAAAATTTTTTTTTAATTTAAAATTTTATTTTTCATTAAAAAAAAAAATTATTGTCAAATATCTGAAGATGTGTTCAAAGTTAAAAAAATTTTGAATTAAAAAAAAGTGAATCTAAAAAAATTTTGTTTTTAAAATTTAAAAATTCAAAAAGAGTTCTACGCTTTGCCTAAATAAAATAATGGTCAGAATTTTGGATTAAAAAAAAAATGGGTTTAAAATATATGATATTAATATTTTTTAAATTTAAAAATTCAAAAAGTGCTCCATGCTTTGCCCAAAAAAAAAGAATGCTCATATTTTTTCGACGTGAATATACTGATAAAAAATTATAAAATAAATTAAAAATTTGTAACTAGATCCAACATTTTGACCACTGTGCCCAAGTGCCCTCCAGCAGTGCCCGCTCCGGCCTCAAGTTCCGGACAGCGTGAGCCAAAGAACGCTGAGCTATGCCGAGGAACGTGCAATGGCAGCGGTGACGGAGATGAAATTGCTTAAAAATTGCCAGACAGTGCAAATATGCATGCTCCAAAAAGGGGGAGATATGGCCACGGGCTGCCTGGAACAGTTGAGTTGACAGCGTTGCCACTGCAACAGCAAAAACAACAGAAACAACAATAACAAGACAAATAGTTGCCTCAAAAAAAAGCAAAAGGGTGTTCAAGAAAAACAAACCTGCACAAAGATCAAGTTGGAGGCAGCGCATTAAAGTTGTCTAGTGCTAAAAACCAGGGGGATTGTCTATGGCGTCCAGGAGGAGGATGCAGTGCACAACATTAAAATGCAAAGGCATTTCATTTGCCGCGCACAGACAAAATTCAAAATCAGCAAATTACGTGCCATGTAACTAACACTTGGGCCAACTTAAACTGCAGCATGACACTGAGCAACACTCAGCCCGCACCCCTTACACAACACTGCCACTAACGCTAGCAACACTAACCAACACTCGGTTGTTCACTTGCCACCCACCGAACCCCACTCTTTGCATGTTGCGCCGCCTAAGACGACATGTAATTATCGTTGCCAACGAATTTTCCACAGCGCCAAAGGGAATTTGCAACGTCAATGTCGCCGCCTGGCCACAAAACTTTTGGTGTCGAGCGGGGCGAGTCAGAGAGACGAACTGCGCCGGACTGGAGCGTTGAGCTAATAAGCCAAATAGAAAGGCGACTAACTGGCTGAATGACTATAGAGACTTTGCCACTCAATGGCAACAGCTGTTGGGGTCTACCAAACAACCCAACCGGCCCAACCAACCAACCAATCGCTTGTTAATGAAGTCAACTTTACGCTGAAGTGTTTCAGCTCGGAGCAACTTGGAGCAGGCCAATGGCCAGCCTACGTGTCTTTCCTTCTACGCCATCAAGAGCCAAACTTTTTATACGCGTAACTCTATGATGCAAAGTTTATTGGCTTCAGCTGGCTAGGAACGCGGATGACAGAATGAATGAATGAATGCATAGAGCTGAGGCAATACATCAACGGACTTGGGAGATGCAAAATTCACGTTTTTAAATTTGTCGAAATTTTTTCGAAAATCTGTAAATATTACTAGGGGGCAACGGGATAAGATGTTGATATAATTCAACAAGCTTGATCTTCTAAGGAACTATGCGCTCGGCTGGTCAGGTTACGTGTCTCTAGCTCTTATCCGTCTCCGAAATCTAGATGTTCATACAGATGGATGGACGGACGAACGTGGCTCAATCGCTACCCGAGGTTATGATAAGTCTTTTGGTATAAAGGACTGGGGTTCTGCCACGCCTTCTTCTGTTCGTTACATACATTGCAAAAATCTACTATACCCTTTGAAGGCACAGCGTATAAATCAGGCAAATCTTCTTTGACTCGAAAAAAAAGTAACCAACTTAATTTTAAATTATTCTAAGAATAGTTTTATACTTTTTTTGTACTGCATATAGTGCTATTGCTATTGCTACACGAATATAAAAAAAGAAGCTTTTGTTGTAACAATTTTGTCGTACGTAACGTCACGCCAAAACGAAAATACCCATAAAAAAGCCCTCTTGTACATAAATCAAAACCGAAGATCCGAATGAATATAAATTTAGTTCAGTATGATAATTTTTTTTTATTTTTTTTTTTACATATTTTGTCGTACAAACGTAACGTCACGCCAAAATGGAAGTACCCATATGAATAATACAATTTTTCGGTTTTACAATGATAATTTTCTTTTCTTAATGTTTTTTTGCATATTTTGTCGTGCAAGCGTAATGTCACGCCAAAATAGAAATAGCCATACATAAAGCCACCCTAATACATCAAATAGCGAAGTTCTAAAAGTATATAAGTTTTCACTTTTCGAATGATAATTTTTCTGCATATTTTTTTTTTACATATTTTGTCGTGCAAAGGTAACGTCACGCTAAAATGAAAATACCCATATACAAAGCCACTCTACTACATCAAAAACCGAAATATCGAAAGAAGATAATTTTTCGGTTTTAGGATGATAATTTTTTTTCTCAAAACATTTGTTTTTGTTACACATTTTGTCGTAAAAACGTAACGTCACGCCAAAAACAAAATATTTGTATAAAAAGCAACTTTTGTATATGAAGGTTGTAGGGTGGGCACTTTTTTTGTTTGTACATTTTGTCATCACATCGAAATGGAAATATTCATATTATAAAAGCCACTCTTGTACATCAAAAAGCGAAAATTTCGGTTATAGAATGAAATTTTTTTTTTCTTTATTTTTACTTTTTTTATTGTTGCATATTTTGTCGTGCAAACGTAACGTCACGCCAAAATGAAAATACCCATACATAAAGCCAACCTTGTGCATCAAATAGCGACGTTGCCAGAGAATATAAATTTTCAGTTTGATAATTCAGAATGATACTTATTGTATTGTTTTTTTTTTTACTTATTTTGTCATACAAACGTAACGTCACGCCAAACTGGAAATACCCATATAAAAGGCCACTCTTGCGAATGATTAAACGATTCTTGACTAAAATTGAGTAGTTTTAAACTTGACATATGCCGAAGAGCATGGCTATGTTCCGAATTATCTTTGTTTAACAACCAAACCAACAGATGGTCCACCCTATACAACAAAAACCAAAGTTACGAAAAAATAAAAATTTTTGGTAATTTTTTTTGTTTTCTTTTTTTTCATATTTTCTCGTAAAAGCCTAACGTCACGCCAAAATGGAAGTTAAGAAAAAATAAAAATTTTTGGTTTCAGGATGCTAAATTTTTCCTTCTTTACTAAAGTTTTTAAATAAAACATATTCTAAAGAAAATTTTTATAACGCATAACCGTTAGGCATAACTCATTATTATCCCATTAAAAAAATATCGTTGACTTTAATTTCATTCACTCTGTGATTTCTGTCTGGAAGCTTCAAAATAGACTCAATTTTTTTTGCGCTGCAAAATGTATTTTTAATTAATAATCATTTGCACAGAATAAAAGCTAATGGCTTTTATGTTATTATCAAAAAAGTAGTTCTCAAATGCGTCTATCAAATCCTTGGCTCTTTTCAAGATTTGCCCCAAATTCAAAATGGCCTTGATGCAATCTCCCGTGCATTTTGATTTCTTTCAATGTATATTTTTTTTTTCCAACAACCTTGAATCATTCTCTAGATGAATGATTTGCAGTGAATACTTTTTCAAGTGTACAAAAACTTCGACTAGGTAATTATAGAGCGTAGTTGCTCTGGTATTTCACTCGCCCCAATCCCCCCGCGTACTTTTATTTAAATTTTTGTTGGGGCTGCTTGTTGTTGTCTGCAATGTCGATTACTTTCGCTGTCTAAATGATTTCGCCAAACGGTTTTGGGTTATTCGAGCCTTGTCCGTCTCAAGGTGAATGCCGTACGGTAATTACTTAAAAAGCCATTGCCACCCCCTCCCTCTACTGTACAACTGTACAATCTCCAGTGTCCAACGGCTGTGGCTCCTTTTACTATTAAGCGTACGGTTTATTACACGTTTGGGAACTGAACTGGGACTCCTCCATCCCCGTGTTGGCCTTGGCCTCTGGAGTGGGGAGTGAGTTGTAGTGTCGTGGGCTGTCCGGGTTTGCACTTATGGGGCTGCCGCCCAGTTTGAAAAAAAAAAGTGAAATGAAAGTAATTAAAATTGCCTGCCTGCATTTTGGCTAAGGTTGCGTGAGGGTAATTCTATATGCCATCAGGCAGACAATTAGTTTTGCTTTGGGGGCTCACGTACAGGTAGGGTGACGGGGGTAGGGGGCTACGCTGTCAGCTGGTGGTATATTTGCTGTGAGACAGGTCTACGCCGAGTTGATTAGACAAGCAACAACAACAAAAAAACAAAGACTTGGCGACAGTTCCCCTTTTTTTGGTTTTTGGTCGGGGTCTCTCTCATCGATTTCAATGTTCGCACGCCTTGGCATTATTTGTTGAAATTCCCTTTTTTTCAGATTTTCTTTTTTTTCCTTTACTTATTTTTTATTATTTTTTCATCAAGAGTTTTTCTTTTGTCTATTATTTTTGTTCAGCTTCTTTTGGGCAAAGAAGTGGCTGCAAAAACACCAAAAAGGCACGTATCTCATGGCTGGGCCACTTCAGCACTTTGCCACCAGGGCACTTTGCTTTCATTTCATTTCGATTCAATTTGATTCCATTCGATTTTCCATTTCTTTATGAAAATTGCTGATAATCAGCATTGCAGACACCAGACCATGTCTCTATCCAACTCATCCGTACTCTATGCAGCGAGAGAGAGAGAGAGAGATCCCTTCATATGTATATGCTATGTATGCCATAAGTACGTGGTTCCAAGATATTTGTTTTGGAGGCAGCGCCAAATATCAACATAATCGATTTGGTGGCGCGAGGAGTAGGAGCTGCAGCATTTGGGGTGCAACGACAAAGTGTTGTAAAAGTGCATTGAGTGGCATTGAGTGTTTAGAAGATTTGGGATTATCGATGCATAAAATTAATAGATATCGCACGCATATGTGGTACAGTAAAAGCTCGCCTAAGAGTTACTCAGATGTGGAAGCTTGAACAAAAGAAGTCTGAGCTTGAAGGCTAGAACTCTTGATAGGAATGGGCTAGAGGTACTGACAGAGAGAGCAATGCAAAAACACTCGGAAAAAGGATAACTAAGTAAGTTCGAAAACCGATTACTTCACTCTATGATGGATAAGAAATTTTTCGTTCCCAACTTTCCTTATATTAGAAATACAATACTCTCAATTTTTTTTTTTGAGAGCACTTCTTCTGAAAACAGTTCCCAACATTTCCAAATCGAGAATTTCTAGCTTTAAAGCAGTGATGGGCAAAACTCATACCAACAAACATTTCTTTGTGTGAGTAAACAGCGCAGTAAGCAAAAGCGCACGAGAGAGCAAGAACCGCAATTAAGCAAAAACGAGCGAGAGATTTCACACACTTGTACCGTACATGAGCCGACTGCGCTGCGGCAGATTTTGGTGCAATAGCCTCGCGAGTTATGTAAATTGAGAGACTGCCCATCACTGCTTTAAAGCCATCTACAATTAAGCGCAATTGTTCTTAAAATCATTTCAAATATGCTAAAATAAATCTTTTCTGAATACAAGAAAACGCTCTCGAACTCGAATTTTACTCTTATTAGAAAAAAATAGATCTTGGAGCACTTTTGACACCGCAAATCGTTTTAAGTTCAATACGCTCGCTTTTAAGCGATTGATAGAAAGAAAAATAAGTTGCCTTTGTCCCAGACGGTCCTACTATTCTTGAAAACCCACGCACAGTCTTCAAAGTATAATCAAAAGTAGCATGCCAGTACTTTAAATTTATATGGTCCAGTAAAAATATCGTCTCTTCTTAGCCATCTTGGCAATACACAGTAAAAAATTGTTCAGCAAATCTGAAGTCTGGAATTTTTCCTGCCATATGAAAGAATGCTCTGCTTTATTAGCAAGGAACACCAGATGATTTGGCTAACTCACGTGGCATGAAATAGCTGAGGCTTATATTCTCTAAAATTTGAGATATCATCTTTTAGAGAATATAAGCCAAAATATTCGATTCGTCGCGGATCCAGGATTTGGTCATAGGGACTAAAAACTGTCAATCCATTTTTACAACTTTTGGGTGGGAGGGTTCGGACCCTAAGACCCGTCGTAGATCCGCCACTTCCTTAAGGCCATGTGAACAATTGAAGGTCAACATAACCCGAATTCGAAGATACGAACGCAAAACTTAAATAGAATCTTTCAATAATTGATCTAAGAGCATTTTTCAAGATTAACCAAGTTGAACCACTATATCATGTAGCCCCCAAGATCGTGCGATTAAACAGCTCTTGCATATTATTTGGGGATACCTTAATCCCATGTGAACAATCGAAGGTCAAGATACGAACCTTAAATTTGGTATAGACTCTTTAAGTAATAGCTTTGAGAGCATTGTTCAAGATTAACCAGATTGAAACACTATATTATGTAACTTCAAAGATCGTGTGATTAGGCACTTCTAAATTATTTTTTGGGGATAACTTTGGGCCATGTGAACAATTGAAGGTCAACATAACCCGAATTCGAAGATACGAACGCAAAACTTAAATAGAATCTTTCAATAATTGATCTAAGAGCATTTTTCAAGATTAACCAAGTTGAACCACTATATCATGTAGCCCCCCAGATCGTGCGATTAAACAGCTCTTGCATATTATTTGGGGATACCTTAATCCCATGTGAACAATCGAAGGTCAAGATACGAACCTTAAATTTGGTATAGACTCTTTAAGTAATAGCTTTGAGAGCATTGTTCAAGATTAACCAGATTGAAACACTATATTATGTAACTTCAAAGATCGTGTGATTAGACACTTCTAAATTATTTTTTGGGGATAACTTTGGGCCATGTGAACAATTGAAGGTCAACATAACCCGAATTCGAAGATACGAGCCCATAGCTTGGTACAGAGTCTTTTAATAATTGCTCTAAGACCATTTTTCAAGATGAACCAGATTGAACCACTATATCTTATAGCTCCCATAGACCAGTTTCTCACTTAACTGTTTTCCACTTAATTTTGTAAGGTTTATTCAAAAACGTACTACCATATCAAAAGCTGCCATAGGATCCATGAAGTAAAATACACACTTTACACAGAAAGATTTAGATTTGGGACCAGTGCAGTATACGTCGTAAGGCCTATACGCAGTTCGAAAATTTCGCACGGAATGTCAAAGCTTCATATAAAAAAAAAAATCCCATTTGGGATATTTGCGAAATATTTCTAACTGCGTATAGGCCTTTATTTGAAAAGCTATCCCTGCAATATTCTGAATTTCCTTACTATGAGAGACTGCTTCAGAAGTGCCTGCTCGACTTTTAAGTACAGTTTTCTCATAATAAACGCCATTCGAATTCTCTCTACAAGATGCAAAGTTCAATCGTTATCCAGGAGACAAGACAAGGAGTTCAGTGCATAAACATGGGCAACGGATGGAGTTAAACAATTTTTTGTTTAATCAGCAGAAGTCTAAATTTTTTTTCAGGTACTGTGGCTTCTTTACAACTGGCTCTTAGGTATATTTGGGAAAAAGGCTTTAAGCTTGGCCTTTTTTTGGCTATATATCCCAAAGTTCCTGTCGGAGCTAAATAAAACATGCTTCCAAGCTTGGGTAACGAAAAAAAGGTGGCTACTTAGAAAGCTGACGTAATAAATAGTAAAATAGTTACAACTGCGAAAGTCGGTCTAAAAAAAATTCCATTTCTCTTTCCACGAGTTTTCAAGTAGCGCATCGACCCATCCACCCAAGTCTCCACTGTAGTCGCTGCCACAAAACTTTTCAGCTCTTATTAGGTTTTTTATATTTTTGGACAATCATATAAAGTACATGTATATATAAATATCATGTTAAATAAATGAAATTGTCATAGTTGATGAGCAGCAGCAGAGACTGCAACTGATGACAATGCAGACTGCGCATAGAACTGACAATGACATGGTTGTGGTTGATGCTGCTGCTGCTGCTCCTCCTGCCCACCCCCCACTCCTGATGATGACTGACAATGAGTCAACTGAAGACGTTGTACACCATTCGTGCCCAATGTCTTGTCTGGGTGCTTTGCGCAGACAAAACTTCAAACTTCATGTATTGGAAACATACTCCCAGGGATCCCATCTACCACAACCACCCAGCACTCGTGTGGCACAAACCAGTAATGCCTCCACTGATAGGCTGGATGTAATTATTACAAGCAGGCGACATTATCATTATGACTGAGAGTGACTGCAATGACGCTGACTGATAAAAAAAAATTCAGACAACTGTATTCCCCAACCCAGCACAGCGAAGACTCCAACTTTAACTACTTCTTGGACTGCGGCTGCTGCTTCATCTACGTCATCATTGTCGCTGCTTTCGGCTTTACCTCTCTTCGCTGTTGTCGTCATTCAGACATTATTTTCATTGAATTGCTTTATGCTCAAAATTTATTGTTATTATTAGGCAGAGAGCTCTTTTAGCAGCGGGAGGGTGTTCCAACGAAAGGGGGCAACTAAAGTTATTTTCATCAAAAAGAAAAACATATTAAATATATATGTATATATATATGTATGTTTATGCATTCGTCTCTGTATGTGTGTGTGTCTTTCTTTCGGGTTGAGTAAAAATTTATGTGAAAAATCATAATTGGATTATGGCATTTTGAGATTGTCGCGGTCGTTGCCACCATCACCAATGTCTCTTCAGAGTTGGGGGGAGACCAGCCAAAGTGACAATGAACTTGAAATGATTGGAAAGGCGTACAAGAGTCGTCGGCTCAAGGCGCCTGAGCTTCATCAACTGACACGATGTGTTGACTTTCTTTAAGTGTTGGCGATTTGGTTGTGGTGCAAACACTTTAAGGAGATGTAGTCGATTATTGGACAGGGAGGGTTACAACGAAATGGGGCATTTGATTTGGACGTAAAACGATTGTTGGGTTTAGCGAAACTCTAACTTTGAAAAATACCATTAAACTATTTTAATGGGATTAGGAAAGCTGTACTGCGAGCCTTAGGATCTACTGAGCTCCCTACTAGCCTAAGAGCTCCTCAGCTAGTACAATTCCCGAGATAAACTCAATTATCTGGGAGGGTTCTAGAGACGGGTGACATTGTGCAACGAGCTTCTATAACCGCCAGAGCGTCACACTCTGTACTTATGTTCTGGAAGTGTTTCTTCTCAATCTCGCAGAAGCTGTAGAAGTCAGAATCCGTAATGCCCATTTTGCTCAGTCTGTATCTTCAGGGAATTCTTGCACAAAAGGGCGATTTCTTCGAACCTATTCAGATCTTAGAAACCGAAAAGTTGCTTATAGTATAGTTGCTGTATAGCTCCCATAGGAGCTAGGACTAGTTTTAGAGCCATAGTTCCTTTGTTAATGAAGATAAATCCTAATCAAATACGAAGTTCGGAAATTTGCAAGAGTTTCTTAATTTGATCAATAAATAGCCTACGTAGCACAGATAGCTCGAAAAAAATATTTTTATGTTTTAATACTTTTGTCAAAAAAAAATTATCGTAAGCAAATTCGGCAAAAAAGTACGTTTCGTTCTTGAGTTACGATTTTGTTTCAAAGATAAATATAGAGTAAAAAACATGTGATTTTTGGGTCAACGTCTTCGATTTTGATAATTTTTACGTATGTGATAAAAGTACAAGCCAATGTTAATCTTGTAAATTTTTATTGCAAAATTCAAATTATTAATCGAGTTATCGATAACTGAATATTTGGATTTTTTGTTCGTCGATGTTTCTTTGACAAGCCATATCTCCTTAGCGAATTAAGATATTTCAAACTTTTTTTTAGTAAATGATTTTTGAATTTGAAAAAATGTATTTTTGAATTAAAAAAACATTTAATTTTTAAATTTTTGAAAATTTTTTTTTTTTTTTTAATTTTTAAAATAATTTTTTTACGATTCTTAAAAAATTTTTTTTTACTTTTATAATTAATTTTCATAATTTTTTTTTAATTTTAAAATTGTTTCTAATAACTAAAAAATTTTTTTTTAGTTTTGAAATTGTTTTTAATAATTTTTTAACAATTTAATTTATTTTTAAGTTGTTTTTTTATATTGATTTGACTCACTGGAGCACAATTAATCCGAAATTTTTTTTTCAGTAAATTTTTTGAATTTAAAAAAAAAAAATTGATTTTTTAACTTAAAAAAAATTGATTTTTTAATTTAAAAAAAAATTTATTTTTTCAAATTTTTTTTAAATAATTTTTCAACGATTTCTTAATCATTTTAAATAAATTTTTATTTAATTTTATAATTGTTTTTAATAATTTTTAACACTTTTTCTTTTTTAGTTCAAAATTGTTTTCAATAATTTATTAACAATTAAATATTATTTTTTAGTTGTTTTTTTTATATTGATTGGACTCACTGGAGCAAAATTAATCTTGCCATTTCCGTTTTATTTGTAAAGTTTTCTGATTTTTATCTGATAGACTGAAAATAAATTAAAAAATTAAATACAAATTTTTTGTTCACTAATTTTTTAATATATGATTTTTTTTTTAATTTTTAAATTTAAAATCGATTTAAACTTCTTAAACCAAACTAAAACTTTGTAAAAAAAATTGTTTACCTATAAATTGATCTATATTGTAAATTTTTAAAAATAGCTGGGAAAGTTTTTGGTACCATATTCAGCTAGAGCATTTGCTACGTATTGAATCTCCTGTGGCAAATATTTAGAAATAATATTTCGATAAGTTTAACTGATTTCATCATTTAAAATGTTCGAAAATGACATTTTATCGATCACTCTTAATAAATAAATCATTTATAAATATTTATTGTTCAAATCAGTTTTGACATTTTCCGATTTCGAATTTAATTACCTACGAACCATTTTCGAATTTTAAACAAAAATTTTGACCAAAACAAAATGAAATCTAATTAAATTGCAAAAATTTTTATAAATAGCAAAAATTTGAATTAAAAAAAAGTTTAAATTTTTGAGCCAACTTTCAAATCGATAAGTTATGAGCATTTTTAATGAAAATAGCAAAATCCTTAAACGAGCTACTAAACTTCATATAAAAACTAATATGAGCTCTGGGAAAATGTTTGCAGTGTATCCCACTGTCGGGCAACGTCCCAAATGATTCAAATTTTGCTTTCATAGGTTAGTTTGGTCATTTCGTTTAAGTCTAACCAAATATAAACAATTCCACGAAACACTCACTCACATATGTATATGCATATATATGTATACATAGATTGAGAGCGAGAGAGAACTGAAATATGCATGTATTTAAATGCGTACAATAAATTTTTGATTTATTTGCGCCGCCATTGACTGAATTTTAAATTGCGCCGATTTATTTCAGATTTTAAATATACAACGAAAACAACAAAAACAAGTGAAATCGATCCAAATATAAAATACGAATGCAAATTGCTTGAATTTGTTTCTCATATGTTTTGGTGCAGTTCTTGTTTTTTGTTTTTGGTTTTTCTTTTTTTTTGTATTATTTTATTAGGAAAACGACCGAAATTTGTGCTATATATTAAATAAAGCAGGGCTGCAGAAATTGAAAAAATTTCTGGTAAGATTTCGATAGACGAGCTGGCGGCAAACAATTGGATTCTTGGTTGGTTGGTGGAAACCTCTTAAACAGCAGTAGCTCCAACCAAGTTTCACTTAGGCACAAAAAAAAATACTATAAAAATTCCGGCATATTTCAAGGTAAACTTAAAAGAAACATATATGTTTAGTATTAAAAAAAATAAAATTTTTAAAATCCAGAGAAATCGTCACGTAACGAAATGAGGTATGCTGTGTGTGTATGCGTATACTAGAAAAAAATTGACAAATCTTACATAATTTTTTATGTAGTTATTATTTTATACATATTTTTTTGGAACGAAGTTCCTTAATGGAGTTTGTAGTGAAATGGTTTTCAAATCGTCACGTAACGAAATGAGTTATGCTGCGTATGTATGCGTATACTAGACAAAAATTTTGGCAAAAGCTTCTATTATATAATTTTTTGTATTACTACTTTGTACATATTTTTTTTGGAACCAAGTTCCTTAACGGTGCTAAGAGTGGAATAGTATTAAAATCGTCACGTAACGAAATGAGTTATGCTGCGTATGTATATTATATAATTTTTTTTTATGACTATTTTGTACATATTTTGTTTGGAACGAAGTTCCTTAATGGAGTTTAGAATGAAATGGTATAAAAATCGTCACGTAACGAAATTAGGTATGCTGTATGTGTATGCCTATACTAGAAAAAAATTGACAAATCTTACATAATTTTTTATGTAGTTATTATTTTATACATATTTTTTTGGAACGAAGTTCCTTAATGGAGTTTATAGTGAAATGGTTTTCAAATCGTCACGTAACGAAATGAGTTATGCTGCGTATGTATGCGTATACTAGACAAAAATTTTGGCAAAAGCTTCTATTATATAATTTTTTTTATTATTATTTTGTACATATTTTTTTTGGAACCAAGTTCCTTAACGGTGTTACGAGTGGAATAGTACAAAAATCGTCACGTAACGAAATAAGTTATGCTGTTTGTATAAGCTAGAAAAAATTTGGCAAATCTTACATAGTTTTTTTGTAATTGCTATTTTATATACATATATTGTTTTGGAACGAAGTTCATAGTGAAATGGTTTTAAAATCGTCACGTAACGAAATGAGTTATTAGGTGTATAATGCTTTTTTAATGCGCATTTTGAATATAATGTGATATATTATATAACATATAATTTAATTGGATGGTTTCATGAACGCATCCCAGCGCTTTGTTTTTGTGTCTGAACTGCAAAATAAATGATGACGATGAGCATGGTGACGACCCAAAAATATATATTTGCATTTTTTTCATTTAAACCAAACTTTGTGTAGAGTGTATTCGTTTCGCAGCGCTTAAATCCGCGTTGAACCAATTCATTTTGAATCTGTCTTGCAGCCCTGGTTTATATAGTCAATATTTCTATATATTTCTCTATATATTTTATGCCAATCATAAAATGCTGTCATTTTAATTTTTTCGTTGTTATTGTTGGTGCTGTCACATTTCTGGATTTTTGCATTCATCGTTTTGTTTTGCAGTGAAATTCGAAATGAAAAATTGAAAACCATTTTTTTTTACAGCTTCATCGAGGTGTTTTTTTTTTTTTATTGTTATAGTTTTGTTTTCATTTGATTTAATTCGTTGCAATTCAATTTATTTATTGTCATTTGCTGTATTTGTTGCTATCGCCAGTGCCACGTAACTAAAACATTAAAATAAATAATGAAAAACATAGAAAAAAAGTGAAAAAGATAAATTAAAAAAAAATAATGCTTAAATTAGTGCGCTGGTCACACTTAAATAAATCGTAACTATTGTACACACTGTACTATACAACTTATAAATCTTAAGATGCTGGGATTTTTGGGACCTTGGATATGAAACTAGAGAAACAAAATATATGGGAAAAATTTCCTCTGAACTCCGTATCCGAAAATTTTAATTTTTTTTTTTTGGTGTGGCTGTGTAATCAAAATGCGCCTTTGGAAACAGCCCTAACAAAGGGACTTGGAAAAACCAATCATTTGGGTCTACACCTTTGGTGGGGTTCTACTTCTTTTCTTCTAAGTCTTAAATAAAAAAGTTTTTTTTTTGCTCTAAATTTTTATAGCCCTCAGCTTTTAAGTTTTATAAAACGAAAAAGAAAAAAAAATTGAGGAAAAAAAAAACGCCCAGCCCAAAATGTGTGGGAGCAAATGTTGCTTTTGTGTTTTAAGCCAAAATAAAAAAAATACTTTTAAGTATTTATTTTTTCTTTTTTTCTTTCTCTCTGCACTCTTTTGCCTCAACTAATGTAAATGCTTTTTCAAAGTACTTTGGCGCAGGGGAGGGGAAATGTGTGCTCCACTTAATTAGGCAGTACATGGGCCTAAGCGCAGCTTTTACTTGTAAAGTTTGTATCTGTGAGCGTGTGGGAACCTAGCCTAGCTACAAATCAGCTAAAAACGTGTACAAATTATCAAAAAGAAAACCAAAAACAAAACAAAAACACAAAAGCAAAAACAAAAACAAAACTGTGAGTATTGTAATTATGCGGCTAGCTGTTGATTTGTGCTGCATTGTTGCCGATTTTCACACGATCAAATGAAGTATGGCAACGGCGCGTGGATATAATGCACGTAATCGTAACTTAAGTTGAAGGAAATTGCAAAATTTTTGCCAACATTTTGAATGAGTTATTTGCAGACCTACTAACTTTGCAGCTTTGACAGTCATGGCATGTCTAACAATTTGATAAAAAAATTTCAGACTAAGCTCTTTTATAGCACTTATATAAGTTACGCTTAAGTTACCCAGATGTATGCTTATGAATTATTATCTATTATCTACTGTTTAAACTGGATAGCTTTCTAAAGACCGCTCGTTCCACAATGTTGAATGTTATTTTTATACGAAGAAGTTATTTTTTTGTGATTGTTAGAAGTATTATCGGAATTTGCTCTCTTAATACGATTGATTTCTTTAATTTAATTAGCATGTTTTTGTAAAGTCAGAAAATATCTTCCTGATCTTATTAAAATAGGGTCAAAAAAATATTATTTTGAACACTCTGACAATAGTGTATCGAAAAAACAATTTTTAATTTTGACACCAAGAAAACTCACGTTGAAGAGCCATCCTATGCTGATTGACGTACTGAAACTTATGGAAGACGAGTCTTTTCAGATGGAATTGCATTATAGTGTACATTATTTTTAGAAGAGTGTTACAAAACAGGTAGGAGGCAGCGTAGCAGGCCACAAGTTCCCATTGACTTACTCATACGTTCGATACTCTTTAGTTTCAAATCAGGCCACACTTAATTTTAACTAAAGATTATGTTGATATGTAATCTAGTTTCCTGTAGATGACTTTTAGGGCTTTCAGTCATTCTACAAAAGCTATACGCCTAAAACTGGACATAGTTGTGGAAATTGATCTATCTACGAAGTTCAGCAAGACCGCATGAAAACATCCAAAGATTTGAATAATAGCCTGCAAAATTTCTCTCTTTCTGTATACGCATTAACACATACGAGAAGAGCCATACATTATCTTATGTAGAAGAATGTGAGCTTTATAAACCATAAAATGATTACTTTTTCAGGAAATAGCGTTGCATAGTCTTCTACTATAAACTGCAAAAAAAATCCACATTCTATAGATGCGCTAAGAAATAGGCGAGAATTAGAAAAATAAGGTATTTTGGCGAATGTGAGCCTTACAAATAATAAAATATTCGGCTGAGCTCCGGAAAATGAATCCTAACATTTTATTCGGATTCGTTTTGAAACCGAATGTTTGGTGCTCCCTATTTCACCTAACTGAATTTTTCGTGTAGTTTGAAACCGAATGTTTTGTTGCAAGAGGTTTTAAAACGAATTGGCAAAATAGGTTTAAAGAAGCACGAATTATATACTGAAATAATTTTTTAAATATTCTTTGATATTCTTAGATTATGCTTATGCCAACTTCAAGTTAGACATTTTTTAATATTTTTTTTTTTTGACTCAACCCAAAAGATAGCATGCACAAAACGATTTTTTTTATGTGCACACGAACACATGACGATAAGTGCGACAGGGTTACCGCGTTACACAAAGAAAATTTCCCTTGTAACAAAAATAGCTAAGTCGTGTTTAATTTCAATAATATAAATGCTAAAGTAATATTTTTGTATAATTTTACTTGAAAGATATAATAATAAAGAACTAGCCATATTATAGTGAAAATTAAATGTAAACAACAAATAGTAATAAAAAGTTGTAGAGCTGCGGCAACCATGTCAGCTGTTTTGTATGAAACAAAAATAATTTCGTGCCAACACAACAGGAGAATTTATATAAAAAATAAGACAAAAAAAATCGTTTTCCGAAGCACGAAAAGCCGAAAACGAATAAAATTTTTCGATTTTGTTTTTTTTGTTTTGCGGCGCACGGCTGATTGACTATTTTAGGAAATAGCGTGCAAATTTCAGACTATACATAAAAGACTGACGAAAGCCGTTATTTATATATGGTAAGTAGGACAATGTGAGCCTTATAAACAACAAAAATATGTTGACTTTTTTTTCAACATCACAGCTAATCATTTACCCTAACCATTTCTTCCTAGGGCATCCCACAATCCTACTCAGTTTTAGTAATATCACTTGTAGCTATTTTTTTGTATATTTAAAAATCATTGACTTTATTTCTTGCTGTTCTTCGTACCACATAATCCACAAAACACCAACTTTAATGCTGTACTTCCCGTTCGTGTTTCGTGTAGCTCATAATATTACTATCCCCAAACTATTTAAGTTACTAAACCAAATCGTTGCTGGAATCTATCTTTCGACACCCAAAAACACAGCTGCTGTCAAAGACTCAGTTACTCACTAGTACTATGTAGTGGCTCCTTTCGAGGAGTTTTGGTTCCAGCTGGTACCAAAAATAACTGCAAACTGTCTACAATTTCAAAAATGTTGTTGAGTAATTCGAACGAAATGTCTTTAAAAATCAGTCCCATGTCCCAGGTCCATTGTCTGTGTCTGCATCTGTGTGCTGGGAACGTTCTGATGAGCATTAAAGACATCTAATGAGCATCATTAGTATGTGGAAATCCAACTGTGTGAGAATCTTAGCGACAAGGAGAGTAAATTGAGAGAAACAAGCAACAGAAAAATATCAACCACAGAAGCCAAAGAGATAAGATTGTTTGAGTTTGTATCTGTGTGTTGGTCTGTCTGTGTGTGTGTGTGTAGGGCTAACAATCTACTAATGAAGTGGAAAAGATTCGGCAAACGCATGTTCAGGTCACAGAAAAGGATCTTTTTGTCTGTCTGTCCAGCTGTCTGCCAGACAGTGTCTGCCAGAATTTTATTACTATCATCAGCTTGTTGAGGTCAGCCAGCTGCTGGGATAATAAAATTTGCTCCCCACACAGAAGAACAAACTATCTAAGCAATAACCAATTGACTTTGATTGAAAGTGTTGGGAGGTCAGGGGTTCGAGCATCGATATCGATATCAAGGGATTTTTGTTTTAGTAGACAACATTAAATCGCATAATTTGAATGATGATCTATGCGCATCTATATATTGTATAAATTGTATCTTGATTGGAAGCGTATGGGTTTTTTTGTTTTTATAACCATTACATGACTGTGTGCAGTGTTGTGCCGGAAATCTCTTGAAAACGAATTTCAGTGCAGCAGCAAGCTGTTGTAAAACTATCAAACAAGAGATTTGTAATAAAAAATTGCCTGAAGTTTTTCAAATTAAGTATTTATAAAGACTTAGACAATAAAAATAAGCCAGGCTGACATAGATATGTACCTTTTGTCTGTATGAACATAAGAGCTGAGGACGCCAAATTTGAGCACTAGGTTCGCATACCGAAAAGAAGTCACTTAAAGTAAAAATTTAAGCCAATTAATTAATTTTTCTTTTCGGGTAAATAATGATCCTGAAGATCCACAGCCGGGCCAATTCTAACTTTGGGTTGCTACTAGTCGGGTGACGTCATGCACCAAGATTCTATGAGACGATACCGATTTCAATTTTCTGCGTCATCGTAAATCGCATATAGCCATCTTGAGTTATAGATCCAAAATGTTTCTATATATAAGCAACAACAAATTTCTTTATGTGAGTCTTATAAATAAAACTTTGTCGAACTTTTCTCTACATAAGCCAACCATCTGCCGCAATAGGTTTGCCGTGTTTCCTAATAGAAGTTTTTTTCAACCAATGGATTTTACCTTAGATCATACTAAAAAGTTGGGAATTTACGGCATGATGGGTAGCTAACTTTTCCACCGCCTAGAAGAAGATGCCTGGCACTAAGCGTTTACAGAGCCATATACCATGAAAAAAAAATTGAACGATCCAAAATTAAAATTAAATTTTTAAAGTTAAATTTTGAGGCCGACAGATTTCGTCGAAGAATTCTGCAACTAAAATCCTACGCCTTAGCTTCTTATATAGCAGCTTCTTTGGTACTTTGTTCAAAAAAAAAAAACTCATCTTTAAACGTTGAAATTTATTGCGATATAATCGCTGTAAATATTTTTAATAATGCATTTTTCGCATATTTGGGCTATTTGGCGCGAACAAAATAAACATAAAAAATTTAAAAAACAGAATCAAGTTATCGAAATTTTTTAAAGAAACCCAACATCTTTTGGGTCCAGTTGGCACTTGACTTCATCATTTTTATAAAGTTCTCCTTATTCCAAGGGATTGCGAAATTTGCCTTGGGCATCATATCCTTGTTGGCTTGCGACGGTTTTTCTAGGCGAGATGGCTCCACCTCAGGCTTCGGCTTGTCCATCTTAAAAAGTGAAAAAAAAAAAAAATTTAGTTTGAATTTACATAGAACGGACGCGACTTACTTTTTTTTTTTAGATCAAGTTTTGGGCACGTTTAAAAAATTTTACGAAAAAATTATTTATTATTTATTATTTAAACTTATTTTATACACGTCTGAACGCTTTCAAAATCAAAGCTAGAATGAAATAAAATTTCAACGCTGTGATACTTGGACGAAAATTTGTTTGAAATTTCTCAAGCAGACTACTTTGCTTTGATTTTTAGACATGATGATGGGATGATGGGAAGCCCGTTGGTTCTGCTAACCCGCCCACTTTTCTTCTTCTGAGTCGATAACAATCCACTTTTTAGCAATTTTATAGCGCAATGCATCGCATAAGGAATCCAAACAATAAGTTTGGTTACTCTAACTTCTATAGTTATCAAAATCCGAGCGTTCAGACATACAGACGCACCTGCCTGGATCAATTTCTTTTGTCCTCCAGTCCATATTGGAGCTAATTTTAGAGATTCTTCGATGTTTGCCTCTCTACATTTGCACTAACATAATGTACCCTTTATCTTTAGTACAGGGTGTAAAAATAAATTTCCTGACTTAATTGGAGGCAGCTTTAGGAAGACTCGCGCTTGTAGATGACGCGCTGTTAATAGCTATGACATAGTATCTAGCGTCTAGATCTCTGCGAAATTTGGATGAAATAATTTCCAAAATGAGTGCCAACTAAACCTCTCTTCTGCTGGTTATTTCTTCAGGTGCAGCCTGTCCTCTTGGCTTGTCGAGGTCAGCCCAGCTCGAGCTATTTGCAACTTGTAGGAGCTCCGATGTTATCGACATAATTCCCTAGGTCTTAAATTGCAATATATATATATGTCCCTATGATCCACTGCATTGGAACAGTTTTTAAGAAGACTGAAGAATTCTTCTTAGCTTGATCAAAAGGTTATATGGCAACTTCTTTGGTATTTTTCTCAAAATAATAACATACTAACATTTTTATTTAACGACAAAATTAATTTTATTTATGCATTTTAAAAAAACTGCGCTATTTTGGGGCAAAAGAACTGCATTGTCTTAACTATGTTATCGAAAACGCTTTAGAAAGCCCAATATATTTCGGGTCCAGTCAGTCGTAAATTTTAAAAATTTTATGAAATCCTCCTTAACCACAGGAATGTTAGTATAGTGTGGCTTTGGGAAGAGTTCTTTATCGCCATTCGACTGCTTTTCTAGACGAGACTGTTCCAGTTTAGGCTTCTCATTCTTACGCTTCTCCATCTTTAAAACTGGCAAAGAATTTAGTTTGGATTAACTCAGAACTAACGCGTCTTACCTTTTCTTGGATTAAGGTTTAGTCAACTTTTAAAAAAATTCAGAAAAAATTTTTATTTATTTCGTTGTAAGACGTCCGGATTGTAAGCGAAACAAAGCTCGAATGAAATAAATTTGAACTTATTCACATTACAATTAAAAAACATTTTGAAATTTTTCATGTAGACTACTTTGATTTACTTTGATCGCCTAAAGTTTCTTTTCTAAGCGATATACGGCAAACAAACGATATCTCTCCACAATCTGACATTATCATCATAGTTCGCATAGTTTGCAAAACACAATTTTTTTCCGAGAAACCGTGCCCAGGGTATCCTACTGTTCGGCAGCGCCTTTAAGTCGTTCACGCCCGACTTGAACTCCTGCTGTTTGGCTTCCTTTGCACGATCTTCCGGTCATTTGAGCTACTTTGAATGCATTTTCCACTGACATTTTTATGAGCGAACCCTACCCTAACATTCTAAATTTATTTCTACTTTTTTTTTTTTTGTTGACCAATTTTCTTTATAAACTTTATTGTTATTATTGTTGTTGACGACAATTCTGTCGGTGTCATAGAAAGATGCCACTTGCCACATTGGGGCACATTGATATTTTCATTTTCCTCATGTTTTCGTTGCACACAAAGAAAGGCAGAAGAAAATGTTGTCGTAATTAAATAAATTTACAATATTTTTTTCTTTTTCGTTTTTTTTTTTTGTATTTTTTGTGTTGTCTTTTTGCTTTGCTTTCTTACACCTTATAGCTATTACCTACTTTTCGCTTTTCACCAGATTTTTCTCACAGCATTTCAATGTGGCTTGGTTTCTTGGTCTTTAACGTTGCTGCCTATTAAATAACTTGTCTACACTGAGAGAAAATTCGTGTTTAGAAATTTTGTTACTGAGTTATGGAGAAACGAATCACAAAAAATTAAAATTGTTAAAAAATTGTAGAATCTTTTTTTTATTATTTTAAGCCCAAGAAATTTTCAAGTTTTAGAATTTTTTAACTTATTTTTCTTTGAATTTTAAAAACATTACCATTTTATTTGAGTAAGGTGTTTCCCCAAAAAAGTATCGAAATATATATATTTTTTTTTAATTTATTTCTCTCTGAATAATATAACTTAATTCGATTTTTTTTTTACTAATTTATTATTTTTATTTTCCGCAATTTTTTGTAATATTTATTATATTTTGCAATTTAACTTTTTTTAATATTTATTATATTTTGCGATTATTTTTTTTTCGTTTTGTTTTATTATATTTTATTTTGTTTTGTTTTATTTTATTTTATTTTATTTTATTTTCATTTCATTGCATTTTATTTTATTTTCAATCTTCTTGATTTTTTTTTTCGGTGTAGTTTTTGTTGCTGGCTTCGCTTTTTTGTTATTATTATTATTATTATTATTACACGCACACTGTGATAGATACACTGTAATACAATGTAACACACTTGGACACATATTTAGCGTCATTTTGGTATTGCGTGCACTTAAAGAGCAGCAGCAGCAGCAGCAGCAGCAGCGGCAGCAGCAACAACAACAATAATAAACACCTTTATAAGATCTGAAAATATTTTCCAGCTTCCGCTTCAGTTAAAAGTAATGACTGGAAAATTGAGTTAAACAAAAAGCAGCAGACGAAAGTAACCCCTGCGGAAGCCCGAATCCATCTAGAAGATCATGTCAATGGGCAGCTCCAAACTGCATTGAGAACTGGCACAAGTTGTCGGGAATCGTTGTACTTAGAGATTTTTGCATGCCTAATTTGTAGGCCAGAAAAAGTGGCTCAAAATTCTCAAGTGTTGGTAACCTTGGGCATTGATGATTCGGGACAGGAAAAGATGTCAGTGGCATGTGGGAAAATGATGAAAGCAACTAGTACTCGGTATATCTTTGGGTTTGCTTTGCTTTGGTTTGGATGCTGCTCTGCTAATTGCAGCTGCAAATTTTTCACTTTGACTTTGACTTTGAAGCACAAACAAAGTTGTGTACTGCGGAGCTTGTGGGGATTTGTATAGTGGCATGGGAGATGTTGCTGGGGTGTCAATTAAATGCTTGGTAGGTGCGATGACTGTGCGACATGTGGGACGCAGCTGCAGCAGACGCCAGTCTTGTATATTTTTGCAACAACATCAACTACAGCATCAGCAGCATCATCATCATCATCATCACCATCCTCATCGTCTTCGTCAGCGTCGTCTTTGTCATCAGTTTGGTCTGGTCCTTGTCAACACAGAAAGGTCAGTTGCCGAGGGCAATGCGCGTAATGTTTTTGAGAATTTATGGACGGGAACAAGTGCAGCAAATGCGGCAAGCAGTCATGCCAACCCTAAGTACATAAGTATGGTACATAGTACTATGTGCTTTATATCATTTAGTTTTTCATTACAATTTTCCTATGGGAAAATTGTGGCAGCCGTTTTTCTAGCCATCGTAATGCGATTATCGCAGCTGATTAAGTTTCGCTTTGAGAGCAGTTTTAAAACATTTTTGCCGCCCCATTGGGGCTGACAAAGCCGGCCAAATACTTGCCAAGGCTGTGTCCACTTCACTTGCAACACTTGCAGCACTTGCAACACTTGGACCTAAATGGCAGCTGACTAGTTTAGTTCTTAGAGCATCGAAATGAGTGCAAACGCACGCACTGCCTCAACACACATTTTTAGTTACATTTGCAGCTGTATTGGTGTGCCTAGACCGAGCAATGTGTTGCATTTCCGGTAGCTGTAATAAGTGGCAGGGGCAGAGACAGAACCAGAGCCAGAGACAGGGGCACAGACAAAAACAATGCTTCAGCCATAGCCGCAGCATCGTCTCAATCTTGCAGCAACTGCGGCTGCGGCTGCGGCGCATCTGTGCGTGTCTTATGCGTGTGCGTGTGAGCTTCATTCATGCGGCTTCAGCTGCAGCGACCGTTTCGCTCTGAGCTGCAGCTAGAGATGCGCGTGACTCGTGCTTGTTAGTCTGTCACGAGCACGAAGTAGCTACCATTTTTATTGGTTGACCGTCGATACTGGTAAAGGGATTTATTTTATTTATTATTTGCAGTAGATTAAGTATCTAATACCAAATCCAATTGTATATGCAGAAAGAGTGCGAGCAACAAGGTCCGGATTTTTGCTGATTATTTTTTTAAGGAAATTAATGCAAGTTAAATTAAATATTTGCGATGAAAAAAAGTGTAGGGCTTAATTTACGGCAAAATAAAATAATAAATAAGTTTTTTTTGGCTTTTTACGATTTTCACACTTTTAAGGCAGAATTTTTCGAAAATAGTTGTTCTGCTTTTCGGGGTTCAGACCTTTTTTAGCAAAATGTTTTAAGTGCTGGCTTTGTTTTTACATATATAGATGACAATACAAATATTATAGTCAAATAGAGTATAAAGTTAGTTATGACACATTTAAGGGAGCTAAATGTGCCGCCATATTATAAGTGATGCATGCTTATAAATTCCAAAGATTCTTACTGTTCCTGTTTTCATTATTATCATTATTATTCATAATTTAGTATACAATAGTATATTCTTATACATTTGTCTTAATTATAAAATAAAAAAAACGATTTTCCTAACTGAATTTGTATAATTTAATCCCTTACTATTTATATGGAATAAGTTTTTAAAACCAATATCATCAACTGGCCGATTTTATTGACCATATCAAAATATATATCTTCCTGCTTTTTCCAATATTTTTTCAAGAATCTCGGTCTGAGGCTTAAGGGCCTAAACTTTGCTTTTAAAATAGACCCACATAAATAAAAATATAGGTATCAAATCTGGTGCTCAGGACGGCCAGTCAATGTCGCGTTTTTTTTATATCTGAATTCCAAGGAATCTCGGGCGGTGTATCTATAATATTGGCACGACTGTTTCGCCTGAGATCGCCAATAATCTGAGGCTTGAGTGTGAACACTTTGCTTTTCCAATAGATCCACAAAAAGAAGGTGCTCCGGACAACCAGTCAATATCGATTACCATGTCGTATTTCGCCTTCTATAAAGTAAATAGCCCAATGATTGTTTTAGCGCAAAGGCCAGCACTAGCTCGCGTGGGTTCTCCGATGCCTAAATACGAAAAAACGGACAGATAGCAGAAAACCAGTAAGAACTCACAGAGTTCATACCAGAATCGAAACTTATTCTGGATCAAATATTAAAAAAACTTTTACTTGCCAATGTTTTCAAGGGTAAGTAAGACAACGAACCAAAACTAGTCCCTTCTATGTTCAGGGTAATATTTCCAAAATATTTATAATTGTATAAGCTCTGTAAGAACTAGCTTTAATTTTAATTTAATTTTTTTTTATATCTGCATCATACAGTTGCAAAGAGTATAAACTTATTAAAAGACAATGTATGACCTGGGTGCGTTTTCTAAGTGGTGTAGGACAGTCATAGCAGGGTCTGAATGCTTTCTGTCTCCTTCTTATTGACACAGATATTGTATCTATTGTATCTGATCTTGTAAAAAGCTAGAAGCTCGCAAGTTCGTTTAGTATTACTATACCTATATCGTAGACAAAGTGCTCGTGATGTGATTTGATAACCATATGCAATGTTGTCCTATAGCCTTTGCGTATTTGTTTGGATTAAAAAAAACGGAATATCCCAAAATAGTCTTTGCGTGCTATTGATCACATCTCTAGTTTCAGACACGACGCTGTCTTGGCCACAACTCACTCTCAGTAAGCAGCATCCGAGCATCAAACTGCGACGTGCCTTTTGGCTTGCAATTGATTTCTCTGAATTTTTTGCTCGTTTGTTTTGTGCTCATTTTTATTTGTATTTATCTAGTTTTGTGTGAAGTCATTTTGTACCTGCCGCCGACGACGCGTCGTCCCTGTTGCAATCGCTGTTGCAGTCCCGTGTCCGCCGGCGATACCCCGTTGCCAGACGTTCCACAAATATTTTTGTATCACTTGGTCCATTGCAGGCTTCCTGTGAAGCGTTTGCTATTGCCCCGTTTTGCCGCCGCCGTTGATCCTGTGAAAATTACACACTAAAGTGTAATTAACAAACAGAATTAAGGCTGCCGTGCGCGCCAGTGTAGCCAGGGCCAGGGCCAGGGACAGGGACAGCGTCCAGAACTGGGTTCAGGCCTAACTACAAGCCCAACGGATTAGAGCCAAAGACGTGCCTGCATCTTTGGCATGTCATTTGAAATTTCCCACACATGCAAGCATAACAACAACTGCAACTGGAACAACAACAACTCATAATTTGTATCTGTATCTGTATCTGGGAATGGTGTAATTTGTGCATCATTGCAAGTGCGCACTGAAGTGCGAGTCCTGAGCTCACTTAGATCAGACCCTACAGCGGAGGCGGGGCATGTGCGTGTGTTTGACCTTGTGCTGCAATTAACAGTACCCAGATCTAGAAGTTGTGCAACATTTTTTTTTTCTCTTTTTTTTTTTTAACTATTAAGCGGCTTGTTAAGCGTGCAGCCAGCAACAAATCAAAGAGACTTATGCCGACCTTCAGCAGACCTTGGCAGCATGGAGAGCTATCCAAGAAAAAATTAAAAAAATTCTGAAAATTTGAGCTAAAATAGATTTTTTATATTTCTTTGAATGTTACATTATATACTTTCAGTAAGCATTTTGAGCGATCGATAATGACCGCCAAAGAACTTTACTGTAACACCACGAAGAAAACAAGTGAGTCCCCCGTAAAGTATACAGAAATAGATCAAAACTAAACGAGTAAAGATATTTTTAGGTAATAAATTGCATATGAAAGAAAAAAAATTATGCTTTAATAATAATGCCTTCAGTTCGGCTCAGGCCTGAATTAGTCATGAAATCATGCCTGAATTTTCAGTACCAGCCATGAATCTACGCATTCATTTGTCACTGAATTTAACACATGCATGTCCTAGGCGTTCCGGCCTGAAGCTTAGCCGTAACAATCAGCTACGAATTCAGTGCTGATTGAGTTTGAAAAGTCATGCCTGAAATCAGCGGTGAATTTTTTAAAAATCGCACTTGAATTCAGTGCTGATTTATTTTTAAAAGTCCGGTCTGAAATCACAAGTGAGTAAATAATACACTGCAACAAATACTCTTCATACATTTTTAATAAAATTTTATTATCAATTTTAATTTTAATTTAATATTATAAATTAAAGTGGATTAGGTGCAGCCTTAAAATTGCGATATTTTTGCAACTGCATTGCATTACGAAGCTGTGATTCCCCCGGGGCAGAGTCCGCTGTAACTGCTATTGATTGCAAAATGAAAAAATATTTTTTAGAGATTACAATACCCATATTTTTTGACCTACCGAGTAAAGAGTTATTATATTTAAAATTGCTTAAATCCTTTTAAGGCTTTCTTATAAGCTGAAAAATATTTTATGAAAGTTGGAATTTGTTGCCGGCGCTGGGCAGACCCCATAAAGTATACATATATATATTCTTGGTCCGAATCAACAGCCGAGTTGATGTAGCCGTTTGTATGAACAAAAGTATCTCAGAGATTATAAGTGAGACGGAACTGAAATTTTACCAAACTAACACCCTCTTTGCAGTAAAGATCCTTTAAAAACTGCATGAATAGCGTGGGTATAGGGTCTTTTAGAGTCGCACATGCACCACTCTGGCATTCTCAAATTCTTAAAAATTAAGGAGTGTGCTCGGGATGCTCCGAAATGAATATAAAAGGCATTATGGTGGTTGGCGTGCAAAGCACGCAGTGGCGAAGCACGCTATTTTTTTTTTTTTTAAATAATCCTCCACATTGACATTCGATGGAATATCTTCTAAAATTAACATTTCTATTGACTAAGCATATTGAAGGATCTACGAAGAATTGAGATCACTATTTGGAAAGACAGAGTGAGCGATAAAAAGAGTGGAATACGAAAGGCTTAGGTCCTACACGAACTGTTAACGCCCTAGAAGAAGAAGATTGAATAACCATATGTTAGTACTACACTGGATCTCACATGTCTTGGGATACAGAAGAGGCTTCCAAAATGTCCACTAGATCCTAATTTTGCTTTGGTCGTGATATTTTTCATGTATTCATACTTTTGAATTTTTTATAATCCTCGTTTCTCGCTTCCCTGGCTTTTTCAGGCATCTTAACAGATTGGCCCTATGCCAAAATTTTGTAAAGTGTGGGAAATCGGGCTAGAGTACACTTGGCAAAAAGTCTGATTGCACTTTAACCTGGCGAATGCTAGCACGATTCTGGACGCTACTCTTCTCAAGCCGATGTCACCTAACACCCGTTGGTTGGCAAACTAAAGTGCGCGACGGGTTTCTCTTTAATTAAGTTGTGGCGTAAGACTTGAGATCCACCCATTTAAAAAAATCAACTTTAATGAAAGGTGCAAGAAAAGCCGCTTTTAAGCTTTTTCTTCCGGAATATTTTTCCAGTTACAGCTCTGCAGTCTTGGTGGCATATTCACCAAATTTTTTCCTAACAATGATACATAATCTTTTAATAACGCATTTTTTCGAGTTTTCATCGCTGGTGTGTCCAAATTCATATTTGCAGGCGTCGATCCTCAGAATTGAATTTTTTTTCCTGATGTTTTGTGATTTTCGAAGATTTCTAGACGTATTTAAACAATATCTGCAGACAATACTGTGCAGATGAAGGTCACGGCTTTTAGCAATATTCCAAAGGTATGACAAAGCCATGAACTGTAATACCATTATCATCGGTGACCATTGTTTGCTTAAAGGCAATTTGGCCAGCAGATCTATAGCAGTCTAGTTTTAAAAACCTTACCAAAAAGAATGCACATACAGTACAGCCTAATGGTCATGTGACGTCACACATGCACATATTTGTTATTGCTAGCATTGGTATAACTAACCCGTAGGATTCAACCTTTACCAATGCAATTAAGTATTAGGAAATCGAATTGTAACCGAAACCATAACCGTTAAGTGGTATAAACCGATTTCAGCTTATACCCATAACCATAACCAAAATAATTTTTGTTTTTCGGTAACAAAAATGGCTCAACCCCTATCGTTTAGAACGCATTAATCGCATTAAAAACGAAACAAATTTGAGCATTCCATACTTAATACCCATAGGATAAAATATATGTAACAGTCAGAAGGAGAAGGGCCACAAAATAAGGCAAAAGATACGCTTTATCCGTACGCAGCTGCAGTTTGTCCAATCATATTGATAGCTGACCACGTTCCACCGTAGGAGAGCGATGCATTTTAAGCCCACGCCATGGAGACTAACTTGGCACGCGTTTGAGTTCAATAAAAGACAGCTGTGAGGGGATGTCCAGCCGCCTAGTTAGTTTTGCCTTTCTTTACATAGGGATGGAATTGAGCACATGAACTGATCTTCCAGCAGCACCAGCATCGTATCAGAGATAATTTTGAGCTTCATATTCTTAACCTAAGGTATGGGCTATATTAAGCTTGTGTAAATGTTTAAAACCGAGAGAAGGAGACCCCCTAAAGATCTGATCTATACGTATCGGACTTTTCGTCTGCATGAACGCCAGAATCTTGAAAACTATTAGAGCTAGGATAGCTAAACTTGGAATTTTGACTCCTTATACGACCAGCCATATCCTCATCCTTCCCCAAATAAAATCACAGTTCTGTATTTTCGACCATATGAAGCCACAGCTTAAGTGTGTATCTGGAAGATGGCGGAAAATAAAAAAATCTTTCGATTGATACTAAACATTATAAATATCAGAGATACTATCTATACATTATTATATGGGGATCTATAAAAGTTTAGTTCAGAACTTAACTCTTAATGGCTAAAGCCTTGGCCGCGTATTTTTTTAGACAGAAAACAATCTGGCAACGAAATGTTGCATCATTTACCATTGTAAGGTCAGATAATAATGCGGTTTCATTGTAGCATTAATTGGATGGAAAATAAAAAATATTGATCTGAATTTCAAAAATGCGAAAATAAAATAGGAGTTTTTTTTTTTAAATGCTATTAAAGATAAATATTCAAAATTTGCAATGTGCATGAATCTTTAAATTTTTATATATATATGTATAACTTTAAAAAAAGTTATCATGTATATTTTTTGACAGATAATAAAAAAAAAAACCCATCAATTTTGATTATTACTTATTTTTTGAATTTTGCTTAAAAATAACGTTGATGCGAACTTTGACATGGTTTTTTTTTTTTTTTGAATTTTTAGCTCAGTAAATGTTTTATTTCGTTTTTTTAAGGGTTGCAAAAAAGTACAGTCGACCTTAAATTATAAAAAAAAAAATTAAATTAAATATTGAAAAATATAAGGAGGAAAAACGATAGATATGAACTAATCGACTAATCGATATGTCTGTAATTTAACACATTTAAAACGAACTGTTAATAACACAGGTCTACAAATATCGGGTGCATGTCAGTTGTTGGAAAACTAAGGGTCATTTTCGGAAATTTTGCTGATATTTGAGGTTATGTAGGTTGTTTTTTTAAGGGGTACAAAAAAGTACAGTCGACCTTAAATTATAAAAAAAAAAATTAAATTAAATATTGAAAAATATAACGAGGAAAAACGATAGATATGAACTAATCGATATGTCTGTAATTTAACACATTTAAAACGAACTGTTAATAACACAGGTCTACAAATATCGGGTGCATGTCAGTTGTTGGAAAACTTAAGGTCATTTTCGAAAATTTGCTGATATTTGAGGCGTTTTTTCCTATTTTTGAGGCTATGTACAGGGTGCAAAAAATTGTTGTGGTCTGTCTCTCCAGTTACAGCATTTAGTGCCACTCTTACCCTTTAATTTAAGAGTACAAGAGATCAATTAAAATTTTTTCGCAAAGTTATGGCTATGCGAAGTTACGCCGTTTTTCGGGTACATAACCTCAAATATCTCAAAATCCTGACGTGATGGGCCAATTCTGACCCCGGATTAGGATTCTACGCAGCAAATTTCTTCGGAAATGACCCATAGCTTTCCAACCACTAAACCATGTTGATCTGTGTAATTTTCAAAACTGCGATAATAATAAATCAGTAAGTTAAAAAAAAAAAGAAAAAAAAACGCAATTTTGAGTAAAAAATTGCGATAATAATTTTAAAATTATTGCATATTTGAAGAATTTACATTGTTGAAATATCTCGAAAACCAGACAATTTTTTTGTGTAAAATATATTGCTTTTAATATGGTATTTAAGAATATCTCAAAAAATTTAGAATTTGTATACAAAATACTTAAACACATTAATTTTAATTTCATAAAAACGTATCAAAATTTTGAAATCAGGTTCTCCGGATTTGGCCCTCCAGCATTGCTCCTGAAAACGAAAAACCAAAACGTATAAATTTTGTTCGTTTTCGTTTTTGCATGCTGCCAAATCCGCATTTTTTGCTTTAGCTATCTACTCATATTACTTTTTCTCATTGTTAGCACAGCTGTACAGTGTACACCTTGCGATGAAAATTACCCACGACTATGTTATTCTTATTTCAAGGAATTTTTTTATTTTTTTTATGCAGGACATGAACTATTTTTATGCAAGACATGGACCATGTTTGTGACCGTATAGCGAAAATTCGTTTTGAGTTGTGCATGCTATTTTTTATATAAAGTTATATTTTAAAATAATTATTTTAAAATTTCTAGTTGCTAATATGCTCCACGAGGAGAAGAGCACAACATTAGTAGTATTAGAATATTAATGAATATTTAAAAAAATTATTTAAGTTTAAATTTCGTGCACTTTTGAAACTATTTTGCCAATTCGATATACACTTTTTCACTTGCAACGAAATATTCGATTTCAAATCACATAAAAAATTCGATTTTGGTAAAATTAGGAGTACCAAACATGTGATTTCAAAACGAATTCGAATATTCGTTTTCACTTTGCGCAGTACGGCTTTTTGAGTTATGGATAAAAGAACTCGTTCATGTTTGCGAAATTTGATTTTCAAAAATTGTGTTGAGCTGTGTAACTCCACAGGCTTTTACGAATTGCAATGAAATTGTTGTTGTTGTTGTTGCTGTTGCTGTTATTGTTGACGTAGTTGTTGTTGCTGTCGGTTTTTACCAAAAATCAGGCTTTGTTTTGTTAACCGCTAAGCCTACCATAATTTGAAGCCTTTTGCATATTAGTGTCAGCCATAAATTATTATGGAAAAGTTTTATAATTTTCATTGTTGTTGGCGTTACCGTTGTTCTGCTTGTTGGCGCCTTTTACCGTTATTGTTATATAAACTCATAATATGCAACCGCCACGCCTCAGCCGCCTGTTGACCGCCTTCAGAGCGTGTTTCGTTTGGGTTTTTGGCAATCCATAAATTCAATAAATTAATTTTGGATTGCACTTTTTCGCTGCTTTTTGTTCATATTTCATTTAATCAAATATTTCATTGGATAATTATGCCGCATTGAAGGCTTTGGCTGGCGGAGGGGAGTGGCTGAGCGAAAAGTATAGAGCGATAAATAATTTGACTACCAAACTGTTTGGTTTTGTTGCACTGTGGTGCTGGCCAGGTCTGGCCTTTGCCATTTGCCATTTAATTAATTTTTATTTTTTACTTAATCATTTGCAAAATGCAAATTTATGCAAGCATCCCAGCCACGCATTATAATGCGCCCCAGAGAGTAGCCCCCCCACACACACACAGACACACACACACGCAGCACCACAACTGTGCTTTGTTATTTGCTGCAATTAAAAATGTTGCATGTTGTGTGCATGCGGCAGATACACGTGGTGGCGCCTCTGTCATTTTGCTATTTTTCCATTGATTATCTAAAATTGTACATTTAGCTAAGCTAGCAAAAAATTTCCCATTTTTCTACATTTTGCCCCATTTTCTATGGCAATTTATCAGTTTAGAGCAGTTAGTCAGTCTGTTAGTCTGTCAGTTAGTCAGTTAGTCGGTCGATTTGGCTTATTAGCTTATCAATTTATCAGTTTTGCATTTCTTGGCCTGGAGCCACGCTTCAATTAGGCGCAGACAGGCGGCAATTTATTTAAACCTATTGTCTATTCACTCTGGCACACAAACAGGGTGCTATGCACTCGCACTCGCACTCGCGCTGTTTCATTTAAATTGTCTCTCGCGCGCTCTCATTCTCTCGCTTTTGTAGTAGTCGCATACTTTACATAATTTGCGCTTATCGAACAAAGACAGGGGCACACTGAAGCGAGTGTAGTTTGATAAGTTAGTGACTACTCTACTGAATCGAATTTGTTTTGAGAATTTCGGTGAAAATCGTGAAAAAGTATCATCCAAAGTTGAAAGATCATCCGAAAGATCGATTTTCGATAAATCTGTGGCTTCAGGCTTCATAGCAGTGAAATTCTTTTCACTTTTCGTCATATTGGGCTCAAAAGTTTTAAGTGAACCCGACAGATGTTGTGCTGTTTTAACGTTGTCGTGCTTGCTATTAGCGGATTTAGTAAAGATATATCGATATTCAAAAATTATCGATAAACTTTAATCAGCCATTTACTAGTGATAGCTGCAGGCGTTCGGAATCTTTTTTTTTTATGCCTGACAGAATAGTGTTCTGCCTTCTCCTGATACCCTCACCCTTGTCCTCTCGTCATATAGGACCTTATATGCATAAATTTTGCAATTTTCAGACTTCTTTTGCTAAAATTTTTCTTGGCCGAGAAACTAACAAAAAATAACATCCCATAAGTAAATCAGACTTTCCGTTCTAGAGTTATGGAATTAAAGATTTTTGAAAGCATATAGTCTCAAAAAATATTCAAATGATTTATTATACTTTTAAAACGGACTAGATAAAACGGACAGTGAATAAAATATTTTGTTTTTAATTATCAAAAATTAACAAATATTTTATAAATACTATTGGCTTTAATTTTAAACTTTAAAATATTGTTTTATCATAAGGATAATAGGACATTTGAACAGCAAGTGCAACAATAAACGAAAAATTTAAGTTAAATAAAATGATGTTTCAACTTATATTATTAAAGAAAAATATTAAAAAAGTGTAGGTATTCAAAAGTTATGAAATGAAAAATTTTAAAGCTTTCTTAGACTGATAAAAAAACGGTCGGATTTGAAGATTTTTGGACACGAAAGTATCGCGAGCTTGATTTAACAATTTTATTCTAATTTTAATTTTAATTTATTATTTATTTATTTATCCTAATATTTTAAATATTCATTTACTGACTAATTACAAATATATATAGAGTTTAGACTTTACAGCTTTACAACTAAGATATATACCTTTTAAACATTAAATCAAAACATTTGTTATATAATATTAAATTAATACGGAAAAAGCGGAAAAAACCTAACAAAAAAAAAAAAAATAAATAAACAATAAGAATTAAAATCAAGAATGCAAACATTTTATTTATTATTATTAATTATTTGTATTTTTTTTTATCTGTGTACAACTAAGGTTCTAAGATGGCAAGAAATCTGGCTTTAAAGTTTAAAGCTCATATTTTGCTCAGATCTGCCTATTTTTAAGAGCATCCTCTTTTTATAATAACATTATCATTATTTTCTCCACAAATAAAATATATTTATTGAAGTTATTTATAATAAAGCAAAAATTTATGTGTTTCTTAAGCTTAATAGCTTAAAAAATATGTTTATTGACAATTTGAGTAACGTCACGCCATGTAGCTTATCAGCTAGTAAGGCTAATAAAAAAATTTAAGCGTAAATAGCGCAATTCGCAGAAATTTGCGTTTAAGTAATCCTAGTCAAAACCATTTCTATTTTTTGTAACGTAACGCTATGCTTTATATTGCTTGTATCTTTTAATCTATAAGCCCAATAGTTGTATTTTTTTTGCAGTGCTATTTAATTGGCACATAAATTTAAAATACACATTTTTTAAAAATCTAATTTTTTTTTGTCATATTTTGTCGCACAAACGTAACATCACGCCAAAATGTAAATGCACATATACATACATTTCGTTTTATGTTATTAAGCGTCTTGAACTTATAACTTATAAAGCTGCCCTCGTTCTAAACTAGTTAGTTTAATTTTTGGCATTTTGTGCCGCAATTGCGAGAGTTCGTGAGTGCGTCCCTGCGTTTGTGATTCGAGTCAGTGAGTCAGTCGCGTGCCCTGAGCAGGTGCACTGATTACGCCTGGCCAAGCTGAGTCATCCACCCCCGGTTAAGGAAAAACAAAAAAAAAGGTTGCCCAAGCCCTATGCATTTGTCAACGTCACGGTCACGTCAAGCGTGGCTTGCCATTTGGGGTGTACCTACTAGTTGCCAGTTCCCTGTCGCTGTTGCGTTTCTAAGGATTGTTTTTTTTGTCGAGCATTTTGTTCGTTTTGTAGGTTTTTGCTTTGTGTGTTTGTTTTGTTTGGTTTGGTTTGGTTTGGGTTTTTTCTGCATCATTCGTTTCCGGTCGCAGTCCGGAACGTGACTCACTTTGACCATGGGGTAAACCCTTTTGGGCTGCTTAGCTATGTCTATAGCTTTTCGGTTTTGCCTACTACTATTTTGCTTCTTCAATTTGGCTCGCTTTTTTTTGGCTGCCTGTCAATGATTGGCTTGGCCAACCGAATGCTAATTGACGTTGCCCATACGCCCCACTAACAAAACTCGACGCTTTGCTGTCTGGGCCGCTGTTTGACAGTCTGGTAATACGGCTGGTAGTCCGGCGGTCTGGCAAGCACTTCAAAGTTCGAGCACATGTCACATGGGTTGTTGCACTGCCGCCCGGGCGGATCTAGGGTACGGGCGTTGCCTGGCCGTAATGCAAATAATCAGGCAACGGGTTTGCCACGGAAGCTGTGTGTCGTTGGCATCGCCGGAGCTTCAAGTAACGAAAAATGCAAAGCACGCTTGATTTACAGTCATTAAAAACCGGGTGCGGGTATGCACGGGAGGGCGCTGTTACTGTCACTCCCGGGAAGTTGAGCCGTTGAGCTGTTGAGCTGATGCTGGCTGCGGCTAGCAGTAAATTGCGCTAGACAGCATCGGGTGAGTTTGTGTGTAGCATGCCGCAGCTAGTTGTTGGAAGTCTTGGGGTTGCTCCATTGTTGGGGTCGAGGCTTTTGTACCTCGCGGTGGCATTTTAATTGGCAGCCACGATGATGACGACGATGACGATGACGACGACGACAAGCAGGACCACGAGCAGCATTTTATCGGTTAAGACGGAAGCATATCCTTATGACGACGGGTTATAATAAGCGCATACCGTTGCATACTCCATGCCATAGAGACCTGGCTTTGGTTTGAGATTCTTTGACTAAGCGTGCGTCTGCTGCAGTCACAGTCAATTGACGCAGCTGCTCACTCTCTCCCTCTCTCCCTCTCTCCCTGCGTCTGCCATACAACCCCTCAGCACACAAAATTGCTGGAAATTACCGCCTGCAGCTTTTTCATATGAGTCACATCAATGGCCGGGCTGCCAACTCCTTAAAATTGCAAAAGCCCACCAAACCCTTAGCCATGACAAAACCCATTGCTATCACAAGAACAGGAGCGCATGCAGTGGGAGAGTTTTTTTTAATTTTAAAATATGTTTTATGGAAGCCAGTTCCAAAGATTTACATCAATACGTCTACAGTAGAGTGTAGCCTCTTCTCTTCTCGACCATATCCTTCCAAGTGCGTCAAAATTTCGGAAAGTTTGAATTTCAAAAACGTTCTCCAGAGCACATTGAAGTCAAGGTAGAATTTGATATAGGAGGCCTAAAATATGGCTTTAGTTCCTTTATGGTTCTCCACCCAATATAAAGCTTTAACTAGACAGTAATTTGATGCTCCCCGTAATTTCTGATTTATTTGGATCCACCCCTGTTCATGATTCATTTGAAGCTTGGCAAAAGTGTTCGGCTTGTGGAAGTTGTGGTCGGGAGGAGAAGCTACTATGTACAAGCTGTAGTATTTAGCACATGCTGAAGCATTTGGCACAATGAATGAAATGCAACTTCATTCATGAAATAAATCACGACAAGAAGCGCTGAAGGCAGTGCACCAGCCACAGCCCGCCAACAAGGTTCGCCTTTTTTTGTTGGGGGTGGCAGGGGCGCGGCACTGTAATGTGGGTGGCGGGAGCTGTTGAAAAACAAGCAGCACGATTCTAAGACAAATTCTCAATGAAATGGATTAGTCAGCAACGCGTGCTGTGGTGTTTTTTTTTCGATGTCTGCAAGGCGACACAAAGACAACAACAAGCGTAGGGATTATGTTGGAAACAATCCGACTAAAATATACACTGCACTCATCATAAATGCCACAGTTGATAGGCATATCTACTGAGTGTGAGGGGTACTAGTACTGGGTTTAGGAGGATGGCTTAGCGCGTGAACGCACTTGCTTTTGTCTAGTCTGACAGATTTGCCAGACTGCCAAATGTTCGACGAAGAGTTTTTTCAAGATACTGGTTGCGTTTTCTAAGGAGTGCAGGACAATGCGAATAGAAAATTTTGATACATTTTTTTTTATTAAATCGGCTTAAGTTTGGAAAACTGTTTAATGTATCTTTTTTTTATATAAATCTTTTCTTTTTTACTAATTGAATTAGTTGGGGAAAGGCTTGTAAATTGGGACACCATAGCTTTTTTAGCTATATCTCGACATCATATAGCTACTATAGGACCGATCGGTCAGTGTGGGGTTCAAAATTCGACTGTTTTTTTGTTTGTTTGTAAAAATATCGTAACCTAAATTTGGCAAAGAAATATCTTTTGAAACTTCAAATCTTCACCAATATATCGGATTTGATTGCAAAATGGTGGTACAGGGTATCCCAAAGTCGTTCGCGCCAGACTTTAAATTACGCCATCTTTTTTTTATTGCTATTGTGTCTAAAAATTTTTAAATTTTTATATCTAGTATATTTATATTTTTTAATATATGAATATCTTTCATAAACTAATCATTTTTTTTTGCTAAAAAATAATATTATTTTGTTTTTATTTACAATTTAGTTTAGGTTGTATATAACTATTATATTTTGTGCATAATTTTTTATTTTAGAATAAATAAACTTTCTTGTAAAATATTGCAATAATTTCAACCCATATTATTTTATTTTTGTTTAGTATTTTTCATTATATATCATTTACCATTTTATTTTTTATTACATTTTGTTTATAATTCTTTTTTTGTTATTATTGTGTCTATATTTTTTTTTATTTAGTATTTATTTTACATTTTTTGTGTATAATTTTTTATTTTTGAATGAATAAGCATTTTTTTTTAAATATTGCACTTAAATTATTTTATTTTTGCTTAGTATTTTTTATAACTCATTGACTATTACATATAAGTATATATTATTATATTATATTTTTTTATAATTTTTTTAATTACTGTAGTGTCTCTAATTTTTTTAATATAATATTTTTTTATAGCAAAAATTATTTTTTATTTGTTATATTATTTTGCATTTAATTGCAATCAAACAAAATTAATTTTTTAGTAATACATATATTTTTTTGCTTACAATTTTTTTTTGATAACAATTTTTTTGTGTATAGTTTTTTATAAAAAGCTAACAATCATTTTGACATAAATAATTTTTTTTATTATTATTATATCTTTAAATTTTTTAATATGTTTTTTATAGCTAAAAATTATATTTTTTTTATTATATTATTTTGCATTTAATTGCAATCATTTAACCAACATAAATTTTTTAGTAATATTTTTTTTTTGTTTTTGCTTAAAATTTTTTTTAAGATAATTTTTTGTGTATAGTTTTTAATAAACGTTTTTTAGAAAATATTTCGTGAAGCTAACAGTCATTTTAATCATTAATCATTTTTTTTAATAATTACTATTGTGTCTAATTTTTTTAATATAATATTTTTTTATAGCTAAAAATTATTTTTTATTTATATTTTTTTTTTTTTGCATTTAATTAAATTCATTCAACTAACATTAATTTTTTAGTAATATGTTTTTTTTTTTGCTTACAATTTGGTGTGATAATTTTTTTGTGTATAGTTTTTCAGAAAAGTTTTTTATAAAATATTTAGTTAAACTAACAATATTTTTTTGGTTATTTTTTATGTAATATGCATAATATTACTATTTTACATAAATACTTACTTACTTACTTACTTAGGTGGCCTTCACAACCCGTTACCGAGTTACAGTCAAGAGCTCTCGCCAGGAGCCTCTGCTTCTAGCGCGTCTTCTCCAATTTATTACACCAAGTGTAGACAGGTTCTCCTCCACTTGGTCCTTCCATCGGAGACGCGGTCTCCCTCTTCGTCGTCCGTCGTTGACTCTCGCTTCAAACACCTTTTTCGCTGGAGCTTCTTCGTCCAAACGAACGACATGTCCGAGCGATCGATCGATGTCGCCGTAGAGCTCATACAGTTCGTGGTTCATTCTTATACGATAGTCGCTCCCAATACGGATTTTACATAAATACAATTTTGAATTCAATTTTTTTATAAAAAGTAGGGATTAAAAAAAAAAATTCGGATACTTTAAAAAACGGAAATTTTGCTTAAATTTTTTATTTTTTTACCTATCTGCTCATTAGTATCTAAAAGTCGACCAAAACTGAAGTTTCTTTTTCTAATTTTTTATAATCTTCAAGATCTATTAACTATTAGGATTTATGTTATGTATCTTTCTTCGGCATCTCCTTTACATAACATACATTGGCACCAAATTAATACATCCTTAAGCAGGGTAAAAAAAAAAAATAGGAAGTATAGAAAGCAAGAAAAACAGTCACAATGAGCAAGAAGCAGAGAAGAAACAAGGCTTGAATGAAAATTGCAGCCAAAAGCAGCAACAGGATTAGAATCTGAACCAAGTCCTGGCACTAGGTACAGTAGTTACTGTGTGACCAGGAGCAGGCTCATTAGCGCGCACACCAATGCTGCTATGTTGGCCAGACAAGGCGTTGCCTCTGCGGGTAGGGAGGGAGGCTTTGTCAGGTGGAGCTGCTTTTAATGTGCCTGCCACATTTTGTTTGTCTGCTTCATCTGCGACAACAGCAACAACAACAACAACAACAGGGACTACTTTTTTCTATTTGCCAGCAAATGTTATGATTGTGTGCATCACATACATACATACTATACATATATGTGAGTCACAATGAATGAGTGAGTGTGTTTAAGTGTGTATGAGTGAGTGTGGGAGTATGTGCGTGTGTGTGAGTGAGTGAATGTGTGAAATGCATTTGTATGCATAAAAGCGTAAAAATGTTGTACACTCTATTGACAGTTCACTGCACGACACTTGACTGTTTGAGTTGGCATTCAAAAACACAAACATTCACATTCACACACATACACACTCGCACACACACTCATTCATTTAGAGTCTGTGCTGTCCACTGTGCATGCTAGAGCAAGTAGGCAATAGTAAAAGAAAGTGCAAAAAAGATAGCTGCAAAAGCAACACTTTAAGCAAACACAAACATGGCTGACTGTAGAAGGGAGAGAAAGGGAGATAGAGTGAAGTGTAGAGAGCGAGAGCGAGTGGGAGAGGCAAAGACATACTCATTCACTCACACTCATACACAATTACACACGTCGCTACGAACAATGCAAGTTAATTAAAGTGCAATTAAACACAGACGACAAATGAGATGATTCAAAAGCTAAAACTGAAGTTGAAAATGAGTTCTTGAGATTAAATATATTTGTCTGATATTTTTTGGCTCTACATTTTCCGTTTGTGTACGCTCTGTAATTGTCTGCAAAAAATTGCAATTCTAAAACAAATTCTTCTAGTATCTTCCATAGGGGTGATTGTTAGAGAAAACTAGAGAACACGGCAGCCGAAGATGAAAGATAAATTTCGTAAAATTTTATTTACGAGTGAGAAGTTATTTTATTTTAAGAAAGTACGTTATGTTCTATCACAGTACCTTTGTATAAGCTTTAATTGCAGCAGAGACATACATATTATTTTTTATGCATTGAGCCAACTTTTCTATATCATCGACATTTTTGCTAGCAGCAAATTCTGGAAGAAGCACTTGAAAGAACATCTTCGTTGACGATGAATTTTCTCGTTAAATTTCTTATTAAAGAGGAGAGCGGAGAGCGAAGAGAGTAGAGAGTATTTTGTTGCTTAGATATTCTTCAACAGGATCTGAAGATATTTGAGGTTATGTAGGAAAAGACTCCGTTTTACGGGTACATAACATCAAATATCTCAAAATCCTGACGTGATGGGCCAATTCTGACGCCGGATTCGAACTCTACGCAGCAAATTACTTCGGAAATAACCCTTAGCTTTCCAACAACTGACATGACCCCGGTATTTGTAGGCCTGTGTAATCTATTACAAACAAATGGGCAACATTTTTTATTATTTATTTATAAAATTATAAACTAGAAGTTCATTCTAAGCCAGAGCAACGCAGGCTGAACATTTTTTACATTTTTGGTAGATGTTCGAGAAAAGGTTAAAAAAAAATATTTGAGGTATTTTTGAAAGATTGAATCAAAAAACGCTAGAAGTTTTTTACTTTATAAAACCAAAGATTTTTTTTTTATATTTTAATTATTTTTTTTTAATTCAAGGCTCACATTTTGAAATTGCTTCAATATTTTTTTCTAACAAACAAATCATAAATATTTAAAATCTTTACATATCAAGCCATTATTATGAACTGCAAATTAAGAAAAATAATCGATTAAAAGAATGAACAAAATTTTTCACATTTTTTGTAAATGCTCGAGAAAAGTTAACAACTAAAATCCCAAATCGAAATCTTAATTTATAATATAATTTTCAAAAATTTTTAATTTACAAATTTTGTATTATTTTTTAACCAAATTTCTAAAATAAACCACCCACCCAATTCTTTGTGGGTTCGTAAAAATTTACATAAGGTAATACATTTTACAAAAATTTTATAATATTAAAATTTCAAATTTTTTGTCAAAATTGTTCAATTTGTAAATTAATCAGCTACATATTGTAGTGTCGTTCAAAACAAGACTTACGACTAACAAAATGCATTTGAAAACGTCAAAAATGGTTCGCGAATTTCTTGTTTCCCTAAAACAGTTTCTAGTAGTTGCAAATTCATAACTTTTTGTGCATTTCTGCTAACCCAAATATTTTTTTACTTATCCCACAAAGTACAGACTTAATAAATCTACCATAAATAAATCTTAGCTTTTTTTTCAAGCTTATGCGGGCCTCTGTATCTTACATCATTTCTATTATGCAAATTGTTATCAGAGACCCGCGACCAGACAGCCCAACCCAAGCCAAAGGCTTATCACTGACGTGTCAGGCCAGAAGCAAACACTGGAGGCAAAGAAAAAAAAAAAACTAACAGACCGACTGAGGGACCGAGGGACAGACGGACAAATAGACATATGCAATGGGTAGCAGCTTCAAAGTCCAAACCAAGTAAAAACAATAACGAAAAGAAGTAACAAAATGAAATACAAACGGGAGGGTATACGACAGTGGGATACCCTGTAAAATGTTTACTGAAGAAAAGGTATTCCTGCATAAGGCAACTCAACCGCTTACGATTGCATTTTGGAAAACAGTGAAGGATATTCTTTGTCAGTCTGACAGTTCTGAAAGCAGTATAAGGATTCTTTCCGCATTCCGGGGTTTTTGAATTTTCTCAAGTCTCATATCTATCCTACTCTGTAATACAGGAAAGGATATTCGTTGTTACTCTACCACTGCCGAAAGAACTATCAAGATTCTTGTTTCGGCATATTTAAATTTTATCAAATCTTTTATCGATCCTACGCATAGCTTCGAGATTACTTGGTTATTTGGACAAATTACCGCCAGTTATTTTGGAATCCATCGCACAGTTTGTAAGTTACCCGTAGAGTTTCCGTTCCGCTCCTGTCTCTTAATTATACCAACAACTGCAATAAATACGACTGGATTTTTCTGTAGCTTGAAACTTGAATCGAAACGTTTTTTAAAATATCTATAGACAGTCTTAAGTCCATGAATGGAATGAAGGGAATGAAATTGCGGCAATTGTGTTCTGCTCAGAGTCCAGGAGCGCATTCACCTTAGACACATTTTCATTCATTTTTTAAGTTGCCGGAAGAACGACGCGCTGGTCATCGTCGACGTGCTCCCACCCCTCCCGATGCAGCTTATGCCACTCGAGCACTGTTGAGTTGCTTATGCCAGCATCTTCCTTAATCCAAGGGTCTCCTTCGCGATTGTGTTGATTTCGAAGCAGAATTTATTGGCGGTGCACTGCTCGAGATTTTTCTCCATCTTGGATCGTGACGAAACTTCTTATAACACATAGAAATTGACATGCTTACACTCCTCTTGGCCGCTGGTGACTTGTTGGTCTCTTCGAAAGACTCCACACTTCCACGATGTGCTTCCTGGATGGTCGGACCGCTCTTCAGCGCTCCGTTGGCGCTACAGAAGTTCAGTTCTACATCTTTTTGTTCCTACCCTGTATTATAGAGCTCTCTAGATCTTGTGGTCTAGTTGAAAGCGGTACTAGTTCCAGTGTTCCCAATTTAGGGTCGCAATGATTCCAATTTCGGGTAATAGTGTTAGTTGAGCATAGCTTCACCTAAGACTTTTGCATTCGGTGCGCAACTTTTATGTGAAAATATGTTGAAGAAAAATTAGAGCTTTCAGCTAGTCCAATCAACAATAGTATTGGCTATCAAAATGTTTTAGGTAAGAGTTCTTCAAGTAGATGTGGAAGAATCAAAATATGAAATCTTTTCAGACGTCTGACGTACATCGATCGACTGCTGACAGCTTATGCGTCTGGTATTGATAGATTGGGTTCTAAGGAGAAACTTCGCTCGTAACCCTAGCTAACTAGAGATGGCTGGTCTCCGCACGTGCTGTCTTCAAGCTACATCTTCTCGATAATGTGAGTGGATTCAATATGATCATTGGGGTCGAGATGTGGACCCGAATGACCCAGACTCCAAACGTCAAATCGCAGTATGACCCACTCAAGTGTCTGCAGACCCAAAAAAGGCGGGCATGAGCAAGTCGAAGCAGTAGAAGCTCACTTGCTTTTTGAATTCCAAATGAGTGATCTACAAGGAATCTACAGAGAATTTGTGGCCACAGGGATAAACTGTTAATGTAGTTTTTTAGGTTTAGGTGAGAAAACGCATCCTGCGCGTCCACCTAGCAATCGTCAAGTGCTGGCAATTCCATCACAACGATCTACACGGATTTCCGCGTACCTGGCTGCTCAACCACTTTACAGTCCTGGACATAGCCCGTCAGACTTTTTCCAAATTCCACCCACCCCTCAAAAAGGTTTTGTAAAGACATCATCACGGTTCGTCGGAAGCGCTATAACAGGCCATGACGAGGGGGCTCAAGAAGACACTGGCATCGCCTTCCAGTGGCTTCCTTTTTTCAAGAAGATTGAGTGTCCGACTACTTCCTGGATAGATACATATCTATAACTAAAGCAAACTATTGATACCATTCCGCCATTTTTGGTTTTAAACCATCTATAACTCCATTATACCCTTTGGATAAAGGGTATCAAAAATAAATTGTTGCCACAAGAGGCGATAAAACAAACGAGCTTAGCAGCGCGCCAACGTCAGCGTCAGCGTCGACGTCTGTTGCTGTTGCAGTGTTGCAGTTGCAGGCTCACATTTAACCTTTCTTGGTTTTTGTCGCTGTCTTTGCTGGCGTTTCGAAATTGAAAGTTTTTGGTTTCGGTTTTCGGCATCGAAACTGGTTTATTGGCCAAAAAAAAACAAAAAAATCAAGAGCCAAACTGACTGCGCCCAACCTCAATTTGTGTTTCTGTTTCTGTTTGCGGTTTTTTTGCGGTTCACTGGGTTTTCGCTTTTACACACATATATATATATATATACATATACACTATTATATACGTCTATTTTTTTTGTGGCACACTAATTTTTGTGCACCTCCTGCCAAGGCGTATGGTACAATATGGTACTATGTGGTAGTATGGGGGCATAGCCATGTAATTGGCACAGTGGTGCACAGACTGCACCGTGCACACTCCCAGTTGCAGCAAACGTTGACGCCGTTGCACTGTGGTTCAAATGAGCGAACCAGCTAACAATTTGGTAGCTTAGCTGTATTTTTTTCACTAGCCATAAATGAGGTAAAGGCAGGACTTATATGGGAAAAAAAAGAGAGCACCAAGATTTATATTTTATGTATGCAAAAACTCTGGCGAAATGTTAAAAATTGAATTTAAAAAAAACTAAGGGGCTTCAACCCCTGCATATATTCACGAGACATCTTGACTATAATATTCTCTGTACTTTCCTTAATATTAGTATTTATTGGATTGACCATGCTTCAGTCGTGTAAGCCCGACTCTAAGATACCCTGTAATGTCCCGTTGAGTTGCATTTAGAGCAAATGCAAACGAACAAAGAAAATCTCTGGAAAAATATGCCGGAGGACTTAATGCACGCACCATGGGATTTATCTGATCTAAAAACATATTAAAAAAAAAATTTGCATTATGCGTAATCCATTTCGAAAAGAAAGTTTTAGTCTTATTTTATATAGTATTGTTTTATATATTTGAGAACAAAAAAAAAAAAAAAAATGTTTTAAAAAAAATAAATAATTCTAATAATAGGTTTTGACATAACCTCAAAAATTGGAGGTTAATTCAAAGCCCTGAAGTGCTGGGGGGTTTTGGGCGTAGGATTTACATTCAGCGACCCCAAAAACATTTAAGAAAATTCGCAACAACCCAAAATCGAAATAAAAATTTATGGCTTTGTTGGAGCCCTGTCAAGTGTAAAGTTCACACCACTTGTTTTTTTTTTTTTTTAATTAAGTAAATTCTCAAATAAAATTATTTTCCAAATACCAATAGAGTTGTACATTTTTTCTAACAAGATTGACAATTTTTGACCACTGTGCTTAGTCGGCATTGGAGTTTTCCGTGTTCCACATCTTCGATGCACGTTTGATATTTTCGCAGGTTGTTCGATGGCCTGTTTGACTGTCGGGTCTGTCGGGACTGTCTGTCCTTCCATCCAATTGTCTGTTGGCTGCCTGGTAACTTTGGTCACAGCCAAACCCGAAATTATTTACTAGTTTGCAACTTGTGTACACACTTTGGCCTTTAGACGCCGCTGAATGACGCATACTACTTGTGTAGCAGTAGTGCCCAGCCCAGAGTTGCAACCAAGTCTCAGTTCTGCTCAGTTCCCGGTAGAGATGACTTTAATGCACCTGCCTGGCTGCTGCTGCGTCTGGCTCCAGTTCAATTTATGTGGCAAAAACTTTTTTGGGGCACGACGTATCTACTTTCCTGCATAGATTAGAATTTATGCGAAACTATCGTCCGTCCAAGCATGTTGGATTTCTTTTAAATTTGGTTTTTGTTTTGTTTGGCAAGTTTTTTGGGAAACGAAGTTTAAGTCCGCAACATTTGTTTTGCCATATTTGCGGCCAGTGCAAAGCATAATGCCAAGTCCTGACAATTATGCAACGAACCGAAAAACGAAACGAATGCAACAATAAGTGGCAAGTAGTAGTAGAAGATTGTACGCAACTTAAAAGCAATATACAATGTGAGAGAGATGAGAGCCAGATAAATTTCCAACTCCTGCTCTCAGTCCCATTTTAGAGATGAAGGTGCTATAAACAATTACAAACAGCTGAAAGTTTTACGAAACTATGGCGGCAACTGTTTCTGCGTCCCTCAAGTCCCTCAAGTTCCGCAGAACTTTGCTCTTGGTCAAACGCTGTGGCTACCAGCTTTAATTTTTCTTTGTCAAATAAAAACAACTTTTCTTCAAAAAAACAAATATGTATACTATATATGTATATGTAAAGCCAAAAGTTCTTAGCTGCAGCTTTTTTGCTTTAATATGAGCTACAGTGAAAGTTCATAGACTTAATAAAAGCTTGCATTATTTTAGAAATCTACAAACTAAGCTAAACTCAAGGTATATACTATATGCTGCTTAACCTTTATGTGCTTGGGACTTAAACTGGCTTTTGCATTTGTTTTCTATGGAAAAGCTTATAAAGACATGGAAAAATTCCCTTTACATTGAAAATTCCTCTTTTCAGTTTAAATATGAAATTCTCATGAAAAGCTTAAAGGGTTCAGCTGGAAAAGGTACTGGAACCAGCCACCAGCTATTTTTGAAAACTAATGATGCAGTTTGATGCATAGCGCAAAAATAATTTTTTTTTTCGCAAAATTTCAGTTTTTAAACTTAACGCGTTGCGGCTTCATTTTTTTATTTAATTGTGACTAAACTACTGACTATTTTTGGACAAATTTTTTTTTTAAACTAAGTTGGCAATAGGGCTCTTTAAAAAAAAATATTTCATTTTTTTAACCAACACATTTTAAAAAAAAAAATATGAATTTTTCTTATTTTTATTTAAGTATGATCCTTAAATATGTCAATCACCAATTTGTATACGTTCTTTATTTGGTGTGAATGTGAATCAAATCGATTTAGTGGAACAATGTTAAAAAAAATAAAACGAAAATTCATTAATATTTTTTTAAAAAAAAGCATGAATTTTTTTTTTTTTGCCACTTTATGCATCGAACTGCATCATTAGTTTTCGCTGGGGGCAGTTTCCAGTACCTTACCCACACTTTTCTGTCAAGTAAAATAATTTTTTGAAAGCATTTTATTTTATTATTGACCCACTGATCCTACCACACACTTTCCATATTCCTCTCTAGGTAGGGTGTATATTTAGCAATGTCTGTATGTGTCCTAGTTTTTAAGATAGGATTATGTCCATTTCATTTTTGAAATATTTTTTACCTTTCTTCGTTAGTATCAATCAGATAATGGGTGAATTATGTTTGGCATATTTTCCATATTCCAGGACTTCCTGATTCTACAATAACCTGCAAAAATCCTCAAATTATGGCGTTTTTGACTCTCTGAAGTGCAGTCGTTTTTCGGGCCTTGACCACTGTACCTACATTATATACTCCTTTATTGTATGGGTATTCTTTTGTTAGTGGATTCTTACTGCTTATTTGCTTAACTTCTGCGATAGTTGCTACTTGGAAAAGCTATACATGAAATATGATCTTTTTTTTGATATTATAAACATATAGTAAGCACATCCTGTAAGCCTCTGTTTCTCAAGCGCTATGTACAGGGTAGAATCGAAAAATGAAAGGACTGCATTTCTGTAGCACAAACGGAGCTTTGGAGGCGTGGTAGTGGGAAACTTTCCGAAGATCCCTCCTACAGACCAGATCTGATTTCGCGTGACTTCTTGCTCTAACCTTGGCCCAAGCGGATCCTCAAGGGAAGCCGATAAAGCTCTATTGAAGACGCCCTTGATGACATATCTGAAGGGAATCCCGGAAAACGAGTTCCAGAAGGAGTAAGCGCATTGGGGTCTTACAGTAAAGTAGGAGTAAGTACTAATACGAAATACTTAAGAAGTCACGTAGAATTCTCTTTGAACATTATAACTAATTCCTGCCTATCATTTCGAAGATCGTCTTTTGCAGAAACATTTTCGATATCAGATCATAAAAACCTAATAAATAAAATGATAAATTGAAATCCTCAGGATTTCTGCAAAAAAGAAACAACTTCAGGAATAATGCGTAACTCAAAGCTGCGGTATTGCAAAATACAGCACTTATTACTTCCTTATATAGGCAAGCCCATTGAGACACATCAGCATTTTTGTGTTTATTTGGCTCACATGAGCATACTTCATACCAAATTTGATGGCTCTGGTCTGCAATATTAAGGTTCGTTCTTTTTCAACTATTTACTGTATTTTGAGTAAAGATATCAATAAATTCAGAGCTCATGTTATGTGACTGAAAAATTATCAAAAGCAATCGAATGATAAATTGATAAATAAACTGTATAAAAAATGCTTAATTTGTCTTGTGCCAGAAACCACTATTAATTAAATTTTAGCCCAAAAGCAGTTAAAATAACAAAAATTATTTTCAAAAAAGTTCCTAAAGAACAGAAAAACAAAAAAAAATTGATTCTCCCCTGACCTAGCTTTATTAGATATAGGATATAGAATTATGTGAGCCTTATCAACAAAAGAATATGTTAAATCAAAATTGGTGTTTCCGTTTTATGCGATTAATCTACAAGACAATGTGAAAAGAATCTAAAGTGCTTGAAAACCTTTTTAATAGTTACGAAAAGCAAAAGAAAAAGGAACCTGGGTTGCGTTTAGGGGGCATCTTTAATATAAACAAAGTTCCTTGCGCTTATTTTTTTTCAGAAAAAAGGTTTATATATCAATATAATTAACATAATTTTAACAGTGTTGCGTTTGTGACGTATCTGTGTCGTGTCTGGGACGCGTCTGCGTCGTGTATGTGGCGTGTCTTCTATGTCAGTGTCGTGACTGTCTCGTGCCTGTGGCGTATCTCTGTCGTGACTGTATCGCGTTTGTGACGTATCTGTGTAGTGTCTGAGTCGTGTCTGTGACGTGTCTGCGTCGTGTATGTGCTGTGTCTTCTGTGTCTATGTCGTGTCTTCATCGTGACGTATCTGTATCGTGTCTGCGTCGTATATGTGGCGTGTCTGTATCGTGACTGCCTCGTGACTGTGGCGTGTCTATGCCGTGACTGTCTCGTAACTATCTATCGTGGCTTAGTCGGGACGTGTCTGTGTCTCGTCTGTGTCGTGTCTGTATCGTGTCTGTATCGTGTCTGTACCGTGTCTTTGACGTGTCTGCGTCGTGTGTGTGGCGTGACATCTGTGTCTGTGTCCTACCTGTCTCATGACTGCGTCGTGTCTGTGTCACGACTGACAATCCAACCTAGAACTCGAGGTGACACTCTGCCAACTTCGCTTACGTGATTCGTTATTCGTCATAGAACTTATTCATTAAATAAAGAAATAATAATATGTTGTTTTTTTAATATATATATTTTTTCTCGTCATATTTATATTTAGAATACCCAAATACATACACCCTAAATTCAAAATCAGTTTACTGTGCAAAATGCTTAGTTTTAAATGATGGACTTTCGAGTGATTGGTAACTAAAAATTAAATCAAAATTGACTTGAGATTTCTGGCACACCCCACTTTGGAATTTTTTGCTTTAGCTTGAATTTGAAAGTTATGCAACTTGCATATATGCATAGTATATGTATAGTGACTAATTTAACAAATCGTTATCTGACTTTAAATGGACCACTCGAATGTATCTTAAAAACAATTTGAAATACAATATATCTTTAAAATATGCTACAACGATAACAAAAACAACAATAGCATCGATAAGTTTTTGACATGGCTTGGCTGGCCATAAAATATTTTTTTGTTTATTTTGGTTATCAAGCAAAATGATGCCAATGATGTTGATATGGATGATAATGATAATGATGATGACACTAACAATGTCTTGGACACAGTCTGGGCTCAGCCTGGGCTCTGTTTCAAATCACAGATACATTTGCATTCTCAAGCTATGCGTTTGTATCTGTGTATTTTACTAAGTTTATTGCAAATGATTTACGATGTGTTTGCCAAATTCGAACATTGACTAATTTTGTTTGGCACGCTGTTTTATGTATTGTTTTTGTTTCTTTTTTTCTTTAGCTTGGTCTCTTCTTTACTCCCTCTTCCGCTTATTACTTAGTCTGTTTTACTCTGATTTGGCTGCGCAGCTGAAATATAACAAATAAAGGCATGTTCCGGATATCACTAACGCGTAAAATTCGTGGAACTGCCTTAATTGGGTGTTTTGCAATTCCGGTATTTTTTCAATGAATTTAAAGATAAATCTTTGAATTAAAAACATTGTTTTTGGATATTTTACGAATTTTTATTTTTTTTTTTATTTTAATGTGGTTTTCGTTTTAAGTCTTGCCTTTAAGATTTTAATATGCGACTATGTGGAAACGCCCAGCAATGTTAATAAAATTTAGTGTTATAAAGTTTTTAAAGTATTTTCTAAAAAAATTAAAATTCAGTGCTGAACTTTTGCCACACATTTCATGAAGATAATTTTTGAAGATTTCCAAAAAAAAAAATTAAGAATTGAGTGCCGAAATTTTGCTAACACATTTTTTACAGATGATAATTACTTGAATAAAAAAAACCGACATTTTGATCGTAAATCGCATCGAAATCGGTCAAAATCCAAAAAGCCCAAACTCGCGATGAAATCGTCGTTACATTCGTATTTCGACGCAAAATGTATCTGAACTATTCAAAATAAATTCCTACTGAATCAGGAACCAAAAAAGATTTGGAATGAAAACGTTTTTACTTTTTATTCGGCATCGGAAAACAAAACATGTCGAACTTAGCTCTTAACCCGCCAATCATTTTAATTTCGCATAATTTAAACGAAATCGAAAACGGGAACATGCCTGCCAATCTCGGTCAAGCTGACGTTGACGCTTATGCCGACGCCGACGCCGACGCTGACGTCAACTGCACTGCGACACTTAGCAGCTGCGCACGCGCGCGTTTTGCACGCGTTTTTTTGTCGCCAGCTGCTGCCGCCATTGTCGCCCCCAACATTGATAAATGGGGTCTAGTTTGTCGACTTTTGACTAAGCTCCTAAGCGCTGGGCTTATCTATGGAGCCATATATTAAACTGACTCGCTTTCAATTTTCATAAATTATCAAAATTATTTTGCATTAATTTTGGCCGAGATCTTTTTGCCTATTGCTTTAATTTAATTTCATTCAGTTCTCTTTGTGTTTCACACTTGTTGTCTGTTGATCCACTTTAGTTGCAGTTAATGAAAATTTTTTGAAAAATTTATTGACGTCTAAGTAAGTCTCTTCATCTAAGCGGTATCCTTGCCGTTTGCAACTAGCGTAGTTAAATTTTTGTAAAGGGGGCGGCAAGGATTTAATTTGATATTTTATACCTAATTATTATTATGATGATGATGATGATCTTGTAAACATCTGCGTCTTGTTAATATCTGACTCTTTTTTTCATCCAGTTCTTTGATATCATGAAAGCTAGTGCTAGTTTAATGCTTGGGTAAGTGTAGTTTCTCGAAATATTTCTCGAAATAGCTAAAGAAATAGAATAAAGTTTAAAATTCAATACTCTTTTTCTGTAAGCTGCAGTAAAAATTCTATGTTTTGTAGATATTGTGGAGGCACCAAACTTGCATATAGAATCATGTGAGCCTTATCAACAAAAGTATATTGAATCAAAATTGGTATTTCCGTTTTAAACGATTGCTATATTCATCATTCATCAATATCATTTCTTGTGTACTCTGCTTAACCGCAAATAAATTAAGACATTAGAGCGAATATATTTATTCATTATAAAGTTTTTACCATTTCAGGGAATTTAAACATATAAAAATAAATAAAAAAGACGTGGCCAACTTCAAATAGAATATCAAACTTTTCTGGGCCTTTACAGTGCTCAGTAGTTGTCCTAAATATTGACAAAAAAACTTTGCGTTATATAATGTTGGTAAAAAAAAAATATTTTTTATATAAAAAAAAGCATAAAAGTAATTAAGTGCAGGCGACTTGATTGTGAAATGAAAATATTTAATTTTATAAAAAAAGCCAAGCTATAATTGGTGTAAAAAATTATGACAAATGAACATAAAAATGATAACTTTGTGAAAAAAATAAATTTTATTTATATGTATCTATACTATATGTAGACATTTATATAATTTAAACTTAAACTTAAAAAAAATAATAATATTAAGTTTTTGGAGTACTTTTATCTTTAAGGTACATAGGGTATACCTATGAAATGTGTGCAAGCTGAGAATGTATGTAACATAGAGAAGCATACGTTGGTGATCTTCGAGCGGACTAGAGAAGTCGTTTTGCTTTTCCTCAAAGAATTCATTTTTTGGCACAAAAAAAATTTTATTTTCTTCTTTATCGAACAAAAAATTGAATCGAAAGGTACAAAGGTTCTTAAAATACCATGCTTACCACCAAAAAAAATTTTTTTTTTTAAATTATACCAATACTCGAATAAATAAATTAATAGCCTGTATCCAACTTATGAAGAAATTGCTAGAATTGTTCAAAGAACTCAGTGACGTGTTTTTGAAACAGCACGAACTATCGCCCGCAGTGACTTTATTAAAAAAGCTCAACACGACTTCTGAACTTTATTACATAAACACGGGGGTGCGAGCTACTAATCCCATGTAGCCATGCACTATCTACGTCACTGGCTCTCTGGCTTTCCCTTTCTGGCGCCTGCTGCGTCTATCCATTTTTAGCTGCAATTAAAAAAAACTTTTTCTTGGCAGCTTCACTTCACTTTACCGCTGCCGTCATCCACTTTTTTTATTCTATTTACTTATTTTTTTTTTTTTCTCTTTACAAGCGCCACTTCACTTTGCTGTCCAAATTCTCTTAAGCCTGGCAACAAAATTTTTTTAAACTTTCAGTTTCGTGTTTGACTTGCTGCTGCAAGAGCGCAGAGAGAGAGAGTGATGGGGAGCGCGAGTGCAAGAGCAAAGCAAGTGCACAATTAATCTAGTGCCTAATTAGAATGCAAGTTAAGTGGCGCTCTCGCCAAGCTTAGAACTTTCACTTGCTCTTGTGGCCGCAGCTGCAGCCAGCGTCGCAGTCGACGCCGACGTCGCTCAAAACTTGGCAAGCTTTCTGTTTGCCATTTCCGTTATGCGTGCCCTTGCCTCACGTCTTTCTTTATCACTGCACCTTCGTCTCTGTGTCTTCTCTGTGCTTAGCACTTTTGCGCTGACTGTTTTGTAAATTTAATTTGTAATTTCCCTTTTTATATTGTTTTTTTTTTTTTGTAAATACCTATATACACTTTATTCAAAGGATAATGAGTGCATAAGGTTAGTGCAAAAATATGTTGCAATTAAGATATTTAACTAAAAAATTATTCTTCAAAAATTTAGACATGAATTATTAATTATCAATTAAAGCCGTCAATATTATGTGTTAATGGTTAGTAAAAAATTTTATATTAAAAATTAATTTAAAAAATATTGCATAGAATATTTTTTTTTTTAAAATTGTGTCTTGTCTGAGAGTCGAAACTAGAATTCGAGACGTCTTTCAGTTCACGCATAATTTTTCATTTCGTTACGTGACGATTTTTCTATCTTTTCGCTGTATGTTAAAGAACTTTATGCAAAAAGTAATTCATTTCTGGGAGACTCTCATAAAATAAAAAAATTTACTGAAGTAAAAGGATATGGTACCTTCTCTACGGAAGGCCTTTCGCTTTCTCGTCATATCTGTGGGTCTTGTTCGATACTGGCGGGTTTAAAAAAAATTTCGCTGTTCACGTTCCGAAATCATTGGCAACTTTATTGCATCTGAAATATAACTATTGGAAAAACGATCATTGCTTTCTGATCAAACTACAATATTTACGTTCTATTATATTAAAAATTTTCTTGATAAAAATCGTCAGAAATTAATACAATAAAAAAAATTTTATTGATGTCAGGATGCTATTTTTTCGGATATTTTTTATTTTTAATCTTGATAAAAATTGCGTGTAGAAAGAGCTGCGTGAATAAAAACTTTTCCCAGCCAGCTATCGAGGCTACAGGGTATGCTTTAGTCCGGATGCACCAACTGTAGCTAATTCACTTGTTTTTTTTTCGAATTTCATTTTTACTTTGATTGCTTGCTGTGTTTGCGGTTGACAGTTACAATTGCAACAACAACTAGCTGCACATCATCAAAAGCAAATCAAATGCAACAACAACGTGCAACATACAACAACAACAACAACAACGTGCAACATACAACAACAACAACAACAGCAGCATTAAGTTCAACAGCTTTTCTGTCGCTTAATGAACAAAATTACAACTTTGAGCACTGCGGCAGAATTGACAGCAAAACAAATATTTTGCTTAATAAACAGCCAGTTGTTACTATAGTAGTTGTTGTGCTTGTTGTTGCCTCTTGTATTTGTAATCAAACTAGACAACAACAATAAAGCAACCAGCAAACAACAACAAAAACAATTTCCTCTGGCGCTGCATTGATGTGACATGTAAAATTTTGGGCTGTCTTTATTGATAGTGGACGTCCAAGTCGCGACGTCGCACAGTGGTCGAAGTGGGCAATATTTGAGGTAAATTTTTTTTAACACCTCTTCTATGCCCTTAAGGTGACAGGTACAGGGTAGCGCCCAAAAGTAGTAGGACTAAAGGCGCTTGGACCAACTGGGCGTGTTAGCTGGGAGCCTGCCAAAGAGAACGTTATTTTTTCCAGTTCATGGCGTGCAAGCGAAAAGTACGTTGATGAACGTGAACCTCTATTAAGAATTGTCGTCGTGATCCTAGATGGCCTATGGGATTGCTGCCATAAGCTGTTCCGGGAGGGGCGGAAGCTCGCCAAAGACAACCGGTGCCCATAAACTTCATGGAAGTGGCGCACAAATACTCCTTTGATTTTGGATGAGTTGGGTATTTCATGAGGTAGCTTTAAAAATAAAACATAATATCGAAAATTTGGCCATGTGAATTTTACGCCTAAAGTCTTGAGTGATACAATCATAGGGTTGCCACCGTGCCTACAGTCAATAGCTGGCACCGTCGAGCTTCTTCCTCTTTACTATTACTATAGCAGATTTGGCCATGCGAATTTTATGCCAAAAGCCTTGAGTGATAAAAGCATAGCGTTGCCACCCTCCCTACAGTCAATATTTGGCACGTTGGGCTTCTTTCTCTAGCTTCCAAAAAAAATTACTATCGAAGATTTGGCCATGCGAATTGTATGCCAAAAGTCTTGAGTGATAAACAAAAGTCATAGGGTTGCCACCCTATCTACAGTCAATATCTGGCACCATCGGTCTTCTTTCTCTTTGCTATTACCATCTATGATTTGGTAATGCGAATTTTATGTCAAAAGTCTTGAGTGATAAACAAAAGTCATAGGGTTGCCACCCTATCTACAGTCAATATCTGGCACCATCGGTCTTCTTTCTCTTTGCTATTACTATCGAAGATTTGGCCATGCGAATTTTGTGCCAAAAGTCTTGAGTGATAAAAGCATAGGGTTGTTACCCTCCCTACAGTCAATATCTGGCACCATCAGGCTTCTTCCTCTTTCCAACCCTATTTCATAGGGAAGCTTCCAAAAAAATTACTTTACTTTGAATGATAACCAAAAAGCACAGGGTTGCCACACACCCTACAGTTAATATCTGGTACCGTCGAGCTTCTTTTCTTTCCTTGTCTCAAATGAAACCTCAAAAAAAACCGATACAGCGTAGAAGACGTTCAAGAAGCGGTGACGGCATCTCTGAAGGGGATTCCGGAAAGCGAGTTCTAGAAGGTGTACGCACAGTGGGAATCGGGCTAAGTCGAAGGCATACTGATTTGTACCGATTAGTTCCACAAATAAATTTAAATTAAAGATAAATTTAATAAAGAAGGAGACACCGAAAATCCACCAAAGTGAGCTGCAATATGGTTAGGAGGACAAAAGATATTGTTCTAGACGTATCCGTCCGTTTGTCTGTTCGTCTGTATGAAAGCCTAGGGTTGAGTCAAGTTTTGTGGATCACAATTATCTATCAAATAAAACTTAAGTTGAGGTTTTAGGTTTACTAGATTAATCACAACGACCGCACAAAAGTCAAAAAATGGAAATGGTTTTTATTTGCATAAAAAGAGTTATTTTGGAGAATATCTCGAAAGCCCGAGCTGCTGTTTTTTTTTTTTTTTACCTCGGATTCGGCTGCAGCGACTCCAAAAATATAACATCGTCGTACAAGCGTTCTCAAAAAAATGCTGTGGAGATTTTTTTGAATTTATAAAAGAACCAAGGAACCATTTGGGCCAAATCAGCGCATTGAAATACATAAAACAACATACGCATCACCGCTAGATGGCGACACTTAAATTTTTTGTGTGGCTGTGCTATCAATAGAAAAAAAACTTAAAGGATATTCAACACACAGCTGGGATATTAATAACAAAAAAAAACTAAAGCTATATTTTGAAAATTTGTAATTAATCAATCGAGCATTTCGACCACTGTGACGGTGTCTACTTTTGCGTCGACACCATTGTAGTCCTCGTTAACGTGCAACAGCTGCGTCTTGCTGCCAAATGAAGTTGCAAATTATCTAAACAAAAATAATAATAACAATAATAATAATAATATTCCACACGACAACTGTGCCAAAGTTAAGAAAATAAAAGAAAATTTTTCGTATTTATATTTGTTTGAAAGTGTTCTTCTTGTTGTTGGGGGGAAAATTGTTTCTCAGAGTGACTGATAATGTTGTGCCAAATGAATTTTGAAGAACTTGCAAGGTGCTAAATAAAAATAAATTTCATGAAATTAAAGCTATGCTAAAAATGCCTAGGCAGAGGGATTTCCGGAACACACAGTTGGCCTAACGCTTCATTCTTGTTAACTAGTAACAATAAACATAAATTAAAAATGAAGCCCCTACGCCAAAATTTATTTCAAGCCTACCTACTCTTAACTTTAATCCCAACTTAAGGCTGTCTTAAGTTAATAGCTTATCCGCTGATTAGTGCAACGATTTAGTCTTGGGATTATATACAAAATTTCAGGGCCACATATTGTTCCGATTCTTTTCAAATATTTTTTAATACACTTCATTGCCTGTGTCAAAACATGCCCACAAACTCAAGAGCTCTATACTCTATTTAAAGAGCACAACAACTATTTGGTGGCAAAACTTGAAAAACTTTGCCCACTTCTTGTCAACTTGAGTTTATAACTCAAGACGCCCAATTCCAACTGACACTCGCCAAACTAACAAAAAAAAAAATACAGTAAAAAAGAAACACAAAAGAAATCGAACAAAAAGAATAAGAGACAAAGCGAAAAGCGGAATAAATTAAATATTGAAAAGAATCACATTCCATATTCCGTTTGCCATTTTTTATCTTGATTTCTACTTTATTCATTTCACTATTTCCATAATTATTTATTTGGTTATTAATTGATTTTCTTTATTAAAAAGTTGCTGGAAATTATTTATGATGGTTTTCAATTTGTTTGCCACACGACAAGCCAAAAAATGCGAGTAGCTGCCAAAAACTATACACACCAAGCCTCATCATCTTCAGCATCAGCATCATCCTCATCATCATCTTCATCATCCGCTTCATCATCTCTATCATCTTTATCATCAACGTCATTATTAACACAATCATTGACCAAAAACGGCAGCAGATTTGTATGGCGCCCACAGTAAGGAAAAAAAGAACTGATAAAATATTTAACAAACTGCAGTCAAGTGTGCTTTGTTAGCCATAAAAAATAAGTTTATACAAATAATACACATAAAAATAATCAAACAATCAAGTAATAACAACGACAAAATTTAAATTAAATGCGTAAAAGAATATTACAAAAAAATAAAAAAGACGCATTGAATACTTTTAACAGCAAAAACTCGATTAAGCTTATCTTAACTCGAACGTTAAGTTAAATCTAGAGCTAGTGATGTGCGCGTGAGGCAATATTTCAGTTTGCTCTCACTCACAAACTTTACAATACAGTGAGTAACTTTTTATATTTAAGTAAAAATTGATTTTCTGTAATAAGACCCCAACAGGTCAGGCTACTCGCATAATCCTAAAAAAAAACCCATAACATAGGTATCCTACTAGATTTATTATATGTTTTTGGGGTCACTTAACATTAAAAAGTATTGTAAACGTTGCTTTTAGCAACACTAACGAACAGAGGCTTAGTGCACCTCGGATTCGAATTTAGCCTTTATTCTCATTAAAAAAATATCGGAGTAATTCTGGAAGAAAGATGGCGTACGTTAAAGTCGGGCGCGGACGACTTTGGGATACCCTGTACCACTGCTTGCAATAAAATCCGGTAAATTGCTTAAGACATTTGATTGCCAAATTAATCAAAAACTTTTTTTCGACCGACCGGCCCTATGGGAGCTATATGATATAAACAACCGATTTTGATAAAATTTGGTGCAGTGTTGAAAGTCTCTAAAAAACTTCTGAATGCCAAATTTGGTTACAATATCTTTACAAATAAACGAAACACAACGAACTTTGTGCAAAAAACGTTTTTTGACCGATTGGCCCTATGGGAGCTATATGATATAGTCAACCGATTTTGATCAAATTTGGTACAGTGCTTGGGATCTCTAAAAAACTTCTTAATGCCAAATTTGGTTACAATATCTTCACAAACAATCGAAACACAACGAATTTTGTACAAAAAACAAATTTTCGACCGATCGATCCTATGGGACCTATATGATATAGTCAACCAATTTTCATCAAATTTGGTACAGTGCTGGGGGTTTCTAAAAAACTTCCGATTGCCAAATTTGGTTATGATATCTTCATAAGCAAACGAATTATCCATCTAAAACTTTTGCTTTTTTTCGAGGTCCTCTGAAACACCCCTATGGGAGCTATATAATGTAGTCCCGATATCAAAAAAATAAAATAAACTTGTCTCCTATGGATTAATAAGGTATCTTATCTGAAAGTTTGGTTGCTCTAGCTCTTACCATCTCTGAGATCTAGGCGTTCATACGGACAGATGGACAGACGGACATGGGTATATCGACTTCTCTAGTCACTCTGATCATACTTTAGGTAACTTTGGGGGGTCTCCGACTTCTCCTTCTGTACGTTACATACATTTTCGGCTTGCACAAACACAATATACCCTTTGTACCATACGGTACAGGGTATAAAAATTGTAAACCTTAGTTATTAGTGTCAAAGGAACTTTGCCCACAGTGTGTGCTCAGGGTAGATGGGATCGGGAAAAATACAAATTCCCGAAAGTCTCGAAATCGAAATTTAAATATGTCCACTGGTGATAAAAAATAGATTCACTCTATCCAGTCAAACCTGAAAGAAAAACACATGAAGTGTATTTCTTGGGATCCGCTAGGTATCGTGTATTTCTTGAGCAAATACTATAATTGAGAACTCTAGGAAAACCTTGGCAAGTCTTTGCCCAGCTGCCTACTCCGATTATTACTTATTCCGGTGAATGGCACAAGGTCTGTCTGAGTTGCGCTTTACGTCATATGAAGATACCAAAAATTGGTTCGATTAAGACGAAGAGTTCTTCCGAGGTGGTACTATATGAGTGCTGCCAGAAAAGTGTGTCTACAATACATTGAGAAAAACATTTTGTTTCTAAAACGAGGGAAACTTATTGGTCCTAAGTTTTGCTTTTATTTAGTTTTTTTTTTTCCTAGCGCCGAAAAATTAAAAAATATTTTTTTTTTCGACAAAATAGGATAAATAAGATTCTATCTTAAAATAATTTTTATTTTTAAATTTAAATTAAATTTTTAAATCAAATATCATAAAATATTTTGTAAGTTCTTATCTAATAAATTAGTTTAATTTCAACATTAAAAAATATAAAAAAAAATTGTTTTTTTTTTAAATATTTTATACAAAAAAAATTTTAATTTTTAAATTAAAAAAAAATAATTTTTAAATAATAAACTCTTAATAATTTAATTTACAAAATTTTGTACTTCTCACAAATGTTTCTAATTGTATAAAAATATTACAAAATATTTTGTAAGTTTGAAAATTCTAATCTAATAAATTAGTTGTTTCAAATAAAGAAATATGTAACTTTATAAAAAAATAATTACTTTTTAATTTAGAAAAAAGTTTTAATCTTTAATTAAAAAAAAAAAAATGGTTTTCACTTTCAAAAAGCTGTTTTTAACGCTATATATTATATTTAAATACCAGAAAATATTTTATAAAATTAAAATTTTTTTTGTTAGCAGCTGTTTTGAGCTTTCTTCCAAATTAAAGTTGTTTTTGGAGAACCGTGATATGTATCTACACTTTGAGGTTAGTAAAGGGTTAAATGGTATAGATAAACCTTGAAAAAAATCCATGGCATTCGAGTATTCTTGTGAGTACGCTTCAAACGATTTTTTTTTTTTGCTTTCGAAATCAATTCTATTGATTTATTTAGAGTGTTTTTTAAAAGATTTAATTGAAAGACCAGTTTTCGAATAAATGAATGTATAAAAAGGAGAGTTTCACTAAGCCAAGTTACATTTTTGCGCAACTTTTCAACACCTCAACCCAAAAGCAAGCGTGAATACCCTAAAAATAATACATAGCATAGTTTATCAAAAATGTATCAAAAATGTAAAAAAAATTTTCTTTTGCAACGCTAGGATGCAACCCTTGCCCCTTGAGGCAACATGCCAATTGACTTTGCTTATTCATTCCCATCTCTAGTACAGTGCATAATAAACTTTTTATCACGCAACACGAATCACGAATTGCGTTCAACTCTAATTAAAAAAAAAAAGAGGCGCACGTTCGTTCGCTGGCGACACAATAAAATGTGCTTATAATAATTTTGTATTAATTTTAAAAATCTTAAATAGTTGAAACTTTTGAAACATCAACAGCAATCACAGCCGCAACAACAACAACAACAACAACCAATGCAACAATAACAACAATGGCAACACTGGCAACTGGCAACGCTTCAAAGTTGGCCAAAAAGCAAATCCAAGCCACGAATCAAATGAATCGGTTTTGGCCCAATGCAGAAACTTGTTTCAATTTGTTGTTGTTGTTTTCTTGCTGTTTTATGTTTCTGTTATTGTTATTAGCATTTTTCTCTGTCATTTGTTGTTGTTGTTGCTATTGTTATAAAATAAAACAAATCCAAAGTTATAGCCAAGTTGTGGGGCAGGTTTTGTTTGGTTTTTATCTTATATATTGTTTTTTTTTTTTTATTTGTTTGCTGCTGAAGACGCGACGCCCACGCGACCAACATTTTTTCTTGTCTGTCGCCGTTTTGAACTGGCTTGAAGTAAAGCCCCCTTCTGCCCTGCCAATGACACAGCTATGCATGCACAGCGAGAAAAAATGAGCGTATTTCCGGCATGCAATAAATTTAAGCAGTTTCTGGCTGATTCCAATTTAATTCTGATTTTAAATACAAATTTAAAATTTTAATTTTTTGCACAATTTGGAACACAATTATTTAAAAAAAAAATTGTTTGCGTTCATATATTTTTTTAGCTGCTCCATACAATATCGATAACTAGCTTGTGCTTGGCTTTTTTTTCGCTAATTTATTTATTAATTTAAGATTATACAAAATAAACATTTCAAAAGAAAAGGAAAAAAAATGAAAATATAGCTAGTCCGATAACGATAACGATTAAAATTATGAAATGTGAAGAGACTAGGATTTACAATACATAGTTGGAAAAGAAAGTGCAAAAAAAAATAATATAAGCCAATTAAAAAGCTGATCCTCTATTGAGAGTTGGTAAAGTATACGCGAAGATGACTCAATATAGAAAAAATTAATAAAGTATAGAGACAGTTCGAAAAAAAGTAAATTAGACGTTCTATTGTATTTAGAGCACAAGACACTGAATCTTCATAGATCTACATTGTAGCGCCTTTGGAGTGAAAATTAATATGAGTTTTTCTGGAAAAGCTAGCTCAGTAAAAGATATTTGATAAATTGTATTTAAATAAAAGCAAGAAATTAAAAAAAAAATTTCTTTGTTTTTCAAAAAATTTTTTTTAAAATTGAAAATTTTTTTAATCTTTTTTTAACAATTTTATATTTTTATTTTAAAATGGAAAAGTCAGTCTTGCTTAAAAAAATAATCACATTTTGTGTAAGGGAATTTATTGCGAAATAACATAAAAAATCTGTAACTTTTTGTCATCATAGTGTTTCGTAATCCCCCAAAATGGAAAGGTAATAAAGTAAAACCGCCTATAAATGCTCAATTTGACATTAAATACGAAAATAAAATTAAAAAATTTAAAATTAACAAGAAATTTAAAAAAATGCATAGGTATTAAAATTAAATTAATTAAATTAAAAATAAATCAAAATTATTTTTCTGAAACTCCTTTCATCTTTTATTGAAAACAATTTTTTTAAGTATCTTAATATTCTAAGGAGTCAAAGAATTTTTGTTTTTATTTTTGTGATAGTACCTTTTAATACTGACAAAAATTATTGCCGGCTATTATTGCCCAATCGGACATTTAATATGGAAATAAAATTAAAACAAAAACTGTTAAAAAAGATGGCGTACGTTAAAGTCGGGCGCGGACGACTTTGGGATACCCTGTACCACTGCTTGCAATAAAATCCGGTAAATTGCTTAAGAACGCCAAAAGACATTTGATTGCCAAATTAGATTACGATACCTTCATAAACAACCAAAAACAGACGAATTTTTAATCAAAAACTTTTTTTCGACCGATCGGCCCTATGGGAGCTATATGATATAGTCAACCGATTTTGATAAAATTTGGTGCAGTGTTGAAAATCTCTAAAAAACTTCTTAATGCCAAATTTGGTTACAATATCTTCACAAACAAACGAAACACAACCAATTTTGTGCAAAAAACGTTTTTTTGACCGATTGGCCCTATGGGGGCTATATAATATAGTCAACTGAGTTTGATCAAATTTGGTATAGTGCTTGGGAACTCTAAAAAACTTCTTAATGCCAAATGTGGTTACAATATCTTCACAAACAAACGAAACACAACGAATTTTGTACAAAAAACAAATTTTCGACCGATCGATCCTATGGGACCTATATGATATAGTCAACCGATTTTGATAAAGTTTGGTACAGTGCTGGGGGTTTCTAAAAAACTTCCGATTGCCAAATTTGATATCTGATATCTTCATAAGCAAACGAATTATCCATCTAAAACTATTGCTTTTTTTCGAGGTCCTCTGAAACACCCCTATGGGAGCTATATAATGTAGTCCCGATATCAAAAAAATAAAATAAACTTGTCTCCTATGGATTAATAAGGGATCTTATCTGAAAGTTTGGTTGCTCTAGCTCTTACCATCTCTGAGATCTAGGCGTTCATACGGACAGACGGACAGACGGACAGACGGACATGGGTATATCGACTTCTCTAGTCACCCTGATCATACTTTAGGTAACTTTGGGGGGTCTTCGACTTCTCCTTCTGCACGTTACATACATTTTCGGCTTGCACAAACTTAATTAACTTAATTACCATACGGTACAGGGTATAAATACATATAAAAAAATTACAAGTTAATTTTAAGACTTTAAAAACTTTTTAACATAATATCCAACAACAATTTTTCTTGCTGTGCAGCCATCTTTGTCTTGAAACACAACTCGTTGCTGCTGCGTTGCGCATACGACGCGTGGACCCGACATCAGCAAAGACAACAGCAACAACCGCAACAACTTTTGATTTGACTTGTCGATTTTTAGTATAATAAAAAAATAGATATATTGTAAATACATATATATATATATTTATATGTATATAAAACGTGTTGCTGTCGTTGTGATTGTTGTTGTAGTCTGGCATAAAAATAAAATCAAAGTGTTACACGACAATTCGTGCAGGTGTCATTGAGACTTGCGAATGATTTGGCGCCAGTTTATGGCATTAAATGACAGACAACGGAGCCACACGCATACACGGATACAAAAAAAAAAATACACATAGATACAAACACACAAAAATACACAGATACACAAATAGACGCTGTGTATAAAATGCGTTTTGGCTCTTGTGCAATTTATTATTCAAATTGTTAAGTAGTTGAAACTGAAATTGACAAAAAGACTTAAAGCCAATAGTTAACCTCCTTAGCTTTGGGTTTTTGGCCAATGTGCTGCTCCATGTTGATTTACCTTCTTTTTTTTTTTTTTTTGCTTTACCAGGTTTACGGTTTAAATCTGCCATGTTTAGTTTGTCGTCTGTAACGGCTACTGAGAATTTCAATGCCAAAAGCATTAAATTTAATTATGTTGGCCAAAAAGCTTTAACTTTGTTAGCCTTTTTTAGTCAACAACTTTGGCACATCGTAAATTATATGGCCGAAAAGACGGCAACAACTGAACAGAAGCAACAACATTAACAACAACAACACAAGAACACAATACTTTGATATATGTAGGTACATACATATAAGGTGGCACACGACTAGGGAATACACTGCATCCTTTAATCAGGTAAAGCATTTTATTCTGATATTATTGCTCGATCTGAAGGAAACGCGCAATTTCGGGAGAAGCTTTGTGACAATGACTAACTTGGAGAAAAATGGAGTAAACAAAAGTTTTGGCGCTCTTTAAGCTTGATTTAAAGATAAACGGCTAAAGTAAAAATGGAACTGCCAGAAAATAAAAAAAAAAACTGTCTTTGGTCTTCTTTTTCCAGTGTGAAACATTTTGGGTTAAGATTTTGTCTTTTAAGAACGCTCAGTGTCTGTCTAATTTTAAAAAATCTAATAGTATTCATTAAGCTGTAGATAAATTGACCAAGGAAAATATTCGACTTTATGCGTTATCGATAACTGAGTATTAAAGACCAATAGTCAGCAAAAAGCGCAGAGAGCAAACAGTGCTGCCCATTTTTGGGAATTAATAGATAGATGGCGCCAGTAGTAAAAACCATATGAAAATCAGCTGTTTGCCTTCAAATGTAAATGTGTTAAAAGTTTTTCAAAAAATGAATTCTCAACAAAAAACATGACTTGCGATATATTTTGGAACCGACGCAATAATATCCCACAGAAAAAAACGAAGTATTTGGGAGAAACCATACTTAACACGTAGAGCTGAGCTTGGAAGATTTTTCATAGACAAACGAATTTTGAAATAAACTCAATTATTACCATGGTACAGAATCGGGAAGCAGCTTCCAGAAATTTCCATATGTCCTCGCAGGTTTTCAACACTTTGCTTGGGTTGTTGGGGCCACACTTGCTCCCCAAACGACTCACAAACCCAGACGCATTTCCATGTAAAGCCAATTCTTCCAATTTCATTCCAAGCCGTTTTATTTGAATCTGCGCGAAAATTATTTTTGTGGGTTAGGTTCCAAATAGTTGGGTGGCCCTCCACTTCTTTTCTAAAAGCAATTTTTGGATCTTTTCTAAAAATTTACCATCTATTTATTCTATCAAAATGAGTTGCTGCACATTCACTTTTTGTTTTAAGCGCAAAATGATGATGTTACTACTGGCGCCATCTAGATGGCAATTAACCAACTAAATGTGCAGCACTATTCTTGGAGCTAAGAATTTAACAAGCGTTTTTTTTATATAAAATTTTATTTTCTTTCAGGTTTTTTTGCGTTGCTGCGTACTGGCCTTTGGGGGTAGAATCTAAGAATTCATAACTCGTCGACGAATAAAGATATTTTTGTAGGATAAGCTTTTGAATTTTAAAAAAAATTTTTGAATGTAAGAGCCCATACGCAGTTTGAAAAATTTCCCAAATGGGATTTTTTTTTATATGAATTTTTGTCCTCCGTGCGAAAATTTTCGAACTGCGGCCTTAAATAGAAAATTTTTTTTTTTATATTTTATAACTATTTTTATGCCCTGTACTATATGTAAAAGGAATAGAGACAAACTTTATACCAATTTGATTAGGACCGCAAAAGCAAACGATTAGGCCATGTTCATCTGTTCGTATAGTCTGTTTGTCAAAGACCAAAGTAGCATGAAATTTGAACACAAGGTGCTTTTTTTGGTCTAGTACTTCACTTTATTCAATTTTTTGATAGTGAAACACTTTTCGAAAACACTTTTCCCAAAATATTTGATCGAAAAAATGCTAGTGGGGTTTGTCACAAACTCAGTTTAAGATTGTGTAATCTTTCACTAAAAAAAATTTCGAAAAAATTCTAGTGGGGTTTTGAGATTATGTTAGAGCCTTTATGTGCTGGGATTTATTTTACTGGTCTTAAACCCAAAACTGGTTGCTTTTGTGTGTTTGTGTTATTTTGACTGATCCTCAGTTTGCTCTCCTGATATTACAATAAGTCACATGGATTCCTTATATGGTCTGTACTATATATCAACTGGTTTAAAGCTGCCTTTCACCTGCGTGGTAAGTTTCTAATATAACATAATAATATTATAATTTCTAATAAAGTTTTCGGATAGAAGAATATTAGACTTGGCATAGCAATAATAAAGTTAGCTTATTCTATGCATACAGGTGCATTATTTCTACAGAAATTTCTTTCAAGTCGTCTTCGAAAATAAGACGAAATAAGATACGGCAAGTAATATCTATTAAGACTATATGTTTAGAGTTGGGAAAGTTAATATGATAAAACAAATGCAGTTTGTTACCACAAAAATTAGACCTGTATATATTTACTAATAAAGCCTACAAGATCTTATATTTCAAAATTAGTTTTTCTTCTGAGGAAAACTAAATCAGTTATTGAAATAATTTAACAACTGTCATCTGAAGTTTAGAAAAAAATGTTCTACCTTCTTGTGATCTCTGAGATCTAGCTGTTCATATAGACAAACAGACATTGCTCTAATCCTAGCCAAGTATTTTGGTATAAACAACTTATGTCCTGTCACGCCTGTACGCACATGCCAGAAATCTATAATACTCTTGAACCTATGCTTAAAGGGTATAACTACAACAACAACAACAAAAGCTCGTAAATTTTCATAATTGCATTTAACTAAGCGCTCTCTCTATCGCACTTTGTCTCTTTTGCGCTTTCATACTGCGCATATCTTACTATCCCACTTGCACACGCACATGCCCTTGGGCCTCTTTGGCTTACACTAAATGTTTTTCCGGCGGCTACTACGTGTCGTATGAGTAATGTCTTGTGTGTAACCTTGCCCCGGATGTGCAATCATTTGGCCCAAATTCAATTCAATTTCATGAAACTAACAGCTATCGATAGAACAGGAAGCTAAGTCTTCTCGATTCTCGAAAAAACTTGTAAATCGCATAATTGGGTGTATTACGAAAAATTGCAAAAGTTTGCAAATCAATGTCGCAAATTTTTTGTGAAAGTTAAAGATGGCTTGAACATGCGTTAAAACCGGAAATGTTTTAATCTTAAGTTTATGCTGAATTCTTTGAAGCAGCTACATTTCGACTGTTAGTGGTTTAAGTGGTTTTTTTATGGTACATAAAAATATTTCTTATCATAAACGTGCTTAACTGACTTTTTGGGCGGTAAGATTTTTAATAATGACTGCTCTAGAGGTGCTTTCAAAAAGTTAATACGCAGTTTTCGAGTCTATTGAGTTGTTGAAAGTATATTTAGAAATAACTAAAAACAGGGGTGCTTGAAAAAAATTTATCGCCCTCAAAATTTGAAGAATGATCCAGTATATTTGCTTAGGGTCTTAGCTGTTTCGACATTTTAAAATTACAATATAAAAAAAAAAAAAAAAATGCCTACAGCTCTCATTTTGTTTGCCAACTAGGGGGCTTCGCCCTCTACATGCTTAAATGGTTAACAAAATTCGCTACAAACTTAGAACTGCTCGAGCTTAACATGTGCCAAGTTTTAATGTGATTTGCTTGAAGAAAAGAAATTCTACTCCATACAAACTTTAATCCACCATTTCCTTCACTTATAGAAATTTTTTTGAAATTTCCCTATTTTAATGCTCACCCACCACATAGTCGCTAAATGTCCCAGTAGAGTAGAAGACATTGTTTTCTATGGGTTACTAGCGTATCCCCCACCTCGGAAGAACGGCTCGTCGTAGGTCTCCCAGCTTTATCACCACTGGAGAAGAGTCATCCGCATCGGACTGTTGCAGTAGTAGCCCAAAAAGGCACAAGAAGAGCTGTGCAACAAAGAAGCGTTGTGCCTCAACAAGTTGCAAAAGTCGTTCCAAGAAACGACAAAGTTCGAAGAAAGGCAAGTGTTCTCCAAAGAAGAGGAACAAGACCAAGATCCGCGTTCCTATGCCATGCAAAAAGAAGACTATTAAGCGTAGAGCCCCAATATGCAAACCAAAGAGTGGCTAGTAGCCATGAGATGGAGATCGCTTGGGTCAACTGCTGTAAGCAGTTCTGCTGGGTTTATGGGTTTGCTGCTATTTTGAGGGTCCAACTGGTGGTGCTTCAGAGAGTCCCCGTTGTAAAATTTTTGTACATAGTAAAATCTCGATAGTAGGCCTCATGGGGGCTGGCGTGCTTTTTCCTTTTATACACCGTACCTTAAGGTGCTAAGGTTATAAAGGGTCAACAATCTTGAGGGTTTTTTTTTTAAATATAAGAAAAAACAAAAATTTCAAATGAATCGGAAAATCTTTATTATCAATAGAAAGAACCGTTCTTGCCATTCACTTTTTTAAAAATTATCCCTTTCAAATGTTGGCCGCAACTGCGCCGTAGCTCGTCCAAGCGGAGCTTCCAATTTTCGATGACGCGTTCGAGCATAATCGGCGGTATCTCGAGAATAACACGGTTAAAGTTGGCCTCTAATGCTTCAATCGTAGCTGGATTATCCACAAACACTTTAGACTTCACGTAACCCCAAAGGAAAAAGTCTGACGGTGTGATATCACACGATCTTGGTCCGGAGCGTGAAATTAATTGTTTACCGAATTGGTTCCTCAATATGTCCATTTTTTCACGGGCTGTGTGGCAAGTAGCGCCGTCTTGTTGAAACCAAATGTCGGGAGATCTCGGGATTCAATTTCAGGTAGCAAATAATTCGTTATCATGTTGCGATAACGGTCGCCATTGACGGTGTAATAAAAATTGTCCAATACTTAAGAAGGGCAGCACACACAGATTGAACTACCAAATTAGGCATAAAGAGCTTTAATCTGGACTATGCTGATAAGGAGTTTCCATCTAGAGCAAAACCCAAAACGGATGTTTATTGCAACTTAATGCAGCAAGAGGCAGACGTCTTTAATACTAAGCAGGAGAATTTTAATGAAGCCATGCATCAAATCCCACTCCGGTTCTGTGCAGATCCTTGACTAGCTTTTTATTAGATAAACTGCATCTAGTTATTTATTTATTTTTTTTTTTTGCAATAAAGCTACAAATAAAGCAACCTTTTCTAATTTTTACACATAATTGGTGTTAGAATTCACATCATGATTTAGTTCTTTTGAGAATTTCATGTATGGAGTTTTGAATTTCAAATATCATAAATACAATTATCCTTGTTGAAGACACGATTTTGGCAGATATTTTTGTTTTTGAAATTTAGAAAGCTGCCCAAAAATGTTGTCACTTATTCCATTTTAGACAAATTTCTATGGCAGCCTTTTAAAATAGTGTGCCCATATGAAACTGCTCACAAATGTGTAGATAAATGGCTTCCCTGCAAATTATACTAAAATTAAAACAGTGACGTCACAGTCACTCCATTAATTTTGTATAAGCTTATCTTTAAGGGAATTAAACTAACTGGCGGCCGTTCAACAAAAGCTGCAACTGTTATACAAATCGTTATTTCTGCAAGTTACTTAGAAAACTTATGCAACAAGATGTATGATGTATGATGTGAAAAGGGTTTAGGGTATAAATTTCCTACTGCACTGCAACCAACATATAGGTCTTTTGTGCACCCTTATATGACTAGTCGTCGTTTAATGTTTTGGCGACGGCAGTTATACCCTTTAGTGGTAGGGTTTTGTAGTCCTCTTCAACCAGTATATAGCTGTTAAAGAATTTTGCTCTGCGTTTGGTTAGCGCTGGGCAGTTGGCTAAAAGGTGCTCCATGGTTTCCCCCTCTTCATTGCAGTATCTGCAAGTTACCGTGTCCGATAGACCTAGCTTGGCCATGTGGTATCTACATGGGTAGTGGCCAATAAGTGCACCGCATAGGATGCGTAGGTCTCTTCTATTGAATTCTAGAGCTGCTGCCCCCTTTTTAGAGTCGAAGTGAAGGAATTTTTTGGAGTGACGGAGCCCTTCCAGGTTATCCCAGTAGTTTTTTGCCTCTTTTCTGGTATTTTTTAAAATGATGTTTGTAATATCATTTTTTGTGAAGCCATACAGCGGGCTAGGTCCTGTGAAGAGAACCTCCGCCCCTTTTCTGGCTTGTGCATCTGCTCATCATTACCTTCAAAACCTTTGTGCCCAGGCACCCAAATAAGTTTTACCTTATTATTATGGGATGCAAGTAGGTTTAGGTTGTTATGGCATTCGAGAACAGATTTGAACATAAATTTGTAATTGTTGAGGGCTTTAAGTATCGCTTGGCTATCAGATAGAATATTTATTTTTATTCTTTGCACATTGCGGCTTAAAAGTTTCTGAATTGCAGAGTTTATCGCAAACAGTTCAGCATCGAATATTGTTGCGTCTTTACATAGAGAGATGTGCATTTGGCAGCGGGGACCGACTACCCCTGCACCTACTCCTTCTTTCGTTTTGGAGACATCTGTATACCATTTCTGGGCATCATCTTGCACCCAATTTGGGTTATTTGTCCATTGATCCCTTGTGGGTATGAAGATCTCGTAGTTTTTTGTTGGGCTAACTACTGGATCTATCTGGTTATTAAAAGTAGCAATTTGCTTTGCCTCTTTTGCGCAGTTTAGAATTTCGAGGTGTCCTTTATGATCCCCTTCTTTAAATTTATATATTTTGTGGAGATTTACAGCCTGTTTAGCCGCTACTGTCCTTATGGCTAGGTGAAGCGGTGTGAAGTTAAGAACAGCCTCCAGTCCTGCTGTGGGTGTTGTTCTCGTTGCTCCAGTAATGCTAAGGCATGCAAGCCGTTGAATTTTTGTTAGTTTGCGTTGAGCATTTTGTTGAGTTACCTTTTTCCACCATATGACTGAGCCATATAGTATTGAAGGTATTATCATTTGTTTGTATATCTAGAATGACATTTTGGGGCTAAGACTCCATGTTCTTCCTAGCATTTGTCTTGTGGCCCATATTTGTTTAGCGGTCTTTTGTATTGTATTATCTAGATGACGTTCCCATGACAGCCTTTTGTCAATTGTTAGGCCTAGGTACTTCACTTCATCTTTAAGTGGTACCTCCGTACCTTTTATAAGTAGATTTGCAATGTTATTTATATGTCTTTTTGTGTATGAAACAATGGTAGTTTTGGTTGGGTTGATAGACAGCCCTTCCCTGTCACACCATTCCCAGGTGATTTTGAGAGCATCCTGCATACGCTCACCAATGATAGTGTCATGTTTACCATTTATGATGACTGTAATGTCATCAGCATAGCCTAAGGTTTTGAAGCCTCTAGTGTTAAGACAGTCAAGCAGATCATCAACTAAGATAGACCAAAGTAGTGGAGATAATACGTCTCCTTGTGGACAACCTTTGACTGTATTTACACTGATCGCGACATTACCAAGTTCAGCTGTTATCACCCTTTTTTGTAGCATTTGGTGAATCCAGTTTATTAACAATGGGTTAGCTCCTATTTTAGTTAGGGCACGCTTCATTGATTCATGGCTTGCGTTGTCAAAGGCACCCTCTATATCCATAAAGGCGCATAGGGATATTTCCTTCGACTCAATAGGTTTTTGTATATTTGTAACTAGCTCATGTATAGCCGTTATTGTGGATTTTCCTTTTTGGTATGCAAATTGCAGTTTGTGTAATGGATTTGTTTTTAGCAAATCAGTTCTAATATGGTGATCAATAAGTTTCTCCATAGTTTTTAGTAGAAATGATGATAGACAGATCGGTCTATATGATTTCGGTTCATTAGGGGGCTTGTTACCACCTTTCGGTATAAAGATTACTTTTACCTCCCTCCATCTTTTGGGAATGTAACCCAGCTTAAGGCAGGCTCTGAGAACCTTTACCAGGATGCGTTTTAGGTTAATTTTGCCGTTTTTTAGTAAGGCCGGAAAAATTAAATCCGATCCGGGTGATTTATAGGGTTTGAATGAGTCTAGTGCCCATTCTATTTTTTCAAATGTTACTATGTCGTTAATTAAGGCGGTGTGAGGTCTCGGAAGGATTGAATGCGTCCTTTGCGAGATACTCTCGCCTGTGTTTAGGTAACAGCACGGGAAGTGAGTTCTTGTTAGAAGCTCTATTGTTTCTGCAAACGTTGTCGTGACTGTACCATTTGGATGATTTAGAGTACCAATATTTGCTGTCTTAGCATTAAATAGAGTTTTGTGGATTCTTGTCGTTGACGGCACATCCATTACGTTTTCACAGAAGGTAGTCCAAGATTTCCTTTTGGACTTTCTTAGTTCTTTATTGTAATTTGTTAGAGCCACCCGATATTGCTCCCAGGATTTTACCCTTTTTGCCTTGTTGAATTCCTTTCTGGTTGTCTCGCGTAGCGACGCTAACCTGCCATTCCACCAAGGAACTTTGTTTTTCGTTTTCTTAGTTTTTAGAGGGCAATTATTGTGATAAGAGGTTAAAATTGCAGTCGTTACTGTTTCGACTGCTACCTCAATATCAGCTGTGCCTTTTATTGATTTGTTGAGCCCTAGAAGCTCATTATCTAGGTTTACATTATAGTTTACCCAGTTTGTTGCTCTCGGTGAGCGGTAGTGGATGTTTACAGGCTGTTCAATTTCAACCTTAAAGAGAATATGGTTATGATCAGAGAAGGATGCTTCCTGAGAGACTTTCCAGTCTTTGATCATACCATTGATGTTTAAAGTGGTTAGGGTGAGGTCTATCACCTCTTCCCTTATTGCATTAATAAAAGTGGGACAATTCCCGGTGTTCGCTATGGCTAAGTTATTCGTGATTATGTAATCAAGGAGAGAACCACCCCTCTTATTTGTGCCGGAGCTCCCCCAGACGATGTTGTGGGCGTTTGCGTCACAGACCATGATGAGGGGAATGTTCTTCTCCTTGCAACACTCCTCCATGCAACAAGATAAAGTGGCATATGTATAACTTTAGAAAAGGCTTATCCATTGGATTGATTCCATGCCATTGAGTTGCCAACAGGTTTGCCATATATAGAGACTTAAACTGCCGCATTTTTGCAATTTTGTTGGAGCTAATCTAACACTTATTTAGGAGCAGAACTTGAGCTGAGAATAAAAGCTAAAGCAACAAATGCATAAAGTATGGAGAGATGCGAAGGAGCCACAAACTAAAATGGAGTAAGTGGGATAGGTTGATGCGAGGACAGTTCGAGTTGTTATTGACATTTTAAGCAATCATAATCTTCTCACTCAAAAATAGGTTTGCTCAATTTGCTCAAAATAGTGGATTTTTTTATTTTAAGTATATCAGAGAATATTTAAAAATTATTTTATTTTAATTTGCGTGCATTTTGGTTTCAATTGCAATGAAGTAGTCGAATTTAAATCAAAATACAATGAAAACTGAATAAAAAACACATGGCAACTTGACAGCACTCACGCGTGGTGACTCAAGATTGATGACCCTTTATAAAGTTTGTACCAGTCGATGCATTTTTTTGGAACTTGATCAATAATTTAGATTTCCGGACAACAAGCACAGCAAGTTTTTCTTCCACAACGGTAATTCTTATTTTATTTTTTCATTTATGATTTTTATGGCACAATTCCAAACAGTTACTTTCCCAAGAGCTTATTTTTAGCTTGGTAACTGTTTTAATTAAATTTGGTTAACTAAGGGCGTTAAATGCTTTTGGGCGTGGCCTGGTCAGCAATGTGCCAAAAGTCTTCGCACACTTGTCATGCTTGTCTTTGTATTTTCTGTATTTTCTGCATTTTCAGAATTCTGCTGAAATCTGCGGCTTGGTTAAACATAAATCTTAATTAATTAAAATATGTACATGACACAAAAAACAAACGCTAAGCAATGAGCGTAAGAACAATGATGGGTTGCTGTACCCCTCCCAAGACTGACGCTCCCAGGAAGAACCCATGGACTACTACTCGATTCGTGATGCTTAAGCGGCGGCTGCTGCTTATCAAGGCGACATTTAAACATTTGGCTGAGTGTCTACTATTAGGCATTGGAAAGGGGAAAAGAGCCGAGGGGCATCATCCATCCGCTCAACTTGAAGCGCTACAAGAAATAGTACAGTTAGCGCTGCTGTCAGGGAACATTTATTACTTTATACACTTTACAGTAAAGAGTATATGGGTTATTATAGGAGCAGTTGGTTGCAGGGTCATCTGGAGGGAAGTCGTAGATGAAAGCAGTTCCTTTGTAGAGTAAAATGCAACAAAAATCGTCACGTAACGAAATTAGATGTCGAGGCAAATTTTTATTTACTTGGAATTTTCTGTCAAAGTGTATGGATGCATTTTAAAGTGATATATATGAATCTTTTTTTTTTTTTGCCTCTATATACTTACGCATACACATACATAACGTAACTAATTTCGTTACGTGACTTTTTTTTGTTTTTATCAAATCAATCAAGGCCGCATCAAAGAACTTTGTGCCAAAAATGTCTCTGAATTTGAATCGCAAAGTTGAGCTGGTCGCATTAGCTACAGAGTATCCCACTGTCCTCTACTACCACGCCTTTAGCACTTTATTTTTTTCTTGTTCTTGTTTTGCTGTTTTTTGTATCTTTTTTTATTTCATTTTACGAGTATTTGCCTTGGCTTGGTTTTTGCTGCTGCTGCTGCTGGCGCTGCTTCTAATCGAAATGATTTTGCTTAATTCATCTTAATTAGAAGCGCTGCGCAGCGTCAGCGTCAGCGTCGACGTCAGCGTCAGTCGATGCCGACAAAGTTAGCTGCCCGAGTCGTTCCAAGAGCCAAACATCTTGTAGATTCCCGCGTATCTTTTGCGCTGCTATTTATTTTAATTTTAATTTGCGCTTTTATGCTTTCAATGTTTAATATTAAAGCAGACCGCTTGAACTTCCCCTGAAACCGCTAAACAAGCCAGCACTCCTAACTCGATTGCGGAGTAGTTCACAAGAAACCACTGTTGGGGCAGGGGCGAGTGTGGAAGGTCAATCTAAGCTAGCGTAAAACACAACGGAAGTTTGCTCTTAATTCAGAAATTAAATGTTGAGCTGACTTTGTCGTCGCTTGACCCACTCACTCCACATTAGTGCCTTGGACAGAGATGGAGCGAGATCAATTCATAATCCTATGGCCAGAGCTTAAACAATTTCCGGCGCCAGTTTCAGGTCTCAACTGCATCCGTTTGGTTTAGTTGCTGTATTGGCCAAGCAAAAGGAAATCAAATATAAGCCAGGCCAGTTTGAGGCATGCAACAAGTGTGTCTGTGTTGCATGCCACATGCAACAGGGTAATGCTTCATCCTTAAGCTGCCAAGATTTGCATACAATCAAATAAGTTGTGCAATTGATTTAAGTCACTTTGGGGCGGTTGGTGGGGTAGCAAGCTGCTGCTGCTAGCTCGTGCAATCCCCCCTCAACCACTGTTCCACTGTCCCCCCCCCCACACACAATTTCAATTTAACAAATGACGCCGCTCGGCAGCTCAATTATTAATTTTTGTCGCGTGCCGCCACCTGACGCCCGCACTCTCTTGCACCGTAACGTTTAGCCCCCTGCTCCATCTAATATTTTCGCATTGCCAAGAAAAATGTTGTACAGATAAGTCGGTATCCGACAGGGGTATACTCTATAAGCTATTTGTTCCCCTAACATGAGAATTCCTGCGTCCATTTTGATCAAGTCCAAACTGCTTGCATACAATCTAACAAGCAGTTTCCACTTGAAACTAGTTACGTTTTCAAGATAAGGTTTGGCAGCAGTTGGTTCAAGCATCTTCTCTGCAGTCTTCTTATTGCCAGCGTTCCCACAAGTTCCTTATCGTAGTAATCGGTCTAGTCATTGTATCTTCTGAAAAGGAGATCTGATTCCCTGCGGTATTTAGATTGTACCACTCGCATCAAGAAGTAAGGCGAAAAATAAATCTACATACTTTGGAACCTATAAAGGTTTGACTTAGTGGCGGTACCTCAGTTCGGAATGCCATATCTCCAGTTAGTTCCAATTAATAAGTGTTGAAAATAGAAGAAATAACTTGATACCATCCAGTCCTTCTTAGAACAGATCTTGGGTATCTCACCCTGATGGTCTTCGAAGCTGTTCCCTTTGAGGGTTTTTTAATATGTCTCACCCATCGGGATCTCGCCCGAAATTTTTTCATCAAACTGTTACTTCTTTGTGACGAAATAAAGGGGTTCCGCGTAAATTTTTTAGATCATGAAAAATGCTGTGCGGAATGCACTGTTTATGATCCTTTTAAATCCGCAGTTTCTTGCGTGATCCTCAAGCTTTTCGTCGCGTTTTCTTTTCCCATTCCCATAGTTCCGCGTGAATATTGAGATACATACTTGAACAATCCGCAGCTTTTGCATGACCCTCCGATCTCATCTGCAACTTGGCTGAGACGCGAAACTTTAGACAAAACTTGGGTTATATCCACAAAAAAACGTCTGTAAGCTGTTAAGTTCTAAATTTCATGGTTCTACTTCGTATACAAGAATATGATGGAAGTAGGGTAAAACTTTTAACCATAACCATAACTCAACGGACTGTCAAGATTAAAATATAAAGCTAACGAAATTCTGCTTTAGCCCTAGGAAGCGAAAAAATTTCATCAAATTCTGTCTCTCGAGCATTTGTGGACTCAATACGCAAGCCCTGTTTTTATAATCACTACATGGCCAGTTATGTACAAATCCATATAACACATTCTATATACCCTCTGTAAATAGTGTACACAAAAAAGTTTGCCTTGTTGAACTTGAAAAATGATTGCGCATAATTGAAATCGAAATGAAGCGCAGTTTTTCGTTAACGTCAGATGTGGCAAGGTGCTCTGAGACCTGTCCCTCTGGCACTACATAGACCTCGGCGCACAGCTGCTGCCGGCACACTTTGTTCCCAACTCCGTTCATCCACACTCACTCTTCCGCGTGATATGATAAATGTGGCCCGTCTCAAGTTGCGACTTTTGACGCAGCACCTGGCAGGTCAGGCAGCTCCGTAGTTGGCATTACTATAGGCGTAGGCGGAGGCATGGCAGCGTCGTGTTAGCAACCTCTAGTTATGTCAACTTTGTTGCCTCGCTCAATTTGTTTGAGAATAAAGCTCGACAACGTAGCTCGACAAGCTCAGTAACCTCGTTGGTAGAACCAAAAATAAAGCGCGCACGCATATACTTAGCTGTATATAATATATCGATTGCTTTGTGGCATGTCTGGTAAATCCAGTAAAGCTGCTCCAGCAACAACTAACGCTCCATCCAGACAGCTCAAGTTGAGCTATGCTCAAACTGAAAATTAATAAATTTAGCCAGTGGGCTCTTAAGTTCCAACAAAAGTTGACCGAGGCACAGAAGATAACTACAGATGAGGAGCTTTATTTTTGATGGATTATTATATTTATATATACCATATAAATGGAAAGATTTATTAAAAGAGTTTTTTATTTAATGACGCTATACCATAAACAAACCGCTGCCGGAATCCGAACTTAAGATTTTTTGTCATAAATAGGTTAACAAAATTTTGGATTTAAGAATCTTCAAATCAGTAATAAATCTAAAATCTTGAGCATAATTTTAGTATCGAATTTGGAAGAATCTTGAAATAGTAATTTCGAGGTTGCAAAAATTCCTGTATTTAGGGTTCTGAGGGTACCTCTTCTTGTGAGGTTTTTGTCTGTCTGACCATAGCTCAGAGAGGAGTACAAAGCTCAATGCAAGCCTCCAACAGCCCAACAATTATTAAACATTTTTCGATAGACCAAAACGCTCCCAACTCTCCCACTATCCAAGGCCCATTGACGAGCGTGAGAATTTTACGTTTGGAACGTTCTTATTTTTTTTTTGGTTGCTCCTCAACCACTCGTCGCAATTATATAATTAATTATTTAATTCAAAAGAAAATTTGTCTACGACACGCAAGCGTCCGACTTAGACTCCACGAACCAAACCATAGGTAGGGCAACGTCCCTGACTCGATGTCGATGAGCTGCCGTAGGTATAACCAGACCCGGCTTAGTTTCTGGGCAAATGCACAGCTGCAATAGTTCCAGAGGCGATTGAGTGTTCCAATTGTTGGGATATGGCATCACATTAAAGTCTTTAAAAGGCGCAAATTGCAAACGATTTAAATTTCTGATCGACAGCTTTTGGTAGCTATGCAAATTGTTTCATTATAAAGATGTTCCTGGTTATGAAGGCTTTGGGTAGGACCGCACATGCTGCTTTAGCAGGAGCACAGATCCATGTAATTTTATAAACTAATGCGTAGTAGTAGGACATTGTGCGAAAGTGGAGTACTCTGCAAGCACAATACCAGTGTCGGCTCCACTGGGTGTTTTCGGGTCTGGACACCCCACACAACAAAGTGAATAACTCCCACTAAGTGCAAATCCTGAATCCGCACCTGACCAATACTATTACGGTGGCAAAAGGCACAGCGGAGGTCAATCTTTTGTTTCTCATTAGGCTCACATGAGTCTACATATCATCCTTGAGATGTCCCTAGCTCGTATGGTAACTGAGATCAAGACGGAGTTACGTACATAGCTTCACCTCTTAACGAGAACTTCTGATCTGTCACTTCTACTTCGTAAGCCTCTTCCATACCTTGCACAAATCCACAATACCCTAGCATCTATGGGTACAGGTTACAAAAACCATTTGGAATTACTACATAAATTAAAATTGCCCCAATTGGAAGCAAAAACCAATTTATTATAGTAAATGATTGGGAAGGCATTTTAGGGTAAAGGTACAAGCTTAGGTGACCAGTGGTGTTGACATGGGGGATCGGTTCAAGGGGTTTGGCAATGTTTGCTCTAGCTTTGACAATGAAGCGCGTGATTTGTGTAGCGGTTGTTGGGTAGCGGTCGGGGTCAAGAGAGGGTCAACAATGCACACATACAAACATACACACACATGTCTATATATTGTGTTCACACACGCACACATATATATATTGAAATTTATTATCCTTGGTATATTTGCTCTGGCGCCCTTTTGTGTCGCATCCTGGCGCGTTTACTGTGCAGCATTTAAGCACCTGCTGGGCCAAGCGCCCTCCACTACCCCTTACACGAAATCCACAACCAACAGCCAAACAAACATATATTTATGCGTCATTGGTTAGCCTGGGTCTGGTACTGCGTCCGGGTTCGGTTACTGTCCGGTAGTGTCTGTGGTCCTGACCATACAACAATGGCCAGAAAAATAAAAAAGAGGAAGCATAGTTTATGGTCATGTGGCCGACGAGTATTTAATAGTTTTGCGTGGGCAACGACTATCCAACTATTCGACCACCGAACTATAATGCCAATTCTCTCCCACGACTGCCACCCATTGGGCATCCCCCCCATTAATGGTTTATTTATTTTTAATCATAAAACAAATACGCGGCGCCAAAAATTATGGCTAGCCATTTGTTTGCCAAGCCCCGGGCACAGCATGGGATGCTAGCAGCGGAAACGTTTGCTCCGTTTACCTGGCATGCTGGTTAAAGTTTTTGGAACTGACTTCAGTTTGGAACAACGTGGTACAACTATTTATAGGAGTCTTTCATTAAGCCTTTCTGAACTTTAAATTTAAACAAGAGCTTTTTAAAATATATGACTTTAATTGAAATTACGGATTTTGATAGTCCTACCCCTATATCATCCTATATATTGGGAATGGGTTCTCAGCTCTGTAGTTGTTCATTTAAGAGCTGAAAGCTTATCGGAAATATGGGTTGCTTTAATATTTTATCGATACATTTTCTTTGTCTCTTCGTAGTTAAGCTGACAAGAACTTGTTTGAAGGGTTAACATCTTTCTTGAATCTTTGTGTAAAAGTCGGATTACAGAACTTCTTTGACAAATATATGAAAGAGTGAGCTTTTACAAAAGTGAACTGCCTATGCAGATTATAAAGAGAAACTACCAGGATCGTTCTGGTGGTAAAGATCAACAGGACAAAAGACATTGTTGCTTTAACTGAAAAGAGGGGGCGGTTAAACTTACGATGGATCATGCATCACAACGATCAAAGATGTGAGTAAAGAATCGATACTGTCAATCGATGATACTTTTGGTTTCAGTTGGTAATTGATTGGAGAACACGCTCATCCTTTACAGTCAACGTTTCCGATGAGGGTTAAAAGAATTACCTCTGTAAGGTGGTTGGGCCTTTACACGTTGGCGACGACTACAGAACAGCAAAGTTGATATAGACTTAGTCAAAAGCATTCATATTCTCCAGCTCCGATGCACAAGCATTGTTAAGAAAAGCTTTCAACCTGCTTGCTTCAAGAAAACAACGAAAGGGCTTGCAAGGACCAAGTACTGAGCGCAAAACTGGTTCTATGAACATTATTATTATTATATGATATTTGTTACCAATATTCCCATAGCGCGTACGCTTTTTAGAAATCGCTTTCAGGGATCCCCTTTAGAGACTTGTGCTGTATGGTTTTTCCTTGAGGTCCCACTTGAAGAAACCGAAGGCAATCCAGCGTTGCCAGATCAGAAAAGTAGGGGGTGTGTGATAACCCTGTGCTTCGGCAGAAAGTCCCTCAAGAGCAGCCGCTGGGGAAAGCTGCACTGCGAACCTTAGGATCTGTTGCGCTCCCTTCGATTCCTAGAGCTCCTCAACTAACCCAATATCTATGAAAACTTAATTATTTGATATTGTTCTAGTCGGGTGACATCATGCATCGATATTCTATACCCGCCGAAAAGGGATTTCCTTCTTCTGGCAAGGGCGTCACACTCTGCAAGTATGTGCTGCAGTAACCCAGTTAGTATCCTAAAGGAATTCTTGCCCAATTGGGACATTTTCTTGAACCTTTTGGAGTTGTAAGGCCTCCGTGCCATTCCACTCCATTCCATATCTGGACTGGACCTGTCTGCCAATGCCACAGTAAAGTTCAGGTCCTATTAGTGCTCTTGCAGCACCATTCCTCACCAGTTTATCAGCTGCTTTATTCCCTGGAATGTTCTTGTGTCTAAGGGAGACTCTGTTCCATTGTTCTGGATGGTTTAGTTTGGCTCTGGTTTCCCAGACCAACTTCGAATTAATCGTCTAACCGGCCACCGCATTAATTGCGGTTTGACTATCTGACAGTATAGCAATGTCTCTGTTTTTATCAGCGCCCTAACTTTGGCCAGATTTACAAAGATCCTTCGAAAGGCAGAAGTACAGAATTTTAGTGCCACTACTTTTGGACCCTATCCTGTATAAGGGTAAACGCCACCAAATCCAACAGCAACATAAGCCAAGGTGCCCGAATCGACAGGTCGGCACCAAATCGAAATTTCTGGCTGTTCTTCGATAATGGCCGAAGGAGACTCCACCTTTGGGATCTACGGTCAGCATTAATATAGCTGCCTTTTAATGCATGATTTTAGTCTCTTTTGTACTACGTCTTCTCTGGTTCCTCCTCCTCCTCGTCGTATTTTGCCTTAATCCCCTGTGGTCTATGTGTTTATAGCTGGGTATATGATAAAAGTTTGGCATAAGAACTAAAACCGATATTAATTAAACCTAATTCTTGTCAGCCAAATTGCAGAAGCAGAAGCCACTAATCCCAATAAAATTCAAAACTTGTAATAACAGACAGTCTCTCATTTGGCAATACGTATAACGTATTGGGGGGCTGAGGATTGTGAGGCAAGAAATTATGTTGAACTAACGTTTAAACTGGCTACCAATGTGCCGCCGGCGCAGTGGCAAGTTGTACCCGCCAAGAGGCAAGAATAACAACAACGACAACTTGCCTCACTTGCTTAACTTGGCTCAGATGGGCCGAGTTGGTTGAGTTGGTTGACTTGGCTAACTTGGCTGACTGATTGAGGGGTTACAGGCAGGCCGTGAGCGTTTAAGTGTCGTTGCTTGCGTACGCCATGTAGTCATCATCATCATCATCATAATCATCATTGTCGTTGTTGTAGCTCTTGTTGTATTTAAATAGCCATTTGATAGCAACAACAACAACTACAGCACCAACAATAACAACATCTGCAACAACTTGTGACTCTTCGTAGTCGTCTATTATTTCAAGTCAATTAATCAATCATTTTGAAAATGCTTGAAATGGTTTTTTGTTTTTTTTTTTTTTTTTTTTCTACTGTTTACCCAACCCCCTGCCCAGCCACAGTGCCCCACAGCTCCGCCGCCTTCCTGCCACTGCCGCTGTGCCTGCCCAGCGGCAAACAAGTGGCCAGGCAAGCAACTCTAAACGATTCTTGACTAGGAGAGGGAGCAGCACCGAGACAGAAACGGCAGCACAAGCAGCGCACAGTGGTCAAAATGTTCGCATTACTTAGAATCAATTAATTGCTTTTAAAAGATAAGACATAGACAAAAAACAAGCTTAGTAACTATATTTTATTGAATACTAATTACAAAAAAAAAAAACTAAAAAAAGAGTAGAAATTCAACCGTGTTTGTAATTAATTATTGAAACCAATTTAAAAAAAAAATTATTTTATTACATATTACAACCTAACTATAAGCTTCACTTAAAGGATAGAAAAATTTTAAAAAGAAACCCAATATCTCATTAAAAACAAAGTTAAAAAAAATAAATTAAAAAATATTATAAATGTCCTTCGATCCTCTTTATATAGAAATTAAACCTTGTTTGTAATAAATTATTGAAACAAAATTTAAAAAATGTTTATAATTGCTTATTACAACTAAGCTATAAGTTGTAAATAAAAAGATCGAAAAACTTTAAAAAAAAATAACAAATATACTATCGAATAGAAAATAAAAAAAAATAAGAAATAAATTTAAAAAAACTAAAAATGTCCTTCTATCCTTTTGACGTATTAATTACTTATAAAAACAAAGCTAATGAAGCACTAATTGTAATAAAATGTTGAACAAAATAAAAACTTTTTTGTAATTAATTACTTTCAACAGCTCAGCTGTATACATAGAGGTCGACAAAAAAAAAAAATAAATAAAAAATTGCAAAAAAATATTTTCGAATGGCAGAAAAAAAATTTTTTTTCCAATATTTATTTGCCACAAATAATATTTTGAAAAAGAAAAATATTTGCCCAAACATAGGTAAAAATTTCCGCTACATAATGAGCAAATATTGCTTTGGAGGAAATATTTGCCAATATTTGCCCAAATAATTTCTTCAACAAAGAGCAAATATTTTCTTCGTACAATGCTGAATATAAGATAGCTGTAATAAATAATACTAAAATAATAAAAATATATTTTTAATAAATAACTTATTAGTTGTAATAAGCTATAGCTAATACGTAATTTATTAAAACTAAGCTTAAATTCTATATAAAAACATCAAAAGACGTTGATTAATTTTTTAACATTTTATTAGTTTTCAATTAAGTTGCTTAAGTTTACTAAAAAATGTTGTAATAAATTTACGATTTTGTTCAGTTTTACTTTTAGTTCAAAAACTTTTTTTTTTATTTCTTTAATTAATAAACTATTAACCTACATATTCGTAACGAAATTTAATTTTTTTTTATCCAGTTCTATACATTCTTGCCTCTTAATTATTATTTTAAACTTTAATTATCATTATAAATGAAATAAATAGCTTAACAAATAATTTTATTTACTTGTTCTTGGCAAATTTTTTATAAAGCAAAAAATTTGTTAAAGCGCTTTTAAGACTTGTATATTTTCAACCTACATAAAAATATGTTTATAAAGAAAAAAATTGTTAATTAATATTATAGTTTATTGCAAGCACGCTAAAAGCGCCACATAAAAAGATCGAAGATTATGTTTTATTTTTTTTTTAATTCTAATTTTTAAAATTAATTCAAAATATGTATTATTTAATTTGTTTTCTTACGCTGACGTGTTCGTCGCCATCGAATAAGATTTTGCAAGTTAAACATTAAAAAATGTATTAAAATAAAGTTGAGCCCTTGGAAGCAAAATGATTTTGGAGTGTTGCTCTACCCAGCTATGGAATCAGAATTGCTGTAGCACAGTGTAATTTAATATTCTTCAATAATTAATTTTGTTCTTCAATACTAACGTAAATTCATGTCAAAAAAAATTCTTTACATTTATTATATAATTTTTTTTTTTTAATTCAAATTTACTTTACAGTATAAATTGTTTTTAGCAATATATTCTTTAAAAATTTTTAATATTCCCAACAATAAACAATATTTAAAAAATTAAAATTAATTCTTAATAGATTGACAATTTCTCGACCACTGTGCAGCGAGAGCAGCAGCTAAATGTGTCAAGTTACCTGGAATGGAATGGAAATTGAAATGACAGTCGGAACGTATGGCAACCTGGGAGGCAAACCAAAATTTTAAATAACAAACGGTAAAGCGGAGCAGGTTGCTCCAAAGTAAAACTCTGTGATTGACAAGAACACATTGCAGAGCATATTTGATTGAACTTCGCAGTTTAGAACTATATTCCAAAAATTCAAGGTGTGATTTTTTAAAAAATAATAGGAATATTTAATCTTTTTTTTTTTTGTAAAGTGCATTTTTTGTCCTATTCACAACTTAAATAACAAAATAAAATTTTTTTTAAAAATGTTCAGTAGTTTAAAAAGTGAAAAACAAATTTTGGAAAAAATTTTTTTTTATCTATGAACCGAACTGCATTCTTAGTTTGTAAAAATTGTTGGGAACACTTTTCAGTAACTTATCCAGCTAGACCCTTTAGGCATTATCATTCAAGGGCGTGGCAAACAAAAAAAAAAGCTCCAATCTAACACCTTAGGTCAATGTCCCATTAGTTGCGCAGGTCATGATTTCAACTTTTTTTCTCTGGGACATCTGTCCAACATCTAGATGCTTTGTCAGTCTTTAACAGAGATAGCTTCTAAACGAATTGCAACGAAAATTGAAATTAAATGGATTGCAATGTAATCAAATGAAATGAAATTCGCTTTTCAGCTACTTGACAGCAGCTGCTTGCTGTATGGGCCTGGAAAAGGCATCATGAAGTGATGGCTGCTACGGCTCCAACTGCTCCTAGTGCTGCTCCTGCAGCAACTAGTCAAGTCAAGTGCACAACAAAATGGCGACTGCAACTGCTGTAGCTTGAAGCTGCATTAGAAACAGCAGCAGTCAAAAAGCCAAGTGACTGACATATTCCATATACTAGTATATAGTAATAGCTAAGTACATACATTTATGTGTATATGATGCGAGTCACAAGCAGGTTGCCAAAAACTGGCACAAACCAGCACAGCCCAAACCAAACCAAATAGTACCACCACTTTTGGTATAAGCCCCAACCAATATCAACCCACTTTCAATTCTCTCGTCACATGTTGAACCGCAAAACTCAGTACACCAAACCAATTTCCACCTTACCCCAGCCCCAGCACCTTCGTCAGCAACACCATCCGCTAGCATTTCCATTACCAGCTCCTTGTAGCAGCCACCAACTGCAGCTCCTACTCCTCCTCCTGGCGTCGCGTCGGCTCAATTTCACTGCGCTTGCAAGTTTTTGCTTTCTAATTAAGCGCGTTGGCGCAATCTTTTTTATTGTATTTCTCGCTGCTGCTCCACTGCCATATTTCTTTACCCCCGACCGCCTGACAGTTTTCAGCAGCACAGCATGTGGAAAATTTTAATAGCATTTTAGGCAATTGCTGCCAACGTTGACGTTGACGTCGACGTCGACGCGGCAGTTGCGGCTGACGTCGGCGTCTGCGTCGTCAACGTTGAAAGTTGGCACTTGGCAGTTGGCGTCATGGCGTCATCTTGGTCGTCAGCGTCAACAACTTGGCAATCATTGCGCTGCCAAGCAAAATAATTTTATAGTTTGAGATACATACACATATACAGACAGTTGCAGATACACCATGTATGTATGCATGTGTGTGTGTGTGTGGCATAAGCAAGTGCAGCATATTAAAACGACTCTAATAACTTAATAGTTTACATTTCGGTTGTGAAGTTTACAGTTTCCTATCCCTATAGGCAACAGGAAATTATAGATTTGTGGAACGTGGTTTTTATTGACTTTTTTTTTGGGTTTTGCATTTTTGCAAGACAATGAACACCCTAAAAAGGAATATTGAGCAATTAATGTGCATTGGAATTGAAGTCTTTTTGAAACTTGAATTAGGAGGCGTGGCAGACAACATAATGTATATATATTTTTTGACCAGCATCGACAGCCGAGTCGATATAGCCATGTCTGGATAGACAGACAGTCCGTATGAACAAAACGATCTCAGAGAATATAAGAGCTATGGAGTATCGACAGCAGAGTCGATATAGTCATGTCTGTTTGTCCATCTGTCCGTATGCACAAAGGGATCTCAGAGAATATAAGAGCTATGGAGCATCGACGGCCGAGTCGATATCCCCATGTCAGTTTGTTCATCTCTCCGTATGCACAAAAGAGTCTTAGAGACTATTAGAGCTATGGAGCTGAAATTAGCACCCCTTTGTCGAGAAGATTCTTCAAAAACTGGGTGAGCCACGTTTTTACAGTGTGTTTTAGAGTCGGCCAAGTGCGACTGTAGCATACTCAAATTCTTTAAAGTTAAGGAAAGTGCTCGGAATGTGCCGAAATGAATATAAAAGGCTTTACGGAGGTTGGCGTGTGAAGCACGCAGGGGGCGGAACGCCCTAGTTTTTAAATTATGGACCTTATATGAAAGAGATAAAAAGAAATCGTGACTGGTCATAAGTTGGTTTAAAGCAGTAGCATCAGCTCCATCTTCTCCGACTATTTGTAGATATGAGTGTAGGAGGGAATGAATATTCTTCAATCCTTATTTGATTTTGATTTACACTTCGGTTTTGAGATACATCGATGTTTTCCAGTGAAAATCATCAAAAATATCGAAGTTATTTCAGCACTGCTAGATATCGAAGAGCTGCTTAGTTCAAGCCGGAAATGACAAATTCTGAATCGGGAGAAATATTGTATTCAAAGTGGGTTTAATTACGATCGACCAAACGTAACACATATAGATACATACATCGTTCTACTAAATACTCGATTTTTGCATAAAATAAAATTATTCAACTTAGTTCATAGTAGTAACACATTTGATATCTTTATATCATGGCTACATTGCCTTGGAAGCTCTTTTCATCAATTATATTACTCCAAAGTTTTTGCAATGAAGAAGACTATCGTAGCGCTTGAACATTTCACAAACCTAGCATGCCTTCAGCTAAGTTCCTTCTTATCCAGACATCCAAAACCCGAACCAGCGAAATCCAAACCAGCAAAGATCTTAGCTTTCCAGCTTTCTTTGATCTTGCTTGCCAATTTTTTGACATTATATACCTTGTCACAGTTATGCAGCTCATTACTTTGTATATAACATCGTAAGCAGGGTATCTAAATGTCGCATACAGCTGAAACTTTTAAGTATTTATTAGTGTTGAGTGCGTTGGCTTTTGGTCTTGAGGCTGCGCGAGCTGTCAGCTGATAAGCGCAAATTGAGTCAGCTGTTAAATGGCCAAAACACGCAAGTCACACACACACACTCTAACAGATACAATTTTAGACGAACCCACAAAAGCCAAAGCAAAAGAGCTAAAACTTAAATCTACAACTTCCTGTACGCAGATCTTTTTTTTTTTTTTTTTTCGTTACTCAAATTTTTCTTTTGGGGCTTTAGCTTTTGGCCATTTGATTTGCTGCCGGCTAGCCGTGGGAAACACATTGAAGCCAAGCTTAGGTTCCCCAAAAAAAAGAAATAAAATAAATAAACAAAATAAATAACCAAATTTGAAAGCGCTGCTAGCCAAGTAATGTGCGTTGAATTGTACGAACATTATTGCCAGAGATTATTCTAGCCCATGTTGGGGTGTACATTCTAGTGTTACCTTACCAAACTCTGAAGGTTAATGCTTTGGCAGGGAGTCTGCGACAAATATTGCATACATTATTTATTTAAAATTTATTAGCCAATTTATTTTTTTTTTTTTAGCAGTCAAACTATTAAATTACGACAATATATAAAATATTTATTGCAAATTCTCTGCTGTTGAGTAATTGAGTATTTTCATACAATCAAAATTTTTGTTTATTTTTTTTACAACTATTATGACTTTAATGATCATTAACAATCTTAGTTTTTTGCTTGTTTGTTAATTAAGTTGTTGCCAAGGCCGCACAGCGTCTACAAAGCAATTGATTTCGGGGTATATGTGCAAGCGGCAGCAGAAGGCAAAAATACTTTTTTGCCAACTCGAGTAGCGATTGAGACATAGAGTTTAGATGTACCTAAGGATGCGCATAGCTTAGCTTAGGAACGCTAGAAAAGCTGACAGAACGTGGTTATTGCGGGATTATAGTTAGGGTATCCCCCACTTCGGAAGAACGCTTCGTCGTAGGTCTACCAGCTTTGTCACTACTGGTGAGGAGTCATCCGAATCGGACTGTTCCAGTAGTAGCCCAAAACGGCGCAGAAAGAGCTGTGCAGCAAAGAAACGTAGCGCCTCAAAATAACGCTAAAGTTGTTTCAAGCAACGTAAGTGTTCTCCAAAGAAGAGCAGCAACAGCTCAAGCGCCCAAGTGTGAACCAAAGAGTGGCTAGTATCGCTGAAGTTCGCTCTGGTTCAGCTGCTGGAACCAGTTCTGCTAAGAGGTGGTTTGTGCATTGGTTCGAGGGTGCTTCGAACAGTCCGCTTTGAAAATTTTGGTATAAGTAATCGTGATGTGGATTTCCTTCAACTACATCTTTTTTCGTCTAAAAGTTTTCCGATTAGCCTAAGCCTAACTGCCCGTTAGCCTAAAGCGCATTTCTCAACTTGAGCTGAAATAAATTTTGAAACTCTTAAGCCAAGGCCTCTGCATTAAGATAAGAGCTGTTGGCTGCTTAATTAATGAATAAAAAATGGAACAAAATTTGACACCAAATTAATGCAAAATTGTCAAATTGAGCGCAGCAAAGTATCTCAAACTCGGCGTGCCATCTACAAGATACATTCAAGATTCAACTGATTTAAAAAAAAAAAACAAAACAAACTCCAATCAAAACACGCGCGCTAAAATATATATTTTTTTTACACAAAGTCATCATGTTTTTTACCTTAATTATGCCCAGTCGTGGTGGAGGAGGGGCAGGGGGCGTATGTTATACAAAATCAAAATCATATCAATATGTATTCAAAATAACGTTTCGTGTAGAGAACGGCTCCAACAACAACAACAAACGATCGAAAAAAAAAAAAAACAGACATCCCATAAGTTTGGAGCATTTTGACTTTGCGTTTTGTTTTGATTGGGCCGCCTGGTTGGCGGCTTTTTGTATTCCAAATTTATGGCTTTCAAAGTGTTTAGTTTTGTATCTAACAGTAACAATAACATCTACAACACAAACAACATGAACAACAACAATATGTAGCTAAACACATAAAGATGCCAAAATTTATGCGGGGCCTGTTGAGGGTCTGATAGTAGCAAAATTTTGGGTGGTCAATGGGCGCGAGTTCGATGTAAATAAACAATTTACAAATGAGATTTACATGGACTACACAGCGAGGGTTGGTGGAGCAAGGTGATACAATGATATATGGGTGCTCTATAAGAGCGTTTTAAAAAGTGTCTTTCGAAACCGAATTCTGGGGTTGCTTAGACTCTCGCACGACAAATGTTTGTGCAATACTTCGCTCATCTATCGAGCTATCAATAACATAATAGAAATTAAAAATTTTGATATTCACTTTGTCGGGCAAAAATGCATAAATGCAAAAGTGCCAGTTGTGATGCGACTATGAAATAAAAAGTAAAATGATTACTATTTTGAAACCGCTTGGCTCAGTTTTCTGAAGTTTTCATCTATAGAATCTCTAAATTGCATCAACAAAAATATCCTAAAAATTAGTTATCTTAGCGCGGTGTTCAAAGAACTTTCTGCAGAGAGATCAAAGATTTTCGAAAGGAAGTAGAAACGAAAACCGTTCTGGGCAGGATACATTAAATATTCTCTTCTTAAGCTATAGATATTGTAAGAACTTTTTAATCTGGACATAATGGTTTTTCTTCGATAGGAAACCATTTTAAGCAGAAAGTATACTCAAGGTTAGTCCGAGAATGAAGCTTGCACAAGCAACCAGTGGCGGATCCACGGGGGTAGTTTTCGGGTCCGGACCCACCCCCCCAAAGTTGGATAAATGGGTTAAAAGTCTTTTGCGAACTCTGATATATATATACTTCGAAGTGAATCTTCCTTTCCAAGCCTTTATACCTTAATTTATAAAAAAATCCCTGCTAGAAGTATTCATTCTGAATTCAAATAATTTGAAGAGATCTTTAAAACCTCGTTTTTAATTAAATACTACATTTATCCAAATTCGTTTTTTTCTGCAAATTCCACCTGCTCGCAAACAGCTGCTTTTTATCTTTTGTTTATTTTAATTTTCTTATCAGTAACATTTAATATAAAATGGCAAAATTATTATAATTTAATTATGTAGTGATATTAATATTTATAGGCGGACATTAGATTAAAATCTTAATCTAAAAATTATAGACTAATATTCATATCTGAAGCTATCTTTGTTTAAATATTTAAGATTTTTAGCTGCTTTTGTTCATAAGCTTGGACCAATCGGCATTGTAATCAAGATACAACAGCTTTTGTGTGCAACAATTATAAAGTAAAATAATCTTTGACTATTCATTAACTTGCATAAATAAAGTCTAATATGAAAAATTCAAGAGATTTTACTTTTGTTTGCGCCTACTCGATTTGAATTTACGGAAAAGTTTAATATTCTGGCAAAAATTGGTTGTGGCTCAAAAGATTTGCAGCTCGAAAAACAAAGCCCTTGGCACAGTGACGTAATGGGCTTCTAAATATACGGGGGCCTGAGTGCCTTTAAAGTAGAGGAAATATTTTAAGTTTTGAAAAAGTAAGTTTTTTAGACTTGAAGTACACCACAGTTGACCTTAAGTGAATATTATCATATTAAACTCTTTTTTTAAATATTTATCAGCTACTTTCTAAATTTCAAAGAAACAAGCCCGCATAATACCAGGAATCGCCAGAATACTTTTAAAAGAATTCTCTTAATCAATTTCCTGTAAATCTTTGAAGGGATCTATAGTTAGATTTTTTTATGACCGCAGATGAGTCCAAATTTTAAAAAAAATTAAAAAAAAAATAAATAAATAATTACAGTATTGGCAAAATGTTTCGTTCTTAGAAAGTCCGAACACTCCAAAAAGTATAAAATCTATTTTTATAAAACATGTTCTAAGAATACTAATCTTATCTCTAAAAATATACTACTATTTTTTTTATAAAAAATGTTCCAAAATTTTTTTTATTAAAAATGTTTGAATGTTTATTTTTTTAAATATATGCTAATATTAGAAAAAAAATATTTTATTTAAAAAAAAAATGGTGTTAATAAAAAATTTTACAATATTGTATAATAAAAAATGTCTTAATGTTTGTTTATGTTCGAGTCCTTGATGACCATGTTACTCGCACTCGCTCTGTATATATTAGAATAAGATATTATAATGTAAAAAATAAATAAATAATTTTTTGATAAAAACTGTTTCATTTAAAAACAGTTTCTGTTTTTTTTTTTTTAATTTATATTTTTTTAATAAAACAAATATGTAATATTTTTTTATAAAAAATGTTCTCATATTTCTTTTTTATTTTATTTATTTACTTATATAATTATAAAGTAGAAGTTAATTCTAAATTATAAAGGTTTGTAAGCCGGAGCGTAGACCTTGAGGTTGTCCTTTTCTTTAAAAATTTTTTTTATGTTTTTTAGAAAAAATATATTTTTTTATGAAACATATTCTTATATTTTAGTTATAAAAAATGTTATATTTTTTTTCTAAAAATGGTTCTAATATTTAAAAAAAAAAAAAAAAATGATTAAATAGCTGTAACTAGGACTAATGTAGGCTAAAAAATTTACTAAAATTTGTTTAATAATAAAAGTTTAAAGAATTTTTTTAATACAAATTTTAGATGTTATATTTTTTTATAATTTTTTTTTAATTTTATATTTTTGAATTATAAAAAAAAATATATAATATGATATCAATTTATTTATCAAAAATAATAATATTTTTTTTTATAAAAAATGCTTTATTTTTCATAAAAAATTTTCTAATTTTTTTTTAATATTCATATAATCACAAAAAATTCTATATTTTTTTTTTAATGTTCATATATTCAATATATTCATAAAAAATGTGTTAATATTTTTTTATAACAAATATTCTAAAATATTTTAGAATATTAGTACGTTTTCATAAAAAATTTTATAATATTTTTTTCAATATGTTCATAAGAATATATATTTTAAAATATTTTAGAAACTTAGAATATTTTTTATAAAAAAGTATTAGAACATTTGTTATAACTAAAACTTAACAATATTTTTTTTGAAGTAATAATATAAGACCATTTTTTATAAAATATTGTTTTAAAAAATGTTTTAAGTGTTTGGTAAAAACTTTTTCATTAACTAACTAGTATTTGTTTTATTGACAAAAGTTTTTTTTTTTAATGAAAAAAATGATAAATTTTGTTATAAAAAATGTTCCTATATTTTTTATAAGACATATTCCGATAATTTTTTATAAACAATACTATATTATTTTTTTATAAAAAAATATTTTAATTTTATTTTAAAAGAATATTCTATTACAATATTCTTTTATAAATTTGTATATAATTATTATATGCTTTTGTAATATTTTTTATAAAAAACAATATAATATTATTGTATTAAAAACGTTCCAGCCTTTTTTTTTGTTCTGTATGTTATTTATGATTTTGTATATTTTTTTATAAAAATATTTTAGTTAAAAATTGATCTTATATTTTTTGGTACAACATTTTTTAATATTTATAGACTTTCTTCTTATTTTGTGGTATCAATCTAATTGGCGAAACCCCAGGTTTCTTCAGGCAGGCGCGCAGGCGTTGAAGCCCCCTAGTTTTTTGTTCAAATTGTGTACATAGACTTAAAGCAGTGTTTATGTGAATATGACTACTTGATTGCCCCTTGTTGGTTTAGTTTTCGGCGGCTAAGTGATTCACTAAAAGTCCTTCCCCTTCTTCTACGCCACTGTCCTGGTAGATGCACTTCAAGTGCATAAGCCGTTCTAGCCATGAAGTTCATAATTCGTTTTTGGCATAAGTCTACAATGCACAATTGGGCATTTATCTAAAGAAGTCCAAGAAATAAAATATATAAATAAATGCAATTTCTTCTTTTTGGAGTAGAGTTTTTCACTTGACTAATTTTACGAAACAAAGCAGTTCAAGTTCTTGGTTATTTTCATTGGAAATTCAAATGTAATTTTTTTTAATCATATGACTGCCTGGAAGAAGGAACATAGTTAACACACGCTGGCATAGTGGGAGATAGTTTGGAAGAGATGTACTAATCTCAGCTTAAGTTTAGGCCAGCACTTCACTTGGCGGCGCCCAACCCCCTTAACACCGTCCATGTCTATGTGTATGTGCCCTCCAGAGTATCTCCTGCTCTTCATTTAAATCCATCGTGTTGTGGTTAGAGCGGATTTGCTGCCATGTTCCCTGTCGGCTTTAAACGTCACTTTGGCTGCTGTTGCCACCCTCGCTACTGTCGTTGTTGTTGTTGTTGGCCATGTTGTGTTTGTTAGCCATGTTGTTATTGTTGTTGTGGTTGTTGTTGCTGCTTTTAGCCAAATGTTTGTCAATAAATTTTTGGCTAAGCGGCATTTCTATTCTCGCTTAGCGGACTTAAAATTTATTTGTTTATTTTCGTTTGATTTTGTATATGCCTTGTACATATTGGTAATTTGTCTCTTTGGTTGTTGTTGTTATCGTTGTTGTCGATGTCTTTTTGGCTAATGTTTGTTAAACGTTTCCGCCTTCGTTGAGACTTGAAATAATAATCATACAGCATGTTGTATACGCTGCAGCCAGCAAGAAAAATGAGCACTTAGAAGTTCAGTATTGTACGTTTTGAGCAAAAGTCAACTTTTTATTTTTTGTTAGGCTCACATGATTTTTAATATGAAATTTGAGACACTAGAAGCTTGCATATTTGTGCAGCTTATAAAGAAAATTTTCTTGTGCATATATTTTGAGGTTCTCATCAGATCGTCCAAATTAGAAGCTCATAAAAATTAATGGAAACCTCATGACTCAGCATCATAACATGTCCTTTTAAAATTCTTATTTTTTGGAAACTTTTCGTTTTGTAATTTCAAATGGCGATTTCTTATGACAAAGCGCTATTTTGAAATTTTTTTATAATAATTGTTTATCAAAAATAAATAAGCTTATGCGATAATTATTCCTAATGCGGTCAAAAAATAAAACGTTTGTCAAAAGAAATAAGTTTTTTAATAAATTTTTTTATTAAAATCTTGAACGAAAAGGAATATTCAATTTCTGCCACTGATGTGTTTCTAACATTTTTTTGAGATGATGAAAGGAATTTTGAAATCTGTAAGTCTTACAATATTTTCGCTTATTCCCAATAATTCCAAAATTAGCTTATTATCGAGATTCTCCCATCGTATTTGCCAGCCATTCAAATCTCTAGTCTTCACAATTTTCAACTTAAATTTGGTATGTACATTCTTTGATCTGAACTTAATATAGCCTTTTATTGCATATGTCTAAAGGGTATAACATTTAGGAAATAAAAAACCGCCAAAAATTGCTGACAAATTTATTTTGAAGCTTGTGTTAAATTTGTTTATGCCAACAAATTTTTACAAGTAACAAAATACAACATGACATTAATAAATCCCCGAAAAAAAAAACCAAGATTTCGACGAGACTGAGTAGGCACTAGGCAGGAAGACCACAAACAAAAGTCCAAATGCGCAAAAATTCAGACTGGAAATTGGGCATACATTTCAGGGACAATTACAACGCAATCAACTTAATTACATTGCATAATTGAAAGACCAGGGAGCTGCGACTGTGGAGCCAAGAAAAGGAATGTCTCAGGCGCCAGGCTGGACACTGGACAGCAAAGCAAGTTTGGACTTAGCCCGACAAAAGAGATCGCCCAGATCGTTAAAGCGACTGTGTCGCCAATCAAATGGTCCATGCTTAAATTAAAACATTTGCGTGGCTTCAATTGAAATGTACTGATTAAGCGGCAGAGGGGCGTTCCAAGCAGGCGGACTCCATGGAATGAATGGAGTATGCAAAAAAAAGGGAGCACTCATTGAAAGCATACATGCAAACAAACACACACGTATACATTCACTTAAAGATTAACAAAGGGAATGATAAAGTTTGAATGAAAGTCTCAAATGAAAAGGGAGAGTGGAACAAATAAAAAAAAATGTAAGGGTGACTCTATCGAGATTTGTTCTACAATTGAAAGCTGCAAGCTTGAAGCTATAGAGTATGCAGAAAGTACGTCAACTTGCATTTAAAGCTTGGAGCATAAATAAAGGGTCATCAATCTTGAGGTTTTTTTTTTAAACATAAGAAAAAACAAAAATTTCAAATGAATCGGAAAATCTTTTAAAAATAATCCCTTTCAAGTGTTGGCCCGTCCAAGCTTAGGTTCCAATTTTCGATGACGCGTTCGAGCTTAATCGGCGGTATCTCGCGAATAACACGGGTAATGTTGGTCTCTAATGCTTCAATCGTAGCTGGCTTATCCACAAACCGTTTAGACTTCACGTAACCCCAAAGGAAAAAGTCTAACGGTGTGATATTACACGATCTTGGTGGCCAATTTATCGGTCCGGAGCGTGAAATTAATTGTTTACCGAATTGGTTCCTCAATATGTCCATTGTTTCACGGGCTGTGTGGCAAGTAGCGCCGTCTTGTTGAAACCAAATGTTGGGAGATCTCGGGATTCAATTTCAGGTAGCAAATAATTCGTTATCACGTTGCGATAACAATCGCCATTGACGGTTACGTCATTTTTGAAGAAATATGGACCGATGATTCCACCGGCCCATAAACTACACGCTGGACGAGGTCTATTCGGTCGAGTGTCATCCAATAATGAATATTGGGTCTCAAATTTTTTGATGGTCTGGCGAATAGTGGTCTCAGTAGGTCGATTATGGCGACCATAAAATGGCCTAAGCGCGCGAAAAACATTCTTTTCAGAACGCGAATTTTCGTAATATAATTGTACGATTTGTAAACGTTGTTCGGTTGTAAGTTTTTCCATGATGAAATGGCAATGAAAACTGAATAAAAAACATATGGCAACTTGACAGTACTCACGCCTGATTTATCAAAAAAACCCTATTGAAAACAAAACCTCAAGATTGCTGACCCTTTAGTTGGGGTGTGGATAGCCTGAACCAACACATTCCAATCAAACCAAGTATGTTGCTTAAGAGCTACAAAAGATATTTGATGAATTTTTATAAACAAACAAAAAACAGACAAATTTTGAACCAAAAACGTATTTTTAACCTTTCAGCTCTGTAGGGGTATATGATATAGTCAACCGATTTTGATCAAATTTCGTACAGTGCTTGGGAACTCTTAAGAACTTACGAATGCCAAATATGCTGCAGATATCTTAAAAAAGAAACGAATTAGCCAACTAAAACTTCTGTTTTTTTTCGAGCTGCTCTGATTTTTTGGAAAAATCTACTCTACTTTTGAGAAAAATCAAAATGATGAACAAATTCGAATTAGTATAGTTTTTATGACTTCATATGTGCAAAAAAAAGTAATTTTTCACAAAAATAGCGATACAAAAAAACAAGCTATTGCAGGACAAAACTTAAATCGATTTTTGAATGCTGAAACATTGCCCTAACATGAAATATAAGTCTCATCTCTGGAGAAAAAAAAGTGATAAATTTGTCGACTAGTGTAATATAGATAAGGGGTCTAATCTGAAAGTTTTTGTAGCTGTACGTTTTTTCATCTCCGGGATATAGGCGTTCATACAGACGGACATTTTTTTTTTTACTTCTTGGTCCCCAAAAAAAAAAGGCCAACAGTTGGGTCCCGTGGTATGGGTCCAGCCACTAAGGTACTGGGGTATAAAAAGCTTTCTGGAACAAGCTTTACGGCATCCCCTGCTTTTACGCAAGTGTATCAGTTTCTCTTGAGGTTCAGCTTGAGTTGAGGAAAAAGAAAGAAGTCCAGCAACGTGGTAACCAGTGCTGGGTAAACATCGATGTTGTGGATGCTTTTAGCTGGAAAACATCGATGTATCGATATGTTGAAGATTAAATTAAGATAATAATTATATTATCAAAATGTAACTGCGGATCTGAATTTACGCGCTTACAAGATTCAAATGACGCAACAATTGAAGCCCACGGACCATTATCAGCATCGCTTATTCGTTCAAAGGATGCAAAAACAAAAAGATAAGTTTTTGTCAAGAAAAAAGTCATTAAATATTACGATGTAGAGCCAGCCGCGTTGGCCATTTGGCCATTTGGCCAATATTGTTCGAAAATATACGAATAAAATGCAATTAATAAACAAACCAACAGATGACCCAACCTATAGAAGGGGTATTTCAAAATCAAACCTCTTATTCATCGAAAACAAACAGAGTTAAACAAACAAACCAACAGCTGACCCACCCTATATAAGCAATGAATGCTCTGTTCCGGACAGAGCTTTTGTCTTTTTAGATCGCTAGACGAAAATTCTGGTAGCGATGTTTTTTCAGCACTGTTGGCAACCCTATGCTTGGCCAACTCTCTCACTAGCAGCGTTCTAACTTGGCGCACAGCTCTCATTTGACCAACTCTTCGGTACTAATTTTTTTGACGCTACCCGACCAAAGCTCTAACCAGCTTCATAGAGTATTTAAGCTTCGGTGGAATTCAAACCAAGCTGTATTTACTGCATATTTGTTAATTATACTAATTAACTATATATGTAAAAATCGCTATGTGTAGTTGGTAGCAACTCTGCTTATGTATACATAGGATGCAGACCTTAAGGGATCGGCAATACGTATTGGATAATTGATTAAGTCGAGGTGAAAATATGCTACGCTTATTGGGATTTCGATGGGCGTGGTTATTAAATACACATATACTCATATATATAATACATATGTACATATATACTCCACACACATGCCTACATTTCTATTCACCGTTAATCTATTGTATGCCGGCATAACTTGCTGAAAGTTTTTGGAAAATGTTGGGGGCGTGTTGTTGCCATACAGCTGACTAGTAAATCGAATTTGATGTGGGCAAAACAATTCCCATCGAGGCTTATGGCAAAGCCCAGCTGCAGTCATAGTAATAAGGGCTAAGGTTGGTGGGGGGGGGCAGGTTTATTTGGACCATTTGTCAAAAGCCCGACAAGAATTTCATTAAAGAAATTTGACAGTTTTATGCAGCGTTTTAGTGAGTGCCATAAAGGGCCCATAAAACGCAGCGACATCTCTATCAAGTCAGCTTAGCGTGGCTACGGTGTGGAGACATTGATTGGAGGCGGGCAAGGGCAGCGGGGAACTATACATTATGCACATTAAAACTGACCAAGCCCAGAAAAATAGTTACGGGGAAACGCAGGCAGTTCCAATTCGTAGCTTAAATTACGAGTTATAGATGCAAACAAAAAAGATATTATGAGCAGCGAGCAGGTGCCATAAAATGACAAAAGCGGATGCGGATTCGGATTCAAACTCACATTTAGATACAGCTACAGCTATAGATTTGGTTACCCATTCAGAGTTACAAGCTAAAGACTGAGACTGAAGTGACCCACCTCGCTCATAAATGTCGCTCGACTAAGCCATAAAATTATTAAATACAACGCAACGCATCATTTGTAACTGATAGATACAGATAGCCAAATAGATAGTTGCCTAGATAGATAGATGTATAGATGTATGCTGCGTTGGATAGTTTTATAAAGCATAGCTAGATAAGCAGTTAAAAATATTTCCGTTTTAATTGGCTAGCTGAGGCCAATAAACGCGCCACACTGACTCTATGACTGACTGACTGAATGACTGTTGGCCTGTCCAAGTCCCAGTCCCAGTCAGTTGTGGTCGCTCTGTCTTCCACACACATGTGCCCATAAAGTTTACGAGCTCAAAACGGCGCTTAGCCACAGTTGGAGCCGCAGTGGATGCGATGATTGGAGCCACTGTCTTAGCAGCTGGCAACCGGTTCGTCGTGTGCACCAAATTGGGCAACCTGCACACACACACCACACCACACCACACACATAGCACACCAAGCGACCCGCCAACGGAGGCGCCGCCGTCCCAAACTATTCAGGCCAAAAAAAAAATAATATACCAAAAACAATTTTTTGCGCGCGCTCAACTTGTTCTTAAGATCCATGTCCCATGGCTTGTCCATGGTTTGTTCTCATGGCAGCGAGCTGCTTAACGCATTAAGCGCCAGCCAATAGCCAAGTTGGTAGCCAGCAGGCCAAGATTAGCTGTAACCAGAGACGCGCCAACATGCAGTTAATAGAACTATTACATACAGACAATGTCCAACATTGGAGCTTTGCAGCCGGTTGTGCCCAGGCGTAGGTCGTTTAGTGTTCCCATGGAACACGCTCAGGTGTGGCAATGGTTGCGCGTGTTGAAACTTATTAAACAGTTGCCCGGCAGTCAGCTGGAAAGTTGTCCAGAGATTTATGGCCAACTGTGGCAAGTGGCGCTCTCACCACGTCGTCACCGTTGTTACCCCGTCATCCAAATCACAGTCATCGTCAGCGTCATCGCCATCGCCATCATCATAGTCATCGTCTTGGAAGTTGTGTTGGTTTTTTTTTTTTTTTTGTTTTTGTTTTGTGGCGGCTAATCATATTTGGACGTAGTTGGTCTGATCAACTAACTAGGCCGCACACAGGTGTTTCTGGCATTTCCGAAAGCAACCAAAAATTATAGCCAACTATGAGATACTCTAGTTGAAAAATTGCATCTTTCGACCAGACGTGCCCAGGGCTTAAGCTCGTATAATTTATTCCTAACTTTATTAGGAGTTTTGGTTCTAAATTGCAAATGATATAGTCGAACTTTCCTTGAGCGCAGGTTCGGATGTAGGATTTGGTCTTGGAAGTGTCTATATATCAGAGCTCGCAAAAGATTTTCAACCCATTTTTGCAACAATTTTTTGTTTGGTGTGTGTGTGTGAGTGTGTGTGGGGGGGGGGCCTTGAGCGTCATGTTCGTCTGGTTAGTCATCCCAAAAATTCGTATTTTAGCTAATCTCGTGGTAGAGAAGTTGGTGATAGGGAAGTTCTGATACGCTAAGTATCTTCTCGTACCAAAGCTCTAAAAGCCTCTTAGCTTAGGAATTAATCTTAATCATTTTCTGATAGTATTTTATATATATGTATATTAGGGCGGGTCAATTTGTATGGGGCCGAAAAAACCTTATGGGGCTCACTCGGATTTTGATTCTTTGGGTCATTCTAAGCAACTTTGCCCAAGAAACTATGGGTCTAAAACTAATTTCGAGTCGCCCACTTTTTCAAAATGTGTTTTTTTTTCGAAATATTCAAAATTCGACTTAGACATTGCATTGAAAAAAAATTTCTAAAAATTATGTTAAGCTTTAAGCTGAAAGAGAATTCATTTACGAACATTTCGAGTCTAAGATCTCAAAAATCGGTTGAGAATTGTAGGTGTTATGAACGAAAAATAACGGCTACAGCTGCATACAAACTCGTGAAGACGTAAGTGAATGCAAATAAAAAAATTTTTGTGAAAATTTTTTTTTCATATAAAATTGTGATTGAGTGAAGATTGGAACTTCCGTACATGGTTACATAACATCTACAATTCTCAACCGATTTTTAAGATCTTAGACTCGAAATGTTCGTAAATGAATTCTCTTTCAGCTTAAAGCTTAACATAATTTTTAGAAATTTTTTTCAATGCAATGTCTAAGTCGTTTTTTGAATATTTCGAAAAAAAAACCTATTTTGAAAAAGTGGGCGACTCGAAATTCATTTTAGACCCATAGTTTCTTGGGCAAATTTGCTTAGAATTACCCAAAGAATCAAAATCCGAGTGAGCCCTTACACCGAAAAAAATTGACCCACCCTAATGTATATATATAATTTTAAGGTCAATCAGTAAATATACTCCAATGTCCTTATTCCGGGTTAATTTTAGAACAAATCCCTAAAAATATAGGCCATCAAGACGTAGAAGAAGTTAGGTGTAAAAGTTCACAAATTCTTGTACATTTATAGCAGTAAAAAAAAGCTAATAATTTTGGTTGCAAATATACCAACTCGTATAAACTTCAGTCGATTTTTTCTATTATAGAAAATCGAAAATTTTTCTTTTATAGAAAATTCGTTATAAGGACATTAACTCAAGAGAGTACATGCAATATTTTCTTAGAGCGGAAAAGTTTGTTGTAGAGCAGTTCGTCATTGGGAGGTTCGACTGTATTTGTTGAAATATTTAAATAAATTGTACCTTTCGAAAGTTTACATTTATATAGCAGATTTCTACAATAGTTTCTAATATGACAATAAATCGGTTAAAAATCTTAAAGTATCCTAAATGATTATAGAGATTTGACAACCATTTCAGCCGTGCTAAAAAAAAATTGTTTTCCTAAATTTGCATTTTAATAGTAGATTTCTACGATTTTCGAGTGATTTAAATATTGCGATAAATCGGGGAAAAATCTGAAAGTTTTCCTCTGAAGTAACCCAATGATCATAGAGATTAGACAACCATTTCAGCCGTGCGTATGAAGCATTTTTTTTTTTAATTTTAAGATAATACGTGAAATTTTTGGAAATTTATTGTTTAGGAAAAATTTATAGAAACCAAAATTATATAGGATTACAGTTTATTTCTAGATTGGTTCTATAGTACTATTTGCTAAGGGATGGACACACTGGGCTAAAAAAAATGAATGTAATTCTAAAAATTAAAAATTCACAATTTTTTGGGTCACCAACTCACGCAAGTAAACGAAAATTGATATATAAAAAAAAAATACAAAGCGCTCTAGTTAATTTCAAATATAGGTTCCAAGAAACTATTCTAGGCCATATAGACTTGTATTGCTAAAGAGTATAGAATATAATTAATACTGACTTAAGTAGCGGACTACAAATTATTGTGAGAAAATGTTGCTGTGCTGTGGCTGCCAATCAGTTAGTCATTCTGTCAATCAGTCACTCAATCAGTTCGTCATTCAAGCCAATTTTGCCAAAACCGATTGATTGACGAGAGTTGCAAAGATATTAAGCGCAAATTGTTAGCTGCTTAGAGGAAGAAATTTTGGCAACTCTGGAACTTGATTTTCTCAAACTTAACAACTTTGGTTTGAGTTTAGAGCTGAGTTTGTCAGTTGGACTTTAAGGCTTTTTGCATTTTTAGGGCTACACTCGGCAGCTGCATAGCTCCAACGAGGGCCACAAAAACCGCAAGAAATCAATTCCAAGAAATTGTTTGTCTTCCTCTGCTGCGGCTCGGCTGATGTCGCTGCCGCCGCCGCTGCTGACGTCAGTCAGTCTTGTGGCAAGCTATTTCAATATAGAAAATATATATTGGTGCATTTGCCACGCTTCATTTGCTCAAATTTGGGCAGCTTTCGAGCTGTTTTGAGTCTCACTCTCACTGTGTGTGTGTGTGTGTATGTGAGTATCTGTATCTGAGGCTTGTGTATCTGTGTGTGAGTGTGTGTGTCCAGCCATGCCCATGTCGGTTGCTGTGCGGTTCATTATTGATGGTTTATTAACACGGCATGAGGTGTTGAGTGTTGTCCCAGTTATAAGTTATAGGCCCCACTGCAATTTTGTGCGCTATCTCGCTCACGCCCAGTCTATCTCGCTTGCTCGCAATATAACAGTTGGCTGATTGCTGCGTCAAGTTGTGGCTATTGTTTTGTATACACTGTACCTTCAGCTAAAGGGTATATTCAGTTTGTGGCAAAGTGTGTAGCATAAAAAAACAGACGTCGGAGATCCGCTAAGATGTTCAAGAGCACTTAAGAAATTATCCATGCGTCTATAGAAACGCCTAGTTCTTGAAGATTTAAAGCACCAAACTTGAGATTAGGATTGCTTATATGTGTAGCCAGCGCAAGTTATTAGTCGCTCTCTTCCACTTATAAAAGTTTTTAAAGTGCTGCATCTTTTGATTCAAAATATCGCAAATCCAAAATCCACAAAAAAAAATCGTTTTTAGTATACGGAGGTGCTAACGGCTGAATCCGCATTTTAAGTCACAAAACCTAAAAATATTTAGATTTTTAAGATTATTCCAGAATTCTTCTCGTTTGTCGCCCTCTTCCATATCCAAATATTTTCAAAGCGCTAAATTCTTCTTTCGATTTTAAATGTTGCAGATAAATAATTCACAAAAAAAACAAACGTTTTCTTGTTCGGAGGCTGAATCGGAATTCTATCTCCATAAATCTTAAAAAAACCTCGATGCCAGAACCCTGACGTGCTCAGATTTTTGGGTTTTGCGTTTGAATTTGGGCAACCCTAAAAAATATTGTTTGATCTTCATATCTGAAAAAGGATTTTTTTTAGAATTCTGTTGGTAAAGGGCTTTTCAATAGAATGAAGACTGTGGAAACAAAGTGATATCTCAAAACGAATATGGAAGCACTTATGATGGGTATTTTAATTTTTTTTGTCTTTACTTTCAAGTGTTCTGAGTTAAAATATTAAATAATTTGCCCTAAAACTTGGTTAGTTTATATTTTACCTATATATTATACATATTTTCCTTATAATGCGTTTCTACAAGGTATCTTGAAGTCGACCACGCCCGACTTTAACATTCGCCATATTTATTTTTTTTTTTTGGGTTAATTTCATGACGCTTCGGCCACTAAAACAACATAATGATAATAAAAATAAAATTAAGTGGCGAAAGGAAGTGAAAAGCGACCGAAACTGATGCCAACTGATTGTTACATGTGATGACGGCCATTTGAGCATTTGGCCAAGTCGAAACGAAACGAAACGAAAATGAAACCAAGCCCAGACAGACATACAGTTATACACCAATACAGTTACAGTTACAAGATACAGTTACTGCCAAAACGAAAACTTGATTATGTGCGGAAATTCAAAGGCGTGACATTAGCTATATGGTATGGTATGGTATGGTATGGTATGGTCTGATCTGGGAGCGACGGTATGGTCTGGCTTGGTAGTACGAGTAGCTACTTGGAAATGGCCACAACTGCTGCTAATGATGCCGAATTTGCTTATGGCATGTATTATGACCATATGAAGAAGACTTTTGGTTTGGTTACTGGTTAACGTTTAGTGCTCTGCTAACAATGGCAGATGCAGCACTGGAGCACAGGAGCTCTTACCCAAGGCCAAATGAAATTTTTGCACGTAAATTATGCTGAAATTGTACAACATGGCAAAATATTTTCATATGACTTGCGTTTTCAATTAAAATACCTCATAACATACACACACACATGCACACACACACACACACACACACACATACGTGCATAAGTATATGGGTATGAATACCTGAAGCTTTGGATCCTTTTTGTGTCGGACCAGCGTAAAACTAATTAAAAACAAACGTCCGCCAACGCATTGCCCCGACCACTTGAGCAGCATGTTAAATACTTTTCCAACACTCATTCTCACACACATACGCACACAATACAACACTAGAGCGCACCCTCACGTACAGTTATGAAGCTTACTATTTATAATTACCATACGGGCTGATGTGCCAAAAACTTTTACAGCAATCAAATTTTTCGACATACTACAACTACAAAGTCCAGCTGAACCCTTACACTTCCGTCTTGAAGCTCTCCCAGCGCTAGAGATGGCTCACTTGGAGCGACACGCAAAAAATGCGTCACCCTATAAATTCTGTAGTGTATTTTTGTTTTTTTTGTAATAGTCTGCTTCAAGCTCAATATACTTGTTTAGGGTGAGCCATCTGTTGGTTTGCTTGTTAAATGTATTTTATTCGTATATTTTCCAACAAAATTGAGCAAATATATATATCAAATGCATGTTTGACATATGTCATAGAGCAACCACTTTGAACGGGTATGTTCCGAATTATGAGTGTTTAACAACCAAACCAACAGCTGGCCCACCCTATATATAGGTGTACAAATAAGTACACACTTTTTTTTATGCTTGAACATGTTTTTTGAAAGGGACAGACTGTTTTCCAATGGCTGTCTACACGTAAACTTCATGATACAGGCTGCTCAAAGTTTAACTGACTTATTATTAGTAGCTTACAGAAGTAGTGTTGTAAGGTTTCAAAAATCGTAGATTTATAAAACGGACCTAGTAGTAAATCAATTCAGCGTATTTTTAAATACCTAACAAAAGAAGTAACAAGCTAAAGGAAAGAATTCTTCAAGAGGATTAGCTAAAGTTCAGTTTTACTAAACTGTCTTTTTTGTGATACTTTCTCTAAATAATTTGAAATATTTTGGATCCGAGTTAGGTAGAGTCCTTAGTTTCCACAAAGTTTTAACTATTTTGAGGAGTCTTAAAGCAAATATTGAAAACGATTACATACTTTGCATTTTCTACGAGTTATGAGTTTTTTTTAAACGGGAAGTAAACAATAGTATATTGAAGCCCTTATAAGTCTATATGACGATTTGGGTGAATTGAACTTATTCACCAACACTGGCTTTTTGGTGCGGCTTTGGGCCAAGAGGTGTAAATTAGGTGATTTCTGGCTACGGCTCGGCTTTAATACGATAAGTTATAAAAAATGAAAGGAAGAAAAAAAAAAACCAATATCAAAAAAAAAAAAAAGAACTGCACGAGGGGTCTGATAACTTTTTTGGTCAGGTGCCGAAATTAAGCAAAATGTAAAAATTATAGAAACGTTTGGGCCAGAAATCAAAAATTTGTATTTTATGAATAATAGTAACTCGGTAACCCACGGTAAACAGATTGGCGAACACTGAAGTATTTAGCCTACGTCTTTTATTTTTTAAGAATCCGGCAATATGATTAGATTGCCCCTGTATTATTAATTCACTCTCATAATTTTTTTTAGAAAGGTTGGGAGTCTAACCAGAGGGTAGACTATGCAAACGAAAAAAATCTTAGTTCTGTAAGGAAGTTCCGAATTATAGAAATTTATCCAAAATATCACGATTTGGGGATCTTATTCGTTTCCTTCTTTTTAACAAAGTACAGGCTATAAAAATTACCAAAATCTACAGCTTGTAAAGGAGATCCGAAATATATAGGATTTTATATTTCAAAAAAAAAGTTTTAAAATTTTCTTGTCGATATTAAGTTTAACCTTAAGCCTTTTCTAACTTTTGCCAATTCCATAAACATGCTTTGCTTTTGGAACTAGTTCAAATGACCTATTTCGGTATGGCAACTTTGGTATAACCTATACAGTGCTGAATTTTGAAATGCTTTACTGGTCTTCATTTCAATTTCTCTTCCGCAGCTCGTAACAGAGCGTATCTAAAAATAAATCACGCTACCATCTCTACTGCAGACTCTTATATATAGAGCTGGCAATGCTGCCAACTAACACACAACTATCTCAGCATCGATTCACGCAAACTCGCACACAGATCTGCCAATTGTCAACTGACAATCGATAGCTATGAAATTTCCACCTTGTCTGTCATGTCATTCCTGTGTTGAACTTTTCCGAGCAGCTAAATGCAGCGTGTCGTGCATTTTTAAACGTTGCATTGGTACCACTGTGCACACTGCTGCCAATTCACTGACTCCCAGTCCCAGTCCCAGTTCAGTCGCGTTGCCTGTTCCACTCAGTGTGCTCAGTCAGTGAGTCAGTCAGTCAGTCTGTTAAACTGAGTGTGGATAGGGCTTATGGGAAAAAAAAAAAAAGGGGAAGCTGGCACGACAGCTTTCAGCACATTTGTGTCTGTGCTGCACGGGCAGAGGGTCGCTTGGATTGGCTTGGTTTGGCTGGGTGTGGCTGGGTTTGGTTTGGGCCAACATGCTAAATACTTCATTTATTTTATGAATAAAAATCCAACCCAACGAGCACGTCAAAGTATGCAGCACAAAAGCAAATACAGGGCCACCCACTCACAGATACGCATACAGATCTTGAGCTATGAGTGGCTTATGTCGTTGTGGACGACTATGACGACTATGACGACAACTTCCTGTTTATCTGTCAGACAGAGCTGTCTGTGGCCATGTCCGCATCCTTCCGCTGCCGCTGTCGCTGTCTCTGCCTACGGCTAAAGGCACGCTGCACGCTTCCAAGTGCCGTCCGTGCATGCTGAAGCATCCACTTTCATGCCATTCACATATGCATCCATAGATAGTCGTCATACATACATATGTACGTATTCGTAGTCGTAGTCGTTGGCATAGGTATAACCTAGGTTTTCGACACCGTCGTCGCGACGCCGCTGCGGTTAAGCGTTTCATATTTTCCAGCTGCAGATGCAGCCACGGCGCAGCAACTATGCCTGCTACTACTGTTTCTTTTTTGCATTATTATACACTACGCTGCTGTGTAGGGGTAAGGGTATTATAGATTTTTTGGCAAGCTTGGGTAACCATAAAGCTAAAGTTTCTCATCTCATATGGTTCGGTTGAATAGGCTGCTCAATCTTGTGGTCCATTGTATTGCCTAATTGTGAAAAAAGAAGGAAAGGATTATGAGAAGAGGAGGATCAAAAACTATTGGGCATTTCAAGTCACCTAAGTTTCTCTTGTTGCAGAACCATTCTCCAGTTTTCTCTTGCAGGTTTACAGCGTATTTCAGCGGCCTTACTCAGATCTAGATACCTAGAGCTGGCTGCAGTGTATTCCACAGTCTTCCAGCATAATTTTTTTTTATATTTTAATTTTTATTCTTATGTTGCCTTCTCGTATGACTCGGTTTAGCTCATTGTGTGGTTAGAAATTCCACTGTACATGCTCTGCTGCTTGTCCTGGGCCAAGTCCTTGGCCAGCCTGTTTATGAGTTTATTTATTTTTAATAAATTTTAATACTGAAACTGTAGAACTTGAAGGCTGCCTCAACATTGTCTGGCTCTTGCTCTAAACTGTGGCTTGGTTTCCACTGCAGCCGCCACACTGAAAATTTTATGGGGTTTCTCTCGTACATGCTGCAGCCTGCCACAAAAATTATAATTTTTATGCCACATACTTGAAGATAAGATTACAAGTAATTCATAATTGGGTTCATGCTAAACAGAAGCCGCAGCAGCAGCAACACCACCATCACCACCACCACCATCATCCTCCTCACCAGAGGCAGCAATAGTCGTTACGAAGACGAAAAGTTGGTTTGAGTTGGCAACCCTACCGGAAGCTTTTGTTACCGCTTTATATATAATATGCTGATGCTGCTGTCTGCCGCCTATTCATATAAGAATACAACCACACACACACACACACACAGATGCTCAGATACACAGAGATACTCAGCTACACAGATACACGCCTTAGAAACTAACAGTAAATTATAAGCTTGAGCTCTCGACAACAACAAAAGCTGAAACCCATAAAAGTACGAGTAGCTGTAACTTTTGAAAAATCCAAATGCAACGCAACCTTTTTTTTTTTTGTTCCTCTATTAAGTCCCAAGGCGCATCAATGGTAAAAGGTTTTGGACTAGAACAGTGAGGGTGAAAATGGTCAATAAACATCAAGTTCGATTGTACTTGGATTTGAAAGTGCATAAATAAAATATTTTCTACAAGTCGGACTTAAGTGCCTCACTATTTATTTAAATAAAAAATAAATGAATTATATTAAAGCTTCTTTGGTATGAGCTTTAAATTGTATGTGACTGGGCTGGGCTGCTGAATCCAAAATCTGGGGCCCAAAAAACACTATAAATTATGTATTTTGTAGGCTATCTTAGAAACCTATCGTGCTGGGGTTTTTCGAACACCGATTCGTATTCGGCGACCCCAAAAAACATCGGCGGACAGCTGAACTTAAAAAAAAATATCATACCTCAAGTCCAGACGTTTGGAGATTATCTCGGAACCGTGATATGCCAGCTGTTTTTGTGCCTCGTATTCAGATTCAGCTATCCCAAAAACATATAAAGAATATCATTGCAAGCCATGAAGAAAAAAAAGAACATTTTTCGCGTTCTTGGAGGTTATGCCAGAGCCTTCACTTATTTCTTCGTGGGCTAAATCGAGCACAAATTTCAAAATTCAGAACGTATGAACGTTTTTGTTAATAAAAAAAGAAGGTGTGTAAAATTTTTATAAAAGCTCCAAAAATTTTAAAAGCTCATTTATAGATAGTTATGTATAAATAAGAAAGATTTACGCTAATAAAAAATTTAATATTATTATGGAATGGTGCGCTAAATCGAGCACAAATTTTTAACTTCAGAACGTATGAACGTGTTTTTTTTAAGAAAAAAAATTGTATGTAAAATTTGTATAAAATCTCAAAAAAATTTTAAAAGCTCATTTATAGATAGTTGAGTGTAAATAACAAAGATGTACGCTGATAAAAAATTGGGCTGAATCGAGCACAAATTTTTAACTTCAGAACGTATAAATGTGTTTTTTTTACGAAAAAAATGTATGTAAAATTTTCAGAAAATCTTAAAAAACTATAAAAGGGTTTTATAGATACTTATGTATAAATAACAAAGATTTGCGCTTATAATTTAGAATTAACTTCTAATTTATAATTAAACAAATAAATAAAATAAATAAAAAAATTAATATAATACTATGCTATTTACCAACATTGAATTTTAATTATAAAACAAATGTTTCAAAAAATCGTTTGCTAAAATCTTTAAAAATTTTGTAATTGAATTATCTTAAAAGCTTAAAAAAGCTTTTTTTCAAAGAAACTTTATTTTATATTCAAAATCCAAATAGATTATGATATTATACATATATTGAGCAACAAAAACGAAATTTTTATTAAGAAACAAAATGGCGCCTGTAGGGAGCTACGAGTACATGAGTAATTTTCGGAGAGGCCTCTACGGCTGCAGCTTTTTGCGACGTCTGAAACATAAAAAAATTTTTTGATTTTAATCTATGAACCAAAAGCAAGTGAACCACGTAGGGGTTTTTAAAAATGTCAATTTAAAAAAAATATGGCGTTCCAAAAAAAAATACTTTTTTTTTTGTCTAAAAAAATCATGAAAAATGAGTTATGAATTATTTTATTCACTAGAAAATGATTGTATAAAGATTGTGTCATAATTTCAAATCGATTGGATGAGTTATTCGTGAAGTAGTTTCGCGAAAAACGAGTTTAAAGTTTAAAATTGGCTCGACGGCAAGGCGAGGTGCCTTACGCCCGACGCTTAAAAGTAGGGAATAATTTTTTTTTTAAATTACTTTGGGACATCAATTTATACATAATTGTCTCGCAATTTAGCTAAAAAAAAAAGATTTACTCAAGATTCCGCACTGGTGTTACCTCTTAAAAACGAAGATATCACTAGTTTACACGAAAAATTAACCTTCGTATAAAAGTTTTTTTAGGATAATTTTGGGTCAAAAAACACGAAAATTACATTCATTTTTTTTTTCTCATAAGAACCGTTTCGTGATTTTTTCGAAAAACATGTTTTTGGGTACTTTTTTCAGTTATTCGTCAATATCTCGCGAAAAATATTTGGTATCGACATAAAAGACGAAAATTTCGAATGGTATTAACCCATTTTCTTCCTCTGTTGCGTACACGCAACACCATTTTCAAAAAATTCTTATGCGCCCTGTGTATGGTATATCGCTACCATTTTTGTTTTTTTTTTAAAGATATATATTTAGACTTTCTTCCTTTTCATAATCCGACACCATCCAAAACTCACACTGACATAATCACTTGCGTATTTGTACACACCTTTTTTAGACACATTTTGAACTGTACACTAAAAATTACTGAATGTAAATTCTTTGTCTTGTCGACATCAAAATGTGTTGACAAATGAACAACGAAGAATTTTTTTCGCGAAAACAGCGAAAATGGGTTAATATGCTCTTTATGGTGATAAGTAAGATTAAGTAAAAATTATTGAAGTAACAAGCAACCAAAGTCGAAAAAAGTGTAGGTAGGTAGGTAGGTAGTAGTAGTGGTTATCTTTCGACACACCGAGGCCTGCAGAAGTCCCATTGTGATGCCACTTGAGCTAGTCCGTACTCTCTTATATCCTCTTTGAACCAACCTGTCGATTTAATGAAGCAACAAATCCTACTTATTCTGATTCCTGCGAATTCAGTAATATTCCCAATAGTTTCGGAACCCAGTGTTTTCAGTCTTCTCCTGCATAGTGCCATGCAACCACGCAGGAGATGCTCCACTGTTTCCTCTTCTTCTACTTCCTGACAGCTACTGCAGTAGTCAATATAAGTCACTCCTAATCTATTGGCGTACCTACCGATAAGACAATGTCCAATAAGAGCCCCTATTGTAGCTCTTATGTAAAGTCTGTTTAGCTTTAAAATGTAACTTTCGACCACTTTTCAAAATTAAAAATTTTCGGTTTGCTTTTTATTAAAAACAAACAATTTTTAAATATTTTTTAGGCTTCGAGCTCCGAGATTTTCAAAATCGTTTAAGAACTGTAGATGTTATGGAACTATGTACGAAAAATGCAAAAGTTCCAATTTTCACTGAACCACAAAAAAAATTTTCACTCAAAGTTTTTCGTTTGCGTTCAGTTACGTCTTCACGAATTTGCATCCAGCAATAGTCACCCATCATGGCTTTGTCCCAAAAACCCTACAAGATCCTGTTGGAATCTTGCACCTTGCTCTTCGCTCTCAGCTCCAAAATTTGAAGAATGAACGTCGCAATGATTTGGTAGAAAACGCGTTTGACCCTAAAATTTGTAAACTAGTTTATTTAATCTTATTTTAAAAATTTTATTTTTTCAAGAAAAATTTTAGGTTATTCTAAAAAAATCTCGAAGTATTTGTAACAAAAATTTGCAATTTAAAAAAACTTTTAATATTTTTAAGAAAAATTTTAGATTATTCTCAAAAAGTCTCGAAATATCTGTAAAAAAAATTTGTAATTTCTCGATTAAGTGAAAAAAACATAATCCAAATTAATATATATATTTTACTAAAAAGCTTAAAATATTCTTGTAGCTTATTTTGGTGCTTTACAGCACAAGACGCAGCAGCATATGTCTGCCTTTGCTGTTTTCCAACACTATTCAACACTGCATTTGCCTTAGAATTAAGATACTTTTAAGCTTTAAAGCTTCATAAATCTTTATTTGCTGTCCGTCACAGTTGTACTTTACGGATTTAATAAAAAGCCTACAATTGGCTTAATAAATAAAATTGTAATTTAATAAGCTTTTAAACTAACATGCTTTGCCAGTTAAATTTGTACTTAAAGCAAATTTTAGCAAGTTGACCGCCCTCCCCCACCCTAACTTGATTTCACTACGAATTTTGGAAATTGAAATGTTAATTTGCCATAACTCATTAGAAAATCAATTAAAATTTAATACAAACTCTGCCCAATCCACTTCTTATCAATGTAACCAAGTCAAAAATGCACAACCAACTAATATAATTTGATGGACACTCACTTATATACTATATATACCTATATATACATATATATATATACACACGTACGACAAATGTAATTTCATTTTCATGCATATTTATTTATATTGCAGTTGAATGAAAATTGCATCAAAGTTGTATACATTTAATAAACGAATGCAAGAGTGAGACCGGCAGCTGATGTGTGCAAGCGAGATGACCATGTATTACTCAATATCTCATCATATTACTCATACGCCGCGTAAACTTTCAATTCGATGACTGCAGTTTATGCAATTTTAAAGCATAAATTTTTGAAAATTCCTTTTATAAGTAATTTTCAATGCTGCATTGCAATCAATGTGGGCGGGGCTGTGGGGGGGGGGGGGGGGAGTGGTCGTCCTATCAGTTATCATGCGATTCTTGGTATTTATTATTTTTTTTTTTTAAGTGACCGCATACAGTTTTAAATAGGCGTGGGCAGTTCGATGAGTTGCAGGCTTTTGAGATTTTCTGAGCTTAAACAACTAGAATTAAATTTATTCAAAATTTTTTTTTTGGACCGATCGGGCCTAGGGGGGCTATATGATAAAATTTGGTACAGTGGCAACTTGGGAGCACTAAAAAAAATCTGAAACTTTTGTTTTTTTCATGGTGCTTAAAAATACTCTTTTGGCAGCCACCGATATCAAAAAATTAAAATAAGCTTGTCTCCTGTGACATAATAAGGCATCTAATCTGTAAATTTGATGGCGCTAGCTCTTACCATCTCTGAGATATGGGCGTTCAGACATACGCACAGACGGACTTGGGAGTATCGAATTTGCAAGTCACCTTGTTCATACATTTTACACCTCCTTGGGGTCTTTCTGTATGCCACATACATTTTCGGCTTGCAGACAGCTAATATAATATACCTTTAAAAGCTAAAGGTAGAGGGTATAAAAACGCTGGACAAAATGGCTTTCTGGAAAATCCAGAAAAGCTATTATTTTGAGGGCAGCAGAAGTTGGAAAGAATAAAAAAGTTGGGCATATACAATATCAAAAAGATACTGTGACTATTTTGAAAACAAGAAGAATCGTCTTTTTTTAACTTAACGAGCCAAAAGAAGACTTTTCTAAAAATTCGCAAACTTGTCAAACTGACCTCGTTTATATTTTAAAATGCTATTGCATTTAATTGGAAATTTCCGCTTGAGTTATAAACGAAAAGTAGTAGAGAGAGCGTCAACCTTATATGTATATGTATATACATGTGCATAATCTATATATCTGTGTGTGTGTGTGTGTGTGTGTGTGCATAAATATGGCTAAGAGCTCAACTTAAAGGATAAAGGTAAACGCTGACGTTCAAAAGGCGTCGAGAAACAAAAACAACAACAACAATAACAACAGAAATAAAAACAGCACACATACACTCACATATCACACACTCAAGCTCACACTCTCACACACACATTATCATTAAAATTAAATGCAGCGTAGTTGCCATTAACAATGATTACCTGAAAGCCGATTCCCAATAATTAAATGTGCAACAGTGCGCCATTTTTAATTGCAGGCCACAAAAGTGTGCGGACGGACAAATTTCGGGTTGACTGAAACGTAGGCGCTGCAAACGGGCGTGGATTGTTATGGCTTTGTAGTCAGGGGGGGAGTAGGGTATGCTATGGGGTTGCAAAACGCGTGCCGTGCGCATATCAAAATGTTGATTCTGATTTTAATTTATTCATATTTATGCAAAGGCAGCAACGACAACAATACACACACACATACTCACACATTTTTGCATACTTTTTGGCGCACAGCCGTTGTGCTTGTATGTGTGTGTGTGTATTATTTGTTATTATTATTATTTTTTTACTTTAACCTCTTGAACTCACACAGATACAGGCCTAGACCAACGCTACAGCAACAGCATTAAAAAAAAAAAACTAGATAAGCATTTTTTTCTTAATGTCGCCTGGTCACACTAATTAGACTGCAGCTCAGCTTTACAAGCAAAGGCAAAACTGCGCTGCAAATACTGCGCCCTGCATATCGTCCCTGATGGGATTAAAGTATCGAAACTGAAATTTAAAACCTTACAAAGGGTAACAGCAAAAAACTGAAAAAAAGGAGTGACAGAGATAGCCAAATAGCCGTGGAGCAGAGCGAGCAAGCTATACCCAAAGCCGGGTAACTTTTTTTTGGGCACAGCCACAGCGGCAAACAAAAAGAAACCAACTGAAAAATTAAAAATGCATACAACAGCAAAATTCAAGAAGACGAGGAAGTAGTGACAGAAGAACAAGAGGAAGAACAACCTAGTAAGACAGAAAGCAAAAAAAAAACAAAAAAGTTAAGCCTGTGGCATACGAAAGTCTGTATACTCTCGGATTCGTTTTGAAATCGAATGTTTGCTGCTCCCAGTTACACCAAACCGAATTTTTCAGGTGGTTTGAAACCGAATGTTTTGTTGACCGACAAGTGCGATAGGGTTCGCGCCTTACACAAAGAAAATTTCCCTTGTAACAAAAATAGCTAAGTCGTGTTTAATTTCAATAAATATTGTTGCCAAAGTAATATTTTTGTATAATTTTATTTAAAAGATAGAAGATTAAAGAACTAGCAATTTATTAGTGAAAATAAATCAACATATAGTAATAAAAATGTGCAGAGCTGCGGCAACCATGTCAGCTGTTTTGTTTGAAACAAAAATAATTTCGCTATAACACAACATGAGAATTTATCAGAAAGTTAAGGAAAATATACGAATTTATCGAAAATAAAAAGGGAAATATTGACAAAAAAAAATGCGTTTTCCGGAGCAAGCAAAAACGGATTCGAATAAAATTGTATTTGATAATGAAGATATTGCTTTGCAAGTCATTCAGCTAAGGAAAACGAAAGGAATTTCGAAAATGCGCTAACAATGAAAAATGTGAAGTCGTAGGGTTGTCGCTTGACCAAAAGCTGTACTGCAACACTTTTCATTTGATCGCTTTTGCCAAAAAAACCTCGAGAATTATGAGAAAGTGGGACAAGGCGTACATTTTGTAAAAAATGTCAACGATTTTTTGTTGTCCCTAAACTAATATATAATAAGACTCCGGCATTTATAATTAGGATGTCCCAGTTTGTCAGACCGAAATGCAGTAGTGCCTAGCAATAAGTTAAAAAAAAATTTGTATTTCTGCCCGTCTACTTAAAGCAGGATATTTCTGCCCAAAACTGTGTTGTAAAAAGCGCGAATAGCCAACATTATTATAACATTATTTATCTTTAACAAGCATAAGAAAAAGGAACTCTTGGTTATATACTCTTATATTATAAAAGTATATTGTATTCACAAAGAGCCCAAACACTATACAGCCACACAAAAACAATTACGGCTTTCGAAACCAGAGGTCAAACCATATTTTCCAGATGTTTTTAGGGCCACTGAAACCGTATCTGCAATCAAATAAGCCCCAATGCGTCAGGTTTCTAACATAACCTCCCAAAAATACCATATTTTGGGTATTCTGAGATAGCCAACAAAATACCTCTTTTTGTGGGGTCTTTGGCGGATATGTCTGAAACCTGATGTGCTGGATTTTCTTTGATCTCGGATTAAGATTCAGTGTCCTCAATAACGTATAAAAAACAACGTCAGACATCAGGACTCGAAGAAGCTTATTTATGGAGTGTTTGGAGGTTATATTATAATACAGCAAGATGAAAAATCGGTTGCCAAGTTGGAAAGCTGGAACAATTCTTCTATATGTTTATGGGGTTGCCAAAGCCGTATCCGAAGTCATATCCGATGACATAACAGCAAAAACCCATGAAAAGAGGCATTTTGTAGGTTATCTCAGAACTCCGACGTGCTGGGATTTTTTTGAACTCGAATTTGAGTTCTGAAACTTTGTGGGATTATGTTGTGAAGTTTTTTGAAGATAGGATGGAACCCAGGGCCAATTGTGTTAGCGCGTTGAAATACTTAAAAAATCATTCGCCTCCTCCCCAGATCACGACTTTTTTTTTTTGTGTGGCTGTGTAAAAGAAAAATTTATTATAAAAATAATATTCATAAATGAATGTTGTGGCACACGTTGCTTGTCAGGCACTTTTGCATTTCTGCCCCACAAAGTAAACACATGCTCTAGGAACTTTTTCCGTATTTGATTTATTTTATAAGTTTTTATTATCGAATAAGAATGGGTATTGCATTAAATTAAGATGGCTTGAACTTATATACTCGCAGAAAGCATGTAACATCCATTCTTTTTTCGGCCAACAAAATTCGAAGAAAAATCAAAACATCTTAAATCCATGTAAAACCATATCAAGAATTTTTGAATGCGCCTGTCACAAACTTTACAAAATAGCTTGTTATGCTTCTTACGTCACGAAGAGAGAATGAAAAAATGAACGAAGAGGTAAAAGGATAATATTATATTGCATTTGGCTTGCCGAAAGGTTTGCAGCGGGTTCCAGGAGAGTCAGTCATCCATATCGCATTGCCCATAGTCGATCGTTCGAAACCAACGTCCGAAACAAACACTTTGGTCGATTGCATAAATATTATGGACAAGGATACAGCAGCCTTGTTCCTTGGTACGCGAAATTGTGTAGCTGCAAAAAAAGCGGCTTTAAGGCCGCCAAGTTGACAATACCAAAAAGCAAGAAAGTGCGGCCAGCGAGGCAGCCTCTGGCCACTGGCACCTGGCAACCAGTTCGTCGTGATTCTGACCACGAGTATGACAAACTAAGGCAGTTTGTTGTGACCCACCCTTTTTAAGCGCCAAAATCGAAGGGTGCGCAAATGGGGAACAGGAGCTTTAGCTCAAAACAGGCCGCATGATGCGGCACATTGCCAAGTGCAGTGGAGCCAGCTTCTACTCCTGTTTTTTCGAACAAGCACTTTAAGCACTTCAAGCCACACCAAGTCATTGTAGTCGCCCTTAAAGCCGAGTTTCGAGCCTTATCAATAATACAAAAAAAAAAAAACAAAATGCAAAAAAAATTGCTGACGACAATGCCGCCAAAGCCAGCGTCGGAGCGGAGCTGGGGCCGCTGTTGACGATAATGACGGGTCTCCAGTTCGAGTCCTGTCGACACACAGAGATACATGCTAGCTCTCTTAGTTATGCGAGCAACTAAATTAAAATTATTTCAACTTGAGTGAAGTTGTGTGCGGAGCTTGCAATAACGGCATTACCCTATCCCAACACACCAACACACCAACACACACACACACACGCACACCATGACGATGGGGAGCTGGAAAGGGAAACCTGTTCACTCCCCTATATGTATTACTAGCATGTACCCCGCGTCCAGGGCATTCTGTTTTATTAAAACAAGTTTGGCATCAGAATCCAGCCAGCCAGCAGCACAGAGCAGGTGGAGCACTCGGCCTCTCAAGCTCTGGCTGCTGCCTGATGCTGCTGAAACTGGAGCTGGGTCCACAGTTTTGATTGCTGTTCTGCAGCACTTGACGTTGGGTTGGGCTTTCTGCTGCTGCCCGATACCATCAAATTATAAATATAGTATGTATAACTACTTGGCGACCAACTTCGCCTCATACATGAATGTTTGTATATAATTTTAATTTAACTCTTTCAGAGAGTAAAAAAAAAACAAAAAAGTGAGAGGGAGAAAAGAGCGCCTTGAGCGGAAAGTTGTCAGCAACAATTCGCAGCTTACATGCGTTTATTTAATTTGGTACATTCTCTTCTATTCTTAGACCATTGACTAATAATCAGATTTAACGATATGCTAGGTGATTTATTCAAGGGGTACAACAAAGCGAAGGTGACGTTAAGTTATAAAAGAGGAATTTTTTTAAAAAATAGAAGGATGCGCAAACTTTTTCACGATATGCATCACGAATTTTGCAGAGACTGAAACTTACAATAACAAAAACAAAAAAAGGAAGAACTAATAAGAATTTAAAATTATATTAAGAAATATGTCGAAAGTCGTAAAAACCGGAACTTAACAAAAAATTAAAAATAAAATAAAATAAAGATCTAAACGTCGCGAGATTTAGTTTTGAAACCGACGCACAACCAGCTCAGCTTGCCAAAAAGCGATTTGAATACACGTCTCTAAAGTTTTAGATTTTGAATATCTCTGCTGTTTATTGTTCGATTTTAATAATCCGTGGCTTTAATCGAAAGAGATTTTTATATCCGATATTTTTCCTGCATACACTAAAGTTGTAGCTCTAAAATTGCAGAAAAAAAAGCAGTGTGATATTGTTTGGTGGTAAAAGGGGTCATGGCAGAAAAAAGAAATAAGCTTGACTTGGCTGTTCACAATAGAAGTCCAAATGTCAGCTTTGGTTATCCTAGCTCGTACAGTCTTCAAGATCTAGGCGTTCAGACAAACGAACGCGTAATATTTCTATCGGGTTTCTTATTTCAATTATTTGGGAGTCATAATTTCGTAATAAAGTATTAAGAGAGCCGCTTTAATATATATATATATTTTTTTTTGTTTATGTTTTTAATATACACTCAATGCTATTTTTACACGAAAAAATTTTTTTTACCCAAAATAACTCGACTTAGCACGATTACAAAAAGCTATTAGATTAAAATTTTAAAGAAAAATATTTTTAATAACATAATCTTGTAGAAATTTTTCTCTTTTAATTCAAGACAACGCCGTTCGGATTCGGCTATAAACTGTCGATCCCTGTTCTCTTCGAACTGTTACCAATAGAGATCCCCATGCTTCACCTGAAAAAATAGTCAGTCATGGTAATTATATTATAATCTTTTAGAAAATTGGTTCGGGAATTTCCCTTTCTAATTTATTTCTATAGCAGCTTAAGGATTTACTTTATGTCTTTTTTTACGGTTTTTTCTGGAACGTATCATCTGCCATGTAAAAACAGAATTAGGTGAATTTTGTTTAGGTTTGGAGAGAAAATATGCTTAGGCCACATTAGAGGCGTGATTTTTTAAATTATTATGAATTGTTAGCAAACAGCACGCGACAAAATATAAGTATTTTTAAAATGAGCTTATTAAGCGCATTCATTTGATAACAAAACCGTATTATTTAAAAATATTTTTAATTTATGACTTAACTCAAATCAATGTGACGTCACGTGGCCTATAACTTGCAGACGTTCAATGCGCTTTCAAGACAACCTCATTTGTCTAATTACTCTAAGCAGTTTAGAAGTTATGAGCGAACAGACAAACATATACGTACACATCGTTCAAAATCATAACCCTACGTTGATTAAGTGGCTCTTACTTGTACTTAATCTTAATTGTAAAAAACCTTAAGGCAGTTACCAATTTTATTTCGCTTTTTTTTCAAATTTTGTCAGTCTCAAAAAGTGTTTTCAGATTTTCACTTTATCTGGAATGCCAAACAATTCCGCCAACAAAGTCAATTAAACGAACTCCGAAAAAAATTTCTATAATAACGAGTTATTTCGAAGATTATCTCAGAAATCCGACGTGCTGAGTTGTTTTTGACTTCAGATTCGATATCAGCAATCCCAAAAACTTATAAAAAACATTCGAGTTCGAGCTCGAACAAAATTTTTCTGGGTGTTTTGAGGTTAGAGTAGAACATAGGCCCGTTAGACCAATTCATTCCCAGATCAGAACTCTTTTTTTTTTTTGTAGCTGTCTTATTTACAAGTATTTCATATGCTTGGAAAATGTTGCTATACTTAATTTAATTCGTATCTAGCCAATTTTTTAGTATGTAGATATCAGCTGATATCATCTGTTAGAATATATAAATGATTTTCAGTTCTTATCTAAATAAAGCAGTGATATAATATCATCAGCCATATAAAAATTTGCAACAGTGTAAATAGATTTTTTTCTTATTTATGGGAGCCTACCTTAATTTACTTCATTTTACTATATTATTTAGTGTAGTGGCAAACTCGTCTTTTCTTGTACTATTACATAACTAAAAACTTATTTGGTGTCCAAAACTTAGACCAGATATTAACATAAATCTGAGAGCTTAACCTGCGTACAGATAATGTGCATCATTTTGTAAAATTTTAGAACTCTTGCATTTATGGTCTATGAGATTAAGAAGTTCAGACGAACTTATTTCTCTTCCAGATGTTAACTCGTCTGTACAGTGCACTAATCCAAGATGCCCTTGAATCTATGCATATAGTGTATTAGCCCCTTGAAATAATTCGGTACAACGAAATATAGAATTCGGATCGGAAATGGTGGCTTTTGTGGCTAAATGAACAGACAAGGTTTTATAAATAAAATCTAAAAATAAACAAATATTTGGCATGGCATTATGGCGAAATTTTTGGAGGTTTCTTGCGGTGCGGGCCTTGTCTTTGTGGCCAATAACAAAACATGCGCTTAATGAACAAATCGCACCAATCCAGAGCAAACAATGAACTTCGGCCGCGTTGTTCGGCCACTTGGTCAGATTTTTGCCAAATTTGGCCACTTGTAGTTAAATCCATGTAAATAAAACGCCACAATGGTAGACAATAACAATAGTTTGGCCAACAAAAAAGGCGCCAGCCATGGCTAACAAACAAGAAGACAAAATAAAAATAAGTGAGCCCAATTGTATTGGCGTCACAACGACTATAATATACACTGGAAATGATTCTTATATTGTTTGCATCGAGTTGTATCTGTCCCGAGGAGAGTTTTAGGAGAAACCATGTAAACATTTGAGAAGAATTTCTCATTTGGTAAAAAGAATTCTCAAATTCGCAGGCGAAACTTGTTGGGTAATATAGATGTCCGCAAGCTGCACGAGTTTGGAATACCCAGCGCTACTTTGTTCAAAAATAGTCATTGCATATTTTGCTATTAATATGTTGAGGATTAGGATGGAACTCAAGGTAAACATATTCAGTAAAAAAAGATGATTTTAAAAAAAGTCAAGATTTCTTTGTTAATCAAGCTCACATTAAAATGTTTTTATTATATTGGGAATAATCAGCGTGAGTTATTATTTTGAAAAAGGTCAGCGTGTTACATAAAAGTTTATTTATCTAGTTGACTATAGATAAGACTTTGATGAAAGAATTTAAAAAAAATTATAAATATTTTTTATATATTTTGAAGATGGAGCAGAGAACAAAATGCAATTCTTTACCGGCTTTAATGCATGCCTTTGAAGTGAAATTTTCTACGATTTTCTTTCGATTTTAATCATTTTCGCGGCATACTATTCTTACAAGTGTGATTCTACCATTTTTTGTTAAAATTTGGTATCCCTCGCTCATATGTCATTAGAGCTCTATCGGATATGATCAGCTGTACTTGGTTGATAATGTTAAACCTTATTTTTCCATACAACCTAAACGCCTTCTTGTGATTGTTACATAAATTGTAAAAAGCTATACAAAAAAAAAATTACTATGGTAGTTAATGTTACAAATTATTGCGATATGGCAACACTGCAGCCACCGCCATTTCATAGAACAAGTAATATGGGTGTTTTCATAAAAAGCTCTTACAAAAACGATAAACTAAAAATGAAATAAAAATATGTTCTTGTATTATTAAATAAAATTATTATATTAAAAAATTATTAAATTAATGAGTTTTACTAAAAAATTTGCTCTCAAAACTAAAAGTTCAGACTTGACAATTTCTAAGCATCTTCTTTTAATTATTTTTCTTCTTTATTATTTCAACAAGTGGTGTATAATAATAATATATAGATTGAAAACACGGCTATACGAACATGGCTAAATCGATTAATTTTATCGTCCTGATCACTTTGATATTAAGTTTGTCTAATCCCATATGTCACAGCTTCTAAGTGTTTTATTAAATTTGTTTTTGCACTTACTAAATACAACCCTTATCCTTTGGGTACAGTGTATAAAAAGACAACAAGAAACAAAGTACAGTCAAAGCAATGCGAAACGAGACGAGACGAAACAAAATGAAATGGAATGAAATGAAATGAGTCCAATTGAATGACAAAAGAGCCAAGTGTAAAGTCAAACAATTAAAAACTCAATTAGCGCCATATTGAAAAGCTGCCAATCATTTGTGCCGCACACAGATACATAATACATACATATAGGGAATAGATACATATGTGATGCGAGTGGGTTGTTGTACTTGTTGTTGTTGTTGTTGTTTTTGTTGTTTTTGTGTATCTTTGTGTGTGCCGCAAATTGGCCAAAAGTACAAAAATACCAAAGATTGCCAAAAACAACAACAACAACAACAAGAACAACAACGCTCACAATATCAAAGCTAGACAAGCGGCAAACAAAAAACAACAAAACAAAAATTAAGAGTAAAAAAAAATAGTGAGACCAAGTTTGACCAAAACTGCAGCAGAGACAGAATTCAAAACCAAATAAACAAAATGGCAAATAGCAAACCTCACAAATAGAGCGTGAAATTGGCAAATAAAAAAGAAAAGAGTACAAAAAACCAAAAAAAAAAAAGAAAAACAAAACAATAACAACAGCAAGAGCAAAAATAACAATGGCCAAAAACACAAACAAATGCAAAATACCATATGTTTTTGTAAAACCTAAATCCGATAGATACTTATGTACATATATACACAAATGGGTGCAATTAATTGAAGCGGGTCACTTTAAATTGATCTCCTCGAATCTTGACATTATAGTGGAGTAGGCAATTTTGACCTTGAAGCAAAAAAAATTTGATGAAAGTTGACTGGACGGATTAATGTCGGAATATCTGGACTAAAATAATACATTTGATTTTAAAACATTTTGAACCGATTATTAAAAATAATTAAATTTTCGGCCGTGCTCCGGAAAACGAACCAAACATTATATTCGCATGCGTTTTAAAATCGAATGTTTGCTGCTCCCAGTTACACCAAAACGAATTTTTCATGTGGTTTGAAACCGAATGACAATGAATCGGAAAGTTAAGGGAAATATTTATCGAAAATAAAAAGGGAAATATCGACAAAACAAAAGCGTTTTCCGGAGCACGCAAAACCGAGTCCGAATAAAATTGTTCGGTTTGGTTTTTTCGATTTCCGGAGCACGGTTGATTGTTTATATTTAGTAGTATGACCAAAAACTTAAACATTTTCATTTTAGTCTGCATAAGTCTAGTCTTCTACAAATAGCTTGTCGATTAGCATTCGTTTATTTGTCATCCCAATTTGGTTAAGTTATCTTCATAAATGAAAGAATTATGCATCTAAAACTTCGCGTTCATAATAAGAGATCTAAGCTGAAAGTTTGTTTGCTCTAGCTCTTATCATCTCTGATATTTAGGCGTTCACACAAACGGTCATGTCTATATCGACTTCTCTGGTCACACTGATCATACTTTAAGAAGCTTTCGAGGGTATACCGCATCTACTTCTTTTTTTTAAATTAATTTAAAAAAACTTAGGATATTATACATTTAGCGATAAATTAAGTTTAAAAGTAAATAAAGGATTAACAGAACTATCATAAAACTAGATGAAAAAAAAATATTTTGAAAAAAATGCTTGTTTACAAAAAACTTTTCTTAAGAAAAACAATAATAATAAAAAATTAAAAAAAATTTTTTTTAATATAACATAATACCTAAGGCGTATTTTATATTGACATACTAAATTATTTTTTTGAAAAAGATTTCTTTGAAAAAAATTTGTTAGATATGTTATTGCAATCTACGAAGACGACTAGCAGCCCAAACTCTGTGAGCTTTACAAAAGAAAAAGCTTCCAGTATGGATATTAAGCCGCCGAATCCGAAACCTAAGTCCGAAAAAGCCCTTCACCCAAGAGTTCTAAAATAACCGCAAAAAAACCCAAAAACTAGTTATTTTGGAGGCTACCTTAGAGACCTGACGTGCTGGATTTTTTTTGAAAATCGGATTCATATAAAACATTGTCGGTCAACCGTTCTCAAGAAAATTTCTTTCTGCTGTTTACTAGTACGGAGATCAGACCATAAATACTATATGTTGTCGCTGCTACCGAATCCCAGGTCTAAAAAACCCATTCACGCCAGGGTGGGTCCATACAAAGTTGAGATATAGAATTTGAAGCGATACATGAGCTTTTCTAATTTTTAAGCTTGGAAAAATTATTTTCTAAGAAAAATCTCGAGATACACATCATCATAGTAAATATATATAAATGCTTTTTTTTTTTTAAATTTAAGACTACTTATAATTTGTACTTAAAATTAATTGTTCGATTTGTACAAAAACTTCCCATATATGTGCAAGGGTAAGTCTATCAAACCATGTATATGGCAGCTAACTACATAGTATACTAAGCTAGTTGCAACTAATTAGCATCAGTGTGCACAGTTATAGGCCAAGTTAGCATATAAACAAGTACGGGATTTAGCAATGCAACATTTTACAACATTCAAAATAAACTGCTTAGCAATTAGTACCAAGCGGGAATAATTTGGCATTTTTTGAAAATTAGCCAAATATTTATTTTAACAAAATATCTAACAAAAAATAAAAAGCAATTCAAGTTAATGGAATTGTTTTACATTTGCTCTTTTATTTTAAAATAAAATTAGAATTAATGAATTATTATTTATTTTTTATTTATTTATTTATTTATTTGAGGGGGTACAACTACGTACAGTTGACCTTATATTATAAAAAAGTACATATAATTTATTTAGAAAAGAAAATAGAGCGAGGGTATTGATATGAACTAATCCGCGTCTCTAGCCCGATGGGTGAACTTTTTAATGATATGCACCAACTCACATCAAGAACTGGCCAGAAACTTGGGTTTACAATATTAAAGTTGAAAAAAGGAAGCAAGATAAAAATTAAACATTATATCGCAAAAAGAGCCAATGGATCACCGTTGACCAAGTGGGTGACTCATAATATAGGATTGGTCATGGATGCTCGAAGTGGCAAGTCAAGGTGACTTAAGATAGAAGAAGTGATAGATTGAATAGACCGTTCGAAAGAGAGGAAATTGTAAAAGTTATTATAGTTAGAGCATAAGACACGGAAAGGGTCGTGCAAAGCATAATTAGATCTACAAAATTGTAAGGCTAAGGGTCGAAAATTACGAGTTACTCTGGATGGGATGACAAAAGTAACTTTGCTAAGAAGTACATTGGAATCGATAAGACCGAGTAACAGTTTATGCAAGAATAAAACGCCGTGGCATGTTCTGCGATGATTTAAGGAAGGCAACTTTATAAGGCGAAGTCTGTCAGAATATGGCGGCAGATATTTGGGTCCCAGTTTAAGCCACGAAGTGCAAAAAGGAGAAATTGCTTTTGTACGGACTCAATCATGTCCTGATAAAGGTGGTATTGAGGGCTCCAAACGCAGGAACAATATTCCAAAATTGGACGGACGAGAGAAATATAAAGAAGTTTGGTTGTGTAAGGGTCGTTAAACTCTTTAGACCAACGCTTAATAAAAGCAAGAACACCTCTAGCCTTATTCACGTTGTTGCAAATATGGTTATTAAATTTAAGGTTATGATCAAACAAAACACCAAGGTCAGACACACTCTCGATGCGTTCTAAGGTAGAAGATTCTAAAGAGTAAGTAGCCAGTTGGTTGATATTGCACCAAGATTGCATGTTATCAAAATCATGCTGAAGAAGTAAGTACTTATTATTATCGGAGTAGGACATACAGAGTTTAACATCATCCGCATACATAAGAATGTGAGAAGATGAGATTACCTGAGGGAGATCATTTAAAAATAAGTTTAAAAGAAGAGGGCCTAGATGGCTACCTTGAGGTACCCCTGACGTGACCATAATTTCTGTAGATTCGCAGCCTTTAAAAACTACCTTCCGGACTCGGTTGGATAAATAGGACGATATCCAATTTAAAAGACAAGACGGAAACCCCAGACGAGACAGTTTAACAAGGAGAAGACTATGGTTTACCGAGTCAAATGCTTTACTAAAGTCAGTATAAATGACATCAGTTTGCTTTTTTTCTGTAAAAACAAGATTAATAAGAGACGAAAGTTCTAAAAGGTTAGTAGAAGTGGACCGACGTTTTACAAACCCATGTTGGGAATCCGACATTAAAGAACGACAGTAGTGTTGCAATTGTGAAGTTACAATCCTTTCAAAAACTTTTGGAATTGATGAAAGCTTGGCAATACCGCGGTAGTTCTCAATGTTGGACTTGGAACCTTTTTTGTGAATAGGGATAATGAAGGATTCATTCCAGATGGCCGGAAGATAAGAATATTTTAATGAAGTGCGGAAAAGAACAGATAATGGTGTAAAAAGAGAGTGAGCACAATGCTTTAAGACGCAACTAGGTATGGCATCGGGGCCAGGGGAGAAGGATGATTTAATGGACAGAAGGGATTGCAAAACGTCGGTTTCAAAGATTTCTGGATAAGGAATAAGATTTGAATGTGGTAGGTTATAGGGATAGTTAAGGTCAATGCAATTAGGGTTGACAGAATAGGTAGTTTGAAAAAATTTCGCAAAATTTAGACAACAAATTTTTAGTTTTTTAAATTTCTTGTGAACAAATTTTATCTTTCTCGATGTCAACGATCAATTGAAAACCGCGATTTTCGTTTAAATATCGCAGAAGTAACAAAAGGCAAAAATTCAGATAAATAAAAAAAACAGTTTCTTGAAAAATCATTTTTCTTATATTCGTGTTTGGGTGGCCCAAATACACCAGAAAATTTGTCTTATTAGGCACAAATTACTTTTCTTTTTTTGAATTCGGATTATCAAAATCTAATAAAAATTTCAAAGTTGGTCCCATCGGCTGAATGGTATATGGTATGGTGACTTTTTCAATCGTTCTATTCGATTTTGAGAGATACACCAAAATTTACCTCATACATTTTTGTTGCATAATGATTCACAAGAATTAGTTCATTTTCGAATTCGTTACATATTGGTATGTTAAGTTCCTTAAAATATTCTAGAATCAAGAGGGAAAAGGAAAGGATATCGACCTGACTTAAGAAACATCTTTTAAAGTGAAATAATGCGTATCTTTTGGGATCTCTGAGATCTAGTTACACATAGCTTTATTCCCGACCGACTTAGTGAGAAGCATTTGAGTATATATACTTATAGTATAGTCTGCCACGCCTTCTGCTGCCTTTTAAACAGAGAGATCCTGACAAGAGTTGCCAACAGCACACAATATTTTTAATAGAAGGCTAAAAAAACAAAGTTTTATATTCAAACTAATCATTACACAAAAAATTCAAAATCTATATCGATTTTCAAAAAATGTTCATAAAAAATTTTTTTTTCATATTTTATTTACAATCTGTCTTCAGACAATAAATAAATTTTCTAAATAATAATTAATAAAATAAAAGTATAATAGCAAGTTATCACTTAAACCTACTATTGTGTTAAAAAAAAATAAATATTAATTAAAAAAATGGTTAAGTAATAAAAAAATAAAGCAAAAAGAAATGAACTACAATATTAATGTAAACATCGATTCAGAAAATAAAGAGGTTTACTTAGAAATGTTTAATATTCTGAATATTTAGGCTGAAATTGTTCATTGCAAAAATATTAAAACGAGGGCAGTTTGATAAGTAAGAGACTTTTTGAATTTTCCACAAGTAGCATACTGTTAATAGACGCCTCTAAAATTGTTGGGTCATTAAGTTTCTGTTTTGCAGCCATTAAAAAAAGACATCTCAGAAATCTCGATTGGAAAAAAATGTTATCCAATATTATCAAAACGATTAAATAGACTAAAAAAAACGGACTGATTTACAGATTTTTGGTCATAAAATCGTGATCAAATCGTCACGAAAGTATCGCAAGCTTTTTTTGTTGTCAGTTTAAGCATGCCGTTCTTGATTTAAGATTTTTATTTCTTAATTCAAGAATTCTAATCTTATTTCAAGTTTTTTTATACTTTTTTTAAAATATTTTTTGGTCTCATTTAAAAATTTGCATCATCAATATAAAAGTTGAAGAGGAGGTATAGAATAAAGGGGTGGTCCCAGCACAGGTGACGCCAAACCCACAGATCATCCAAAAGAGATCGTCTTGCCAGGAATCATAGATGGAAGGATCTCAGAATTATAGTGTATGAGGTGGCTGAGGCTATAGGCATCTCATCTGAAATATGCATATTATTTATTATGTAAATAATTGGATGCATAAGAGCTATCTGCGTTATGGGTGAATTGCACTAAAAAATTTCTATCCATACTCGTCATATCCAGACCCTAGCTAAAATTTTCAAATTCGAAATCTGAAGAAGGTAAGGGATTTTGGTCATCACTGATTAATTTTAAAGGCTCATAATTTGGAAGGAATATCAAAATTGGAAAAAAAGACTGTCGAGATATGAAACGATTAACTGACAAAAAAGACTTTTTTCGAAAAGTGACTGACATCAAACAGCCCTCGTATTAAATAAATCTTAAAATAAACATTTTTTTTTTTAGGGGGTGTTACCAAAATCTAGATGATATATATTTATATATTTTGGGTACATGACTCTTTTATTTATTATCTTTATTTTTATGTTTCCCAACACTAGTTTTAAAATTAAAAATAGAAACTGTGTAAATTATGTGCAAAAATATCACAATTGTGCCTTTTGCAATAAAAAAAAACTTCAGAAGTAATGAAGAATTGTTTTTATAACTTTTTTTTTTCTATTTTGCCCGAATTTAATTTATATAATATTTTCTCATTTAATAAATGCTAATGAGTTTTTTTACAATTTTAATCATTTTTGTTTGCATATTCAATTTGCTTCAAACTAAATTTTATTTAATTCATTAAATAAATAATCAAATATAAATATTTGTTCACGCTGTTTTGTTATCATTTAAATTTTAGTTTCCTGCTGCTTAAAATTCATTCATTTATTGAAAAAAAAAAGTCTAGTTCTATTGAGCAAACGGCGCATTTTGCAACACTGCACTTGACCCCAAACACGTTACAACGCATAAAAATGCTGCAAGTTTTGTTTTGCTGCAGTGCTGGTAAATGCACTAAATTATTGCAATATGGCAACGCCACCCACAACGCCATTTTGTATGCTTTCGCTAGCGGCTTTTTTGCTTTTATCTTGCGGCAAGCAAAAAATAACAACAACAAAATTTCATTTCATTTGATTTGTGTTTACGATTTGCCTTCCACTGTCATCATTCAACAGGCCTGGTCCCCATCCCCACCTGACCACCTCTCCCCAACACCACGACTAAATCTTTCTTTCACTCTCGCTCACTCTGTGTTGATTCAATTTGCAATTCAGTCAGCGTCAAAGTCGGAGTCGGAGTCAGCGCCAGATCCAGTGTCAGAGAGCCGGAGCCGGAATCGGCTTTGGAGTCCATGGCTCAGACCGTTAACACTTCACACTCGAGGCGTAAAACGCAAATCATGCGCTTAAATATCTCAGTCGCTGCAATTGTTGCAGTCGCTGCAATAACTGTGGCAACAATCCCCGACGGAAAGCGCGTCTGCCACAAACGGTGGCGCATTGCTTTTTACCAACTCATTGCGTCGTAATTAGTGGAAATTACTTGCCATAAAAAAAAGAAGAAGCAGGCAATCCGCCAAAAAAAAAGGTAATAAAAAAAAAAAAATTACAATCAAATGGTTGGAAAGAGTGAACGCATGCATAGAGTGCGAGGGCAGGCTGAAGAGTTCTGCTGTTTGCTTAGCCAGCTGTATCGCGTGTTTGTAAATAATTTATAAAATCGTAAAAGATTTATAAAACTATAAGCTTTAGGAGAGGATAGAGCTTCTGGACTAACTTACGTTAAGTAGCCATAGCTAGCAGCACCTAGCTTTAGGGGTGTACAGCACCTGTTCGCTTCACACGACAAGTCCTTCTTTCGAGATTTCAGAATTAAATTAAATAAAATTAAGCTTCCCTAGAGCAGAATCGGTTTGTTATAAAAAATTGGTTTTAACAAAATTTTTTATAAAATCTTTGAAAAAAATAGCTTAATATGAAAAAATTCGTTGTAGAGAACTTCCGTATATATAAGTTCGACTTTAAGACGAGTTTCCAGTTTATTTTTTTTTTAAATAATTTAAATTAGAAAAAGTGACCAATTTTAAATTGAAATTTTTAAAAATATTTAAAAAAAATTTTCAATATATTTGATATTTATGAAAAAAAAAAAAAAAATGCCTTAAATTTTTATTAACCTGCAATTCATATACCAATACACAAAACTAGCTAGCAATATTTTCTATAGCATTTTGGTCTTAGTTTGCGAAAAACTTTAAATTCGAAAAAAATTTAGAAGAGTTATGAAACTAATTTATTTAACTTCAATATATTTTACAAATAATTGAAATCGTCTAACCACTGCAGCTTTTTTCAAATTCAAAAAATTAATCTTAACGAAAATCAGTTGCTTAGAAAAAATTTGAGACTGCATTTTCGAGTATTAAAAAATGTTACGCATGCAAAAATTTTTACTAAAATAAGTCAGCTTTTGCTGAAAATGAAAAAGGCAGAATACGCCAAGTTCCAAAACAGTCCGCTAGAGGCAGCTAGCATTCAAAATAACTGATGAATAGAAAAATGTATCTTTAGTATTAGCTACATATAAATACGTCAACAAAAAAATGTGGTACCGATTGTGTTCGTATGCGTAAACGTATCGAGGTGAAACTTACACTATGTGATAGCCACACCTCATACGGTGTGCACAATGTAAGTTTCACCTTGATATGGTGAAATTATGCAGGTAAAAACTCATACGAAACACTAAAATGTATCATGAAAGGGGAAATTACAGCAACGGCAGCTATAGCAACCCGTGCCAACAACTCATGTTTTTTTAGAATTCTTTAATTCATTTTAATTCATTTTTTTTAATTTCTACCTTGTTATTAATTTCTTATTTAATAAAAAAAAAAAAGATTTTGTGGTCAAGAGCGATTTATAGCGAACGAAAAATTCTTGTAAATTCTAGAGTGAAACATTCTCGTTTGTGAGAAAAAATTCGAACTTTTATTAAAATCGGTTTTTTTCTGTGACTACCAAGCTACTGTCTCCAAAACAGCTTTTTACTGTTTAGCGTTTTCAAATAAAAATCTGAAAAATATAGTAATAATAATTTTTATGCATTCCATGAGTATTAAGGCTGGTGGTACATTTGGGATTTTGAAACAACTCGTTGATTAAATTTTAGTTTGTTTGTCTTTGGATTTGTGAAAAAATATGAAAGGGTTCTAGTTTAGGTGAAAGTGAGAATTGGATGTAAAAACAAAAATAATCAGCCGTGCTCCGGAGAACGAATACGAACATTTTATACGGATTCGTTTTGAGACCGAATGTTGTTGCAATTCCACCAAACCGAATTTTTCGTGTGCAACATGGAACTTGCAATATTTTAATAAAAAAGAAATGTAAACAACATATAGTAAATAAAATTTATCGAAAAGAAAAAGGGAAATATCGACAAAAAAAATTCGTTTTCCGTAGCACGCAAAAACGAATCCGAATAAAATTGTTCGGTTTGGTTTTTTGTTTGCATAGTGATCAGTGGTTCTTAAGGCGTAGATCTGAACAAACGGTATTTCTTATTTTGGAGTAGACGATTTGGGTTGGAAGTCGAAAATTATATCTCTACATCGGCTTGGCAATCTGTTTAATCCGTTGGGTCTCTACAAACGGAGTACGGAGAATTCAAAAAGTGCATTCAGTGCATTGCGCTAAACTTAGTTTTTAGTGGCAACCCTCGCAGTGGAGTACTTCAAGTAATTAAGGTCCGGAAAAAGGGGCGCAGGCGCAGCGGCTGACCAAAAGGTGCGTGCTATGGGCTTGACACACAAAAAAAATTACAACAACAACATGGACTGTCAATGACATGGCAATTTTTGTGTCCACATCGACGTTGAGGAGCTTGAAAATGCTGATGGCTTGCAAAATTAATTTATGTCCGCAGTTATTATAAAAGTTTTTTATGATATAAATTTCTTTTTTTTTTTTTGCACTTGCGATTGTTGTTGGGTCTTTTATTGAATTAAGCGTTGTGGGTTTTCTTTTGGGTTGACTGGCTGGCTGGCTATCAATTTGTGTCAAAAGTGACCAAAAATTGCGCGGTCTCCCACAATGTCTGCGTTTGATTTCAGTTTCAGTCAAGCAAAGGCAGCAACTATGACAACAGCGACGTCAACTGTGGCAGCGCACAGTGGGCGAAATGGTCAAAATATTGATTGGCGTCAAAATTTTATTGTTGTTGATTATCGATATGCTGCGGATGCTGTGAATATTTTTTTTTTATTTTATGCATATATATAGACAATACTCGTTACGTAGAACCTTACCGCCTCTTTGAACGCGTGACTTAAATACGTCACAAAAAGTTAAAAATTACATATATAAGGGAAAAAAAATTAACCTAACGATTCCTGCAAGAAATTATTTTTCTAAAACAAATGTATTTAGGTTTTATTCGAAATTTTACGCAAGATAATCAAAAACAAAACAATTTCGAAAATTTTTCGCCAAAGGGATCAAAAAGAAAAATGTAATGTTTTGAGTTGTAGGAGATTTGAAATAATTTTTAATACATTTATAAAAAATATATTTTTTTTTTATAAATGGGAGTCATCGCTGGTCACAACTTCAACTAAAATCCAACTCTTTTCGAAATTGTCTTATTTTGAGAGAATAACGTTTTCGTTTCAGCTTAATCTGTTTTTCAATTAAATTTTTAACGCTTAAACGCCTTTTTTTTACTTATTCCCTTTATTAGAAATTTTTGAGCAGAAATATTTTATTTTATATTTAATTAAAAAACACTAATTTTTTTTTATTTTTTTTTTAATACAACTAAATAACAAACCTAAAAACTATTAAGTATTTTATTTCAGCTTATACTTTTCGTATTAGTTAGCTTGCCGATTTTGCCCACTGTACTGCGGCTGCGTCTCGGACAGCGGCTGTGGTCTGCTTTGGAATGCCGTCGGCAAGGTAAACTGCTGTCCAATGTGGGCGTGCGGTATTTGATTTTGGCGACACGGTGGCAGACACACACACACGCACACACACATAATGCACTTGACATTGACAGCTGACGCCGTTGGTAACAACTGTTGACAGCTGCTACCGCTACCGCTATCTTGCCACTCGCTTACATTCCCCTTGCTCCTGCACACCCAGCACAGATCAGTGGAGCTATGGAACTCTACCCAAAACCCGCATTGATGCGATTCAACCCGACACTTTATGCTTCATTTGATGTCTAATATCAAAAGAGAGAGTACGTGCGGCAAGCGGGGTGTAAAGCGAATGAAATGGATGCGTTGGACCAAGCAGTGCCAGCCAAGCAGCATCTAATGCGTTTGTCTCTTGGCTCTTGGCGCTGCTCAATCAATTGGAAAAGTAAACAACAAACTGAAGGCGCAGAGGCGTAGCACGCTGGACATCATGCACGCTGCAGCAGACGAACAGACATTAAGATTTCCAGGTGATATGATGTCATTACTAGCTTCAGGTTTTTAAAATTAAGGTATACCATAAATTGTCAATTTGTTTGAGATGGAAGAAATCCAAGTATAACATAAGTAGCGCATTAGTTGGAAAATTTCACTTGTAGACTTATTTTGAAAATTGAGCAAAATGAATATAGGGATATTTTTTTCGCTGAGCAAAAAATACCATTCTCAATATTATTATGGAATTGGAAAAAATTTCAATTTTATTAAATGTATACGCGTTATTGCCAAGGTGATACAGAATGAGCATGGTGACGTATTAGAAGCTCCATCACGAATGACGCTCCATTTCCCATATATACTTGGAGCTCCAAACTATATCTTGGTGTCTTTATTATTATATCTTACATCACGAATGACGCTTCATCCCCCAATTATATTTGGAGTTCCCTACTATATCTCGGTTTCTTTATTGTATTGTATCTTGCATCACGAATGACGCTCCATCTCCCATATAAATTTGGAGCTCCCTACTATATCTTGGTGTCTTTATTATTGTATCTTGCATCCCCCAATTATATTGGGAGCTCCATATTATGTCCTGGATTCTTTATTGTATTGTATCTTGCATCACGAATGGCGCTACATTCCCCTTATAAATTTATTATGGGAAACGAACTTCTTGTAGGAAATACTTCGAGCTGGCGACTTACGTTCTAACGTTAGAAGAATCATCAGCAGCTACAACATCTTAACAATCACATGGAACATCTGTTGCCCATTGTCAAAAAATTTGAAGAATTCATTTCTACATAACCTGCTTATAAATTCGCAGAGTACGATATGCTAAAGATCCTTAAAGATTTGGAAAAACTAAAGCAGTCTGATGGGTAACTTGATTGTGGAAACTCTAAATCTTTGCAATCCAGAAGAAGCTGCGATGCTGGAAAATCATCATTGTTTTCGATGCTTTTAACTGGGAAACATCGATTTCGATATATCGAAGTTAAAAAGACCAAAATTCTGTTCCAGTTAAAAGCATCGAAAACATCGATGTTTTTCCAGCACTGCTTTGCATGTATAATCAGTAACTATATGTGATACAATTATGAGGGGTTAAGCAACGCGCACATCGTGACGTCACTAAGTAAATATTTGGCTAATTTGAATTGAAATCATTCAAAATAGTACGAAAACTTTTTTATAGGATTTTAGTTACGTACTAACTAGTCTACACATTTTTGAGGAGTTTTGTCCAAATCACTTCCATACCAAATAGCCCGAAACTGAATCATTGCATCATTTGCCAATTAACAATATAGTATAACCTTTTTTAGAGATGGTATGGAAACACAAATCCACGTGGACTATTTTGGAACTGCGGGGAGGGTATATGTAACACCAGTTTCGCGATTAGCAGGACGATATTAAATTTGCTCACTAATGGTTCCAGCTGATTGACTAGGTATCCACTATCAATGTCACTAACATAGTCGTAATCCTTCTACTACTTCCTTGCTAATTCTTTTTTCACAAATTCTTGCCACATTTTTCTATCAAAGAAATTAGCAAGAAAACTTTATGACTGTCACAGCTGGCACACTCATGTCGTGTGTGTGTGTGTGTGTGTGTGTGTGTGTGTGTGTGTGTGTGTGTGTGTGTGTGTGTGAGTATTGTTGTGCGTGTGTGGCAACCATTTGCACAGGCGGGTCCAATCAATTAGCCAAATTGTGCATAAATTTGTGACGCTTATCAACGTCAATATTATCATTACAACAATAACAATATATATATGGACGGTATATAGATGGGCTGGTGAGGGGGGTTCTCTACTATGTTTTGATTCCGCTTGAGAGGGTGTTGCAGTGGGCGTGGCAATATCTAAAACTTCTAGACGACACGGGCTGGCAAATTAACACATATTTCAATTTATATGCTTGAAATATTATTAGAAAAAGACGTTTTGCCTTGAAACGTCTCTGGGCATGCTCCCCTGCCCACAGAGTTCCCCAAAAAAAAAACCTCCAGTCCTAGACACTCTGCAGCACATGCGACAGCTAGTTATGGTATTTGTTGCTATTGCTGGCGGATGGTGGTGGGGGCTTTGGTAATATCGTAGAATAAATTGCAATATCGATAAAATACACGAACGTCAGGCATCTAAGGGCCAACCTCCAAATCCCGAACCCCCTGACTGCAAACTGTCAACCTGACCTCCTCACTATGTGCCATAGTGGCACTCATTACGCTCCAAGCTCCGCATACTAGAGCTCTCTTGTTGGTTGGCCTTGCCACATGGGCGTAGTGCTGTGTCGTGTTGGGGGCGTGTCAGCGTCGTCAGCGCTCCCTTTGTCAGTTACATCAGTGTCGCTGCAGTGGCAGCAGCATTGGCTTATTTTGGTTATGCTGCCTCTGGCCAGGTCTGATCCCCGCTTGTTGCCCTGGCTGCCTATCGGCGGCCTGGGTTGTGCTTGTCTGCGTAAATGGCGCAGCAAATTGAATTTCATTTATTGATTATCCTGACGCGTTTTATTTTCATTTTTGTCTTGCCTTTTTCTTTTTTCTTGTTTGCTCCTTGCCTTCTTTTTTTTGGCTTTAGCTTTAGCTTTAGCTTTGGTTTTGGTATTGCCTTCTGTTTTGGGATTGCGGCTGCAGCATTTGGCTTCAAGTGGCTTTTTTTGGCTGCTGTGTGTTACCAAATTTTTTTTGTTTTGGGGCAAGCAGGCCCATTGCACATTGCTGATTTATGTTGGGGAGGTATGGGGATGTGTGCAGAGAAATAACTTACTTGAGCCAAGGTCGGCCTCATTCTCTTTTTAGCTGCGAGTACCTTTGGCCAGCTTTAATTAGTATGGATGTTATTTCTTGGGGCCTCTGCCACTCTCTGCCACTGCTGCTCGATCTTGTGGAATGTTGACGAACTGCTGTCGCAATTAATACGCGTGGCTGCGGCTGTTGCTGTCTACGTCACTGTTGCTGCTGCGAGGGCCGTTTGAGACTTCAATTCAATACAGTATGATGCGTCTATAATTTTTTAAGCACGGCTTCTCGGCATAACCAGGACTATTGACTATGGGTTAGGTTAGCTTGATTAGGCTGCTAAATCAATAGTTGAGGTTACCCAGAGACCATAGGGTCTATTGTGTTGCCTAATTGTGGAAAGGAAGGCGTCGAGCCGGATTATTCCGAGGGTCAAGAACTGGTAGGTACTGCCAGTCACCTAAGTCGCTTTGCTTGCAGAACCATTTTGAGGATTCGACAAAAGTGGCCAGATTCGCTTTAGGCACATTTACCAGACTGCCCAGGTCTTCCAAGAATGGTTTACCAAACACACAGGGTTCGTGTTCTAAGCAGCATCGGGCAATCACATAGCAGGTGTTGGATGCTTTCTGTCTCCTACTCATCGTGATGGGGAACGTGCAACCTTTCAGCCATAAGGCCTGTGTTGCAGTTCCCCGTTATTGACTATGGGCTAAATGAAATGATATTAGACGAGGAGGATTAGGAGTATGCAATGATAATGGACTGGCTAAGACAACTGACATCTCAAAATTTTATTTTGTATAAAAAATTATATAATACAAATTATTTATGCGATGGAGTAGCAAAGACGACGACTTCAAAGGAATGTGTGACGATTCTCAAACACAATCCGAACCAGTTTCTACGTCATGAAAGAAATATGCATCCAATACAGCACACTGGAGATCAAGGAATAGTCAATGTAGTAGACTTCTTTGCGTAAAACTCACCAAAAAAAAAACACCCGATAACATTCGTAGTGCGAGGTTTACGAATAGTAAACAGCATCAGCGGCAAATATTGTGCAAAGTTGTTAGAAGATTCAAAGTGGACATCTATAAAATCAAGGGATTAGGACGAAAAAGTACTCTTTTATCAATCTGGCTTCGATCTGCTAACTCATCCGACATGTGCCGCCTTTGGACTATTGCTTGTTGGAGCGCTTAAGGATTTAGTTCGACTGCACTCATAAAGTCGAGGGTATACTAGACTTGGGCAACTGGCAGAGGGTGTCCCAACAGATCATAAGTTCTTTAAAAAGCAAAATACTTAGCATAACTTCATGTAAAGATTGACCGTCTTTATGAACAGCTCGTTTAGGGAAACCATAAGTGCTAGGCAGGGTCAAGTCTTTGCTAGATAGAGAAGGAGTAAAAACTACGAGTTTTATGCCAATTGAGCCTTATACGTCGGAATTTTGAAAACTAGAGAGATTTAGAGAGACAAAACTTTACCAACTGATGCGCCTAATCCCGCTTCTTATCAAGTATGTTGAATTATATTGATAACCAATCCCTTCTTCCCGTCTTCACTTAAAACTTGTGCGCATACTGAACGCATGGTTCATGTCTTCTGTACTAAAAATGTTCATGTCTTGCACAAATAGTTCATGTCTTGCATAAAAAAATAAAATGTTCCTTGTACATATAAGAAAGAATAAGCGAATTATGAAAAAAATATGGAATGGGAAATACGCAACAGCGAAATCGAACAAAATTGAATCGTTTTCGTTATGCAAAAAAGATTATTTTTGAATTTTTTAGACCTTCATAAGTGTATACAATCTACTAAGACTAAGAAGGAAAATTCAATATTAAGGTATACTGTGCACATTTTTTTTTTTTTTTTTTTTTCATAGTTATATTGATTGGGCTCACTGGTTCACAATCAATCCTGCCATTTTTGTATCATCTATAAAATTTACTGATTATCTCATCTGACAGATTGCGAATAAAAATACATTTAAAAACAAAGAAAAAAAATGTATTTTTTTAAACAATTAAAAGTGCACTTTATCTGATGAAGTAAGCTTCAAGCCAGGCATAGACTGTTAGTTTCTTTCATCTACCTTATTCAAAATAAAACAAATTGGTAGTCACCTTTGTCGCTTTGTCTGCGTTAAGAGTGAAAGCAACTCCGAAGAAGTTTGTGCTGATGACGTAGAAGAGATTCATTGCAAGGACTGGTATAGCTTGAGAAAACGCATTATTTCTTAAAGAGAAAAAAATTCAAAAACTACAACAAAAAAAAAATAGAAAATAGAACTTATCAATTGACTCTCGTTGCTTTATTTGTTGTTGATATTGCTGCAATTGTCTTTGCCGCGCCCCTTTGTGGCACTTCGTCCCCTTCTTACCAAGCTTCTGTGTGTGTGTATGTGTGTTGAGCTATTTATAGATTTCTGTTTACCACATTGTCCCCACACGCACACACACACACACACACACATATATTAAGACACACTGCATACCTTAACTGGTCGGTTCGGCCCACTGTCAGCCCATCGAGTTATTCCCACTGCTTGTCTGCATTTTTCTACTTAACCTGTCGCATTGGTCACCTCTTCTCCCAGTACCCAGCTCTCGCACTTACCCCCAGGCACCGCTTTGGACATTATAATGAAATTATTTGTACTTTTGCTGCGTTTTTTTTTTTTGTTTTCTCGTAGTTCTCGTCGTTGTCGTCGTCAAAGTCTACTCAGTCTTCTACGACATAGTCGTGTCTTCTCAGACTTCGCAGTCTTCGTTGTCGTTATGACGCAGAGCTCAATACTCCAAGCGATTGTTCGATTTTTCACTTATGTAGTTCGCTTTTGCTACTTTAAATGCAATTTGTTGCTGTGGGCCAACGTTTACTACCTGGGCTAAGACTATGGCCAGAGGTCTCTGCCTGCCTGCCGCCCCACTTCGTCATCATTTGGACTTTTTGCAGTCAACAACTGCGAGCAACGCTCAATGTAATTATTTCAAACTGTCTCTGGCTGTGCTTCCGTTTGTTGCAAGTTGCTGCCATTTGCTGGCTGCAACCGCTCCCCTGCCCCTGCCCCTGCCCCTTTACAATTTCCTTTTGCTTTGCTGTAAAGTTTTTCTTACGCTTGTTACACTTCTTGCCACTTTTTTTTTTTTTTTTTTTTTTTTGTGTGTGCTTGCAACGTTGCAACACATTTGCCAATTGAAAAATGTGCGGCTAGGTGAGCAGGGATCCCCACTCTTTGGGGCTGTGGGACTGTGGTTCTATGCTGGCCAACCAAGCGCCCCAGCACTGTTTTTCTCTAGCCGATGGTTGCAATGCGAAATCAATAAATTCGTTGGGGCAAGTTAATTTTCGTAATTGGCATCTTAACAAGGTTATCTTTATTCGTTGCGATTTGCATCGATTTGTGTGCTAAGCGTTCCGCCAGCGCCTTCTGCCCCCCATCTCCGTAGCCACGCTGCACAAACAATTCCCTAGTAGCTGCATAACCCACGGCTATATACCACTCACAAGCCATGCCATCATGTACATATGTATATACATATCTATCCATGTTACCATGACTATATGTATGAATTAAGTAGGTGTCTTTTCAAATGATTGGGGGGGCATTGGTTCAGCATGGCTCGGGTAGCTCCATTGGACGAGCTGCTTCTTTATCAATTATGCAGTTGGCGTGCGCTACATTTCAGCTTCGAACCATTAGCATCCAAATGTCGAACCACAAAAAAAAAAAAAACAAAAGATTAAAAAAAAATTGAATGAAAAGTGTCAGAGTTTAAATACTCTTTCATTTGGATTCTAAGTTCTAAGAGCGAACAACAATTTCTAGTTCTTATTAACATTACAGGCAGTAAAATTTTATAATTCTTATAATTGTATTATATGCAGCTAAAGCAATCGAATAAGTCCGATTAAACGGTAAATATTTTTTTTTTACGAGTTGTACTGGTAAGAGAACACAAAAAATCATTTTTTAAAAATAATAATAAAGATCTTTTTATGGATATAAAACTAATTTATAAAGAAATAACGATTAATTTCACATTTATTATGCCCTAAAATACTAGAAACTATCTTTTCAAAAATAATAATAATTTCCGACCGCTGTGCAATGTTAAAAAATTAAAAGGCACATTTTTTATATAGTTTTTTTTTTTTGGTTTGCACGTCAAAAAATATAATCATAGTATTTATATAAAATTTGTAATCTTTCCCAATTTATACGTAAACCGAAAGGCTTTGTTTTGTTGTTTAAAAAATATTTCCAGATAAACTGCAATTTTTTAAATATTTTAATCGATTTTTAATAGCATAAATTATTTTCGTTCAGTTTGCTTTAAAAATAAAAACGTTTGTTAATTTGAAATAGGAATTTTTGTTTTGTTTATTGATTGAATATTTAATATTTAATATTTTAATATTTAAGAAAAAAATGAATATATCAGACGAACATAAAAATATGTACATAATTTTTATTTATTTACTTGCATTAAATAGTGCTCAACTAAATTCTCACTATTATATATTTAGAAGCAAGAAAGTTTTTAAATTAGGAATTGTTTAAAAAATTATATATGTGTATGAAACACACTTCGAGAAAACTTTTTAACTCATCATGAAAGTTAAAATAAATTGCTTCATTTAACTTTATTATTTTTGTTAATTTATTAAGCATATTTTTTAAGATATTTCACATATTAAAAAAAAAAAAAACAAAATAAAGATGAAAGAGAATATTTAAAAAAAAAAATAAATACAAAATTTATAAAATTCACAGAAATTCTGAATGCATTTTTTTTTTTAATTCTAATCGTTAAAACTTCAAATAAAGCACTTACGAAATTAAAAAAAAATTATGAAATTAATAAAATGTTAAATAGAATATATGTTAGAAACTAAATACTAAAGTTTTTTTTTTTTAAGTTTTATTGTGATAGTTTAAATTGTGCAACTATTTTTATTTTTTTTATTTGCCTTCAATCAGCAAATAAATAAAGTATTAAAAAAGAAAATAAATACTAGATAATTTACACAACACAATTTTTCACACCTTAGTTGTAAAGCTTTTCTTTAAGCTAATCTCTATAAATTATATTAAAAAAAAAAAAAAAACTAATGTATAAATATGATGATGAATAAAATTAAATTAAAATACTAGATAACTTTTTTTTGTGTGATATATATATAATATAATAATAAATACTAATATGATTCTATTCACCATTCCAAAATTAAAACCATATTTAATTAAAAATTACTCGGCCATATTTTACTCCGGTATTTTATCCGGTGTCTAAATTTTATATAGAACACATTGTTTATTTGACAAGGATGGATCAATTTTGGCAAACTTTAAATATTTTTAAGTTTATTTATTATTATATCTACAAGATTTAACTTATGGGTAGTTCTAATAAACCGATCAAAACGTAAGTTTTCAGAGAATTATATAAAAATTATTTTTTATAGTAAAAAAAATTGTTGGATAATATATATATATATAAGGGTGGGTCAATTTTTTTCGGTATAAGGGCTCACTCGGATTTTGATTCTTTGGGTAATTCTAAGCAAATTTGCCCAAGAAACTATGGGTCTAAAATGAATTTCGAGTCGCCCACTTTTTCAAAATTTTCAAGAAAAAAACCGAAAAAAATCAAAAACCAACACTAAAGCGCCCTCTGGCGGCACCCAAAATTAAAAATAGATGTCAATAATGAATTCCTCGACCCCAAAAATCCCAAATTAACATTTGGCTAGAGAAAAAATATCGATTTTAGGCCTTTTCAATGAATTTCTAAGTCGATTTTTGAATATGTCGAAAAAAACCTATTTTGAAAAAGTGGGCGACTCGAAATTCATTTTAGACCCATAGTTTCTTGAGCAAATTTGCTTAGAATTATCCAAAGAATCAAAATCCGAGTGAGCCCCATAAGGTTTTTTCGGCCCCATACAAATTGACCCGCCCTAATATATATATATTAAAATTTTTTTTGTGGTTTTGTTAATTAGAATTTATGTTATTTTCAAATTCCAAATTATGTATGTACTGCATAATCTTTTATTCGAAGTGATGTAAACTTTCATTAAACCAATTTGTGATCCAAAGATACCAAAAAGAAGAAAACTTTTGTTAAACTAAAGCTCTCTTTCTCTCTTCGACTTTATTTAAATAAAACAAGTGAATTTCCCTGTGAATTTCCTAAAATTTCCTTTGATTTTCCAATCACCTTGAAACATGCAAGCACAAAACAAAAATTCAAGCTATAATTATTTGGGAAATTTATTTTCACTACATTTTTGTGAAAGTTTGTACTGGAACAGATTGCATTTTCTTAGGGTTGCAAATTAAATCAGTTTTTATTTATAGTTATTATTTAATACATTTAACTACCTTCAAAAAAAAATTGCCAAAATAATTAAACATTTTTCTTAATACACAAATAACTATTTAAATATGTACATAAAGATGAATTGTTTTCACAAGCTCAAGATGAAATAAATTCAAGTTAAGCAAAATCTTGGTAAAATAAATTTCCCCAACGATTGAGTTAAATATACTTTTATTACCCCAATTTTAAATATCTGCTGCAAGTTTCAGAGCAAAACTTATATGCACTTTTGGATAGTGCACGAGAGGAAAAACTTTTGACTGTCAAATGCTCTGCACAAATCCAATGGTTCAGTCATGTCTCATATACATACATATATCTCGCCTTTTGTATGCCACAGTGTGAGTAAATTTCATATTCGATTTTTGTGCTGGCTACGTTCAGCTGCATTTAAATGAAGTTTTTAAAACTTTCCTCGCCGAACTGAACTGAACTTAACTTAACTCAACTGAACCGAACTGAACATGAAGCATCCCAGAGCCATCACCACAAACGGGCCCAAAAAGGGGCCGCGTTGAGTCCGGCCATATGTTACATATACATAGGTATATATGTATAGTTAGTTTGCAGTGCGAGTGAGCTACTCGGAAGGGGCGGGAGGAGAGCTGCTGCTCAATTTTGACAATTTTTGAGTGATGCGCTGTACACAGATATGGACACATACACCTGCACTTATTTATTTATTTATTTATTTATTTACATATGTGTATGTGCATACTCCAACGAATTGTTTCATTTTGTTGTGGTATTTTTTTTTTGTTTTGTTTTTATTTTTTTGGATTTTTGTTTTTTATTTTTTTTTTTAATTTATGCGAAGCAGCTACTTGGCTTTACATATATTGGCTCTACATAGACTCTGGATCGGCTCTGTCAGTTTTACATATTAATGTCTACATGTGTATGTGTGTGTGTGTGTGTGTGTGTGTGTGTGTGTGTTTGCTTATTGTAATTTATCTTTATCATTTATGTATTTAATGTGTGTCTTTTGGTGTTTCATTTTGCTCTTCTTTTGATACTCTACTTGGAGAGGGAGATTTATTTTATTGGAATGTATGTAACAAAGACATGAAACTAGTAACCAACTAAAATTGTAAAAAATTGTATTAAAAATTTTAAATTTTTAATTAAATTGGAGGAAGGCACAATATTACAATTTCGGTTATCTCAATTTTCTGTACAAATTATGATAGCCAAACAGAAATATATTTTTTAAATATTTATTTTACGTTAATTTAGGAAATAGTTCATTTTTAAAAATTTTCTACACTTTTTTCAACAGCACATATAATACGAGTATTATCTTGAATGCCATTAAATCTAGGCGGAGCGAGTTTTCTATTTTTGAGAGTAAAAGAGAATTTCTTTGCAGTTAGAAATTCTTCAGTTGAGAATGTTTGGAATAATTTTGAGAAGAGTTGCTCTCAAAAAGTATTTCGTAAGAATTTTACTAAAAATAAAAATTTGCGGTGCCAAAAATACCACAGGAGCTTTTTTTCTCTTATTGAAAGTAAAAGAGATTTTTTTGCAGTTAGAAATTCGTTTTTTGAGTATGTTTGGAATGGTTTTGAAGAGAGCAAAGAGCATTTCGTACTTATACTAAGAATCGTTAAACTTAACGCTGATATTAATTAATTAATTAATAGCTAATTCAAGAAACATAAAGAACAAAATTAGTATTAATTCCTGAGTAAAACAAACTTGTCTTGAGCAAGTTGAAGATCGCATGTTTTTCTCGGTGCAGGCAGATAAGTTCAAAATAAAAGGTTCTCCTATGCCACTGTGTTGACTCGAAAGTTGACAAATCGTGTGATTTAATATCACTGTATAATAAAATTTAACGAAATAACAAAAACAACATGCTGTTTCATTAAGTTAAAAAAAAAAAAATTAAATACTATACTTTATGAAAAAAAAAAAACATAAAACACCATAAAGTATTTAATAATCTAGTTCAGCTCAATTAAAGGTTAGAAAAAACGTTTAGGGAAACAGTACAGCGGGTTATGCCATCATAATTTGGTTTTTAAAATTAATTTAAAAAAAAAAATCGTTTAAAAAATATTCAAAAAAAATGAAAAACAAATATTACATAATTATATAAATACCCTAATATTAAAAAAAAGCAAATTTAAATTTGCTAATTATATGTGTATTAAATATTTTTGCATTTTAATAAATAACTTTTGTAGTAAATTAAATTGGCGATGTTTTTTAGTTTCAGCATTACCTATCTTACCACTCTTTAAACCTGCCTTACTTAACGCAAAAATTATTCCTAAAAATTAAAAAAATAATTTTTTGTAAATATAACAAACTGCGCGAAATTTTGAACTGCTTTAAGCAGTGCTTGATTGTGAGCCTTTGCAGGCTTTAATTTAATTTTGTACTAAATCGTAAAAAAATCTTTAAAGTTTGCTTAAATGCATTAAATATTTTTGCATTTTAAAATAATAAATAACTTTTTTTTAGTAAATTATATTATCGATGCTTTATGTTTTTGCCCATCCAAAAGCAAATATTTCATAAAAATTAAAAAAAAATTTTTCCACAAATATAATAAACCGCTTCACCTGCTTTAAGCAGTGCTTCATTGTAAGCCTCTGTAAGCCCTAATTTAATTTTGTTGTAAATCGTAAAAAAAATAGTTAAAGTTTGCTTCAATGCTAGAACAATAATCATATGTGCATTAAACATTTTTACGTTTTAAAATAATAAATAACTTTTCTTCAGTAAATTAAATTAGGGATGCTTTCAGTTTCTGCTTCTTGCTCATCCAAACCCAAATACTTCATAAAAACTTAAAACAAAGTTGTTCCACAAATACAACAAAGCGAATGAACTGCTTTAAGCAGTTGCTCTTACTTAATTTCGTTGTAAATCCTCATAGTTTTAATATGCAACTTCCGGATCTTTGACTAAGTTGGCGCATAAACTGTAGAAATACAATTCTGGGATTCCTAAAGAAAACTGAAAAGCCATCTTAAACAGCGTCTTGCATCCATTTACCTGATTTTTTACTCGACACCTTTTGCTATGTAACTTCCTTTTTTAATTATCGACCCGTAGATGAAAATTTTATACAAACTTTGGGACCTAAAATAGCAATAAAATATATTAATTCTATTTACTTTTTGAAAAGTCGGAGCCACTAGATATTTAGACAGCTGTAAAATATCGCAAATATATTTTTAAATAGGTATTAAGTAGTTGTTTTTTTTTTTTGAGCACTGTGTAACCTACTATAAGGCAACGCCTCCTACCACAAGTATACCCAAGTCGTTCAGCTCCGACTTTTCACTGCTGTCGTTTGACCAGACATTTTAACGTCACATTTTGGCATTTTGATGCATCGCCTACCTGTCACTGTCACTACACCCGCTCTCACCCCCACAGTCCCTTACTCACACTTAAACACACTCATTCAAAAAACATACTCACCCTCTCTTTTTCTATGTTAAGTTGTCATTATGATTGACAACTGCTACGTGCTTTGGATTTGTAATAAATACTTGAAGTATGTTGCCTAACCGGCCAGAACACTGTCGTCTCTGCCCGCAGCACACTTGTTCTGTTGCTTGCCCTCTAGAACTACCTGGTGTCTTTGATTTTCGCTAGTATACCATTTGCTGCCAGCTGCTCCCACTCTTTAAAGCTAAAGGAGCCAACTCATAATTGCACCTGTCGCCAGATTCAACTCCTTTCATGACCACCAGAACTCAGCAGCTGCCTGGAGTCTCAACTGGCGCTCCATTTGTTACCAAATATGGTGGCAGAGCCGCCCAGCATGGACATGAAAGAGCACCAACTAAGGATTTGTGATTGCAAAGTGTTGGCGCTGATTGCAGCCCCAACCAAACTCATGTAGCTGGAGAGACTATTGAATGTGCAGCTTCCCAAGACACAAACCAAGAATGCAGCTGATTATGATGAAAATAATTTATGTATATCGAACGTGGCACAGAACTCGAACTGGCCATCAATAATAACAAGCAGCAGCAGCAAAAACGAGGGCTGCTTGATAACTTGGCGGCAACAATATCTTTCAATGCAACGGTTGTTCAGTTTAAGGAAGTGTTTCTTTTATGCAACATGGATGCTTAGTAACAAAACAAAAATTGAGCAACAGTCAGTTTTCTGGTTCGATTATTCTTTCGTCGTCGTTTTGACGAAGAACAGCTTTAGTGTGATTTTTTAAAAATTATTTGTGGCGTTAGATTGCTCTTGGTGCTCTTAAGTGCAGTTGAAGAGAACGTACAAGGCCAAGCTTGATCTGTCGGCAGACTACGTTCAAGGCTTCCTTCAAACGGGCTTAGAACCCTATGCAACATACAAGTATTTTATATATAATTTACTATATACTTCTTGGTCCGCCCTTGTAGTACACACTACAGCATCTCACATATTTTGATGCACTAAGTGGCAGCGCCAACGCCGCCGCCAACGCCAACATCAACGTTGTGGCAGCCTCAGTCGAGCCGCAGCTGGCGTCGTGTGCGGCGATCACTTGGCATGCAGCCCGCGGCGCAGCCCTCAACATAACCAGTTCATTGGATATGCCCCGGTATAACAAGCTTGGTATTGGAACTAGGAGCTAGGGCCTGGACCCTGTGAGGCTGAGCGTCTGTGCGCGTGGCTGTATCAAGCAGCACAGCAAAAATTGCATCACAGTTGCTTTTTATGACTTTGTTTGTCCGCAGCTTAGAAAACAGGTGCACTTCACATCAAAGGCTGCATTCATGGCATACAGAGAGACAGAGAGAGAGAGGAGCTTGCAACAGAGCCCGACTTTGAGCACTCGAAACACTTAATCAAGCGCCGTCTTATTGTTGCGCGCCTCTTGGACCCGGTCTTCTGGAGCTTCTGGCTGCCGCTTGGCTGCACGTCATGGTATGCACGTCTAATTACCGGGAAGTCAAATGTAGTCAACATATTGAGCTTTGATTTGCGCTGGCAGCAGCAATGGTCCAAGTCAGAGCCAAAGCTACAACTAGAACTGGAGTAAAGCTGCTGGCTCGTAGCTCATCATTGTAGGAGCGCACACAACTTGCGGCTGAATTTATAGTTATATAGTTTACTTGCCCAAACAGCCTGCCACACGATGGGAAAATGTGCGTCGCTTTTGTCCAACTTCATTGCCTTCCACCCTACCTTCCAGCTTCACCTGAGTGCAGTAAGTGTGTGGAAACACGAGCAATCCATGCTGCTTTGGCTGTATTAGGGGGCTGACCAGAGTCCACGCTCCACGCTCCATGTTCTAGTTCAGTTTACTCCAAGCCAACTCAGTCAGGCATCCATAAATCAGGCTCATTTTAATGACGCTAGCAAAATGCAGTTGCAAACGTGTTTCCCTCCACTTGCTACCAGCATGCTCAGCTCTCTTCCAGATTTTGGGTGTGCTACGCATAACAACTGCAACTGTAAGTGCTTCTTGATTCTGGTTCCAGGTCCGCTGGAGCCTTGTGTATAGCATTTGGCCTGGCTGTTGGTCCTAAGCAGCAATTAGAATATCAATCATAGGGGCATTAACAATTGAAAAATTGTCTTTGAAAAATTGAGTAGCAATTAGAATATGCTGCAAACAGATCGGTTCCAGACATGCCCAGTATCAATTCATAATGGCAACTACAAGATCAAGACTTGTACCAAGACTATTTATTAGCAGATGCTTTAGTTATGGTCAAAAGAAGTCGGATTTTTAAGCGATCTCTTTAATTATCTTTCATCGACATCTTGTGTTTATGCCCAATGGAAATCTTTTAGTTTAACTCTTTAACTCTTCGTCTGTCTTCGTCGAATCGACGATGAAAAATTTTTTTAAATAATTTTTTATGTTTGTAATTTTTGTTAAAGAGTGCACTCTTTGGTGCAGCTGACCATGTGTTTTTATGATTTTTTAAAAATATCGTCGTCAATTCGACGAAGCACAACTTTTGTGTGATTTTTTTAATATTGCTTAGAATATTTGCACGTAATGATCAAATTTGCAAAATTTATTGCATAAATGATGACAATTATTAATTATTAAGCACGTACAAGGCGATGTAGACATAGCCGAAGAAAATGAACCGAAAAGGGATGTATCTACGCCAAATTTAAATTTCGTAAAAGCTGAATACTATAAAGTTTCGTCAATGCAGCATATCTTGTTTATTTTATGATACAGATGCTAACTAGAAATAAATTCAGAGTAAGGATAGGGTACGATTATATGCCAGGGAAGCAAACCAACAGGTCGTGAGCAGACAGTGGTATACCCTATACCCTGTCTCTAGGAAAAAATATTGGTTTTTCTCAACAGCAAAGTTCGAGCTATGGTAACAAAGAGAAAACTTTTTTGCTGCAAATTTCCATATGTACCCTAAGCTGTTGAGAGGAGTCGGGGATGGTGAACCACCATCATTTATAAAAGTTTGATATTATTTTAGTAGTCTACATGAGAAATTTCCAAAAAAATTTAGATGAATGAATATATAACATAGCTAAGTTTTGTTTCAGTCTACTTTTGTTGCTGTAACAATTCGGATGTGATAAAGCGAAAAAAAATATAAATTTTTTTTTCCGTCATATCTTTAAAAGTTGACTAAAAGCTTGTAAAATAAATGGTAAGTCGCGTCAGTTCCTTGTTAATCCAAACTAAAATCTTTTGCAGTTTTTGAGATGGACAAACCTAAGAATGAGATACCTAAAGTGGAAACAGCTCCTCTAGAAAAGCAGTCGGAGGTTCATAAGAATATCAAACCCAAGACGCTTTATAACTTGCCACTGGTTAAGGAGAATTTCGTCAAGTTTGCAACTTACTGGACTCGTTTATTAAAGCGTTTCCGCTAACATGGTCAAGACAATGCAGATTTTTTTTTGTACAATTTGTTTTAAGTTTGAAAATAGCCCAGTTTTTTTAAATGCATAATTAAAATAAATTTAGTTGTTAAATAAAAATGTTAGTGTGTTATTATTTTTGAGAAAAATTCCAAAGAAGTTTCCATATAAACTTTTGATCAAGCTAAACTATTGGCAATTACTTCAAGAAGAATTCTTCAGTCTTCTTAAAAACTGGTCCAGTAGACCATTGGAACATATATATTTTGAAATGTAAAGCCTAGGGCATTATGTTGGATATCATCGGAACTACTACAAATTGCAAATAGGTCGAGCTGGTCAACCGGAAGCAATAAACGTCAGAAGACAAGCGCTTTATGGATGGAGTGGAAATCAGTAACTCAACTCTTCTAGACACTACGTCATCTGCGCTATAAACACATTATTTTTGTATTTCGGCTATTATTTGATCAAAATTTCATAGAGATCTAGACAGTAGAATCAACGTTATAGCTATTAACAGCGCGTCATCTCCAAGTGCGAGTCACGCGTATCATTACTTTAAACGCGAAAATCTCCAAATACATTCTTATATATATATATATTTTGTTTGTGAGTCGATAAAAAAAAGGAGGTGACATCGGAAGCTTCCTAAAGTTGCCTCCAATATGGTGAAAAAAACAAAAGATGATCCAGGCATGTGCGTCCGTTTGTCTGAACGCCTAAATATTGGAGACTATAAAAGCTAGGATAACCAAATTTGTTGTTTGGATTTCTTATGTGACGCATTGCGCTATAGAGTTGCCAAAGAGTGGATCGGTATCGATTCAAGAAGAATAGGCAGCGAGGCAGTGGAACCAAAGGGCTTCCCAGCATCAAAGTAGTTCGCTTGAGAAACTTCAAACAAAATTCAAGTCTTAAGTATTTGATTCTCAAGCAATTCGTACGTTTTACAAATAAATTACATATTTTTGGCGTAAATTTTTAAAAAAGTGAAGATTTAATCTTAGCAAGGGTATGTCGCGTCAGTGCTTCTTTAAGCCCAAACTAAAATGTTTTGCATTCCTTTTAAGTTGAATAAGCCCTAGAACGAGGGTTCCATTCTTGAACCACCCCCGCAGTTGTTGGACTCAAGCCGCTGGACTGCAATGAGGCTATCCTGCCAAATCCAGCTCATACAATTTACACCTGCAAAAATGTGACTTCATAATAATGATGAACTTGACTACTCGGTGGGCACAAAATATTCTGGAATTTTTGAAAAATTTACGTTAACGTGATGCAGATTCTTTTAAATTCTTAGGTTTTTTTTTTTTTTGTTCGAGACAAGTAGCACAATTTGCCAAAAATTCGTTAGGAAAAGTATTTCTATATGCGCATTAAATTCCACAGTATTCCAGTCTTCTTAAAAACTTCGTCGCTCTTATCACATGACCTCTTATAAATTGCAAAAAGTATGAGCTAAATTGCTGTCCTGATCTCGACAAAACAAGGTGACTGGGTCAATCTGAGCTAACTGAGTTTCGCTATACAACCCACTTCTACTAGTTTTTAAAATATCAAGGAAAACCCCCAAGAGCTGTAATTTCACCCAAATATGTCGAAATCTAAAAAAAACAAAGCTTTCTCTTGTTTTTGCACGAATTCTTCCAAGATGACGCACTGAAATTATATTCAAACTGTTGCTTGTCTTCCAAATCTACACACCCAAAGACAGCAGAAACTAAAGTGTCAACAAAAAAAAAGAGCTACTACATTTTGCTTGAATTTCAATCATCAAAAAGTTAAAGATTTTGGCATCTAATCGTTAGAGACAAGAAGCAGAAAGTTTTATACAGCTATGTAGATTAAGATGACGTCTAAGATGATGCGCCGGCAGCTGAGCAAATAAGCCAACAATAGAAACTACTTACATAAAGCTAGATAATAAAAGTCCAAATTTGATTAAGAGAGGTATCCGCTGGCGCTCGCCCAGTCAACAAATTGGACGATCTGTTTTGGCGGGTCTGTCAACGTTGCCTTTGCTGGCGAATACTAATTGATTTAAAGACAGAGCTGAAGACGGCTTGGGGAACATTACATTAAGCTTATAAGGTGTTTACTATGCGCCGAAAAAGTTTTGACGGCTTTTTGAGATGCAAATTTTATGCAAAACTTATGCCAAACAAATTTATGGCTCGAACTTCTTGCTGGCCAAGAACCAACGCAGTGGCAGCGGCGGTGCGCAGAGTTGGCCAAAGGGAAGCAAATATTTTCACATTTCCACTTTATGACCGAAATCGAAGTTGCATTAAAATTTCAAAGGCACCAAATTGTGTGAGGTTTTTTTTGTGAGCTTAGGTTGGGGTCAGCAAGGGGTTGCGTTGGGTAAGGTGACGTTTCTTAAGTGGCCCGTGCTTGGGTTTGGGTTGGTGTTAAATGGTTCAACGCCCTGCAGCACTTTTAACGAGTTTTTCGTTAATTTTTATGTATTTTTGTTTTTTTGCGTATTGCAAACAAAACAAAAGAAAATAAATCATAAAAAAAAAATCAAGCGAGTGTAAAATGCAATAAAATCAAATCAAATTTAAATAAAAAAAAAAAACGTTGAACAAAAGGGCGTTCGAAAAATATCAAAACATTGTCACAGTCGTTTGTTTTTATTTTTTTATATTTGTTTTTATTTATTTTTTATTTTGTTGCGCTGCTCGATATGGTTTTATGCTCAAACCTTACAATTTTATTTATTTTTATGGCATTTTTTTTCTTATTTAATTTGCATGCAAATAGAGCAACTCTGGGTCGGCCCTTTGGTCAACAACTGGCGCCAAACTCAACTGACCACAACTGACTTGGCCAGCTTGAAGAGCCGCGAGGTGTTTGCTTTTATTTGAACATTTTTGAGTCGTCGTCCGATTGGGTGTATTTGTCGTTAATTAAGCTTTATGGCCAAATTATGCCCACAAATTGGCAATTAAAATTAGAACGTGCTCATAAATTCAAATGCAAAACGTTCGACAGACTGGCAATGCCGTAAATGTTATCGTACTTTGCATATGGTCCATCGATTAACTGATTGCAACCCCGATTACTCAATGGAGTTGTTAAGCTAGTTTGCATTTTTACTAGGAAAAATAAAATCAATTGTAGGGTATAAAATAATATTATATGGCAAATATAGCTCAGCTCGTTAATAAATTAATTTAAGTTTATTGTAAATCATTGTAACAATTACTTATTGTTTATTTTTCATTAAATGGGAAAAAAGTTTTAATTTTTTATGCTTAAAATAAAAATTAAAAAATAAACGTTATTCTTCAATTTTGCCTATGAAAATAATTATTTGTCAATTTTTTAGTATACTCTATAGATTATGGTGCCCCTAAGCTACAGTGGTAGCATAGATTAAACTAGTTTACACGAAAAATGAACCTTCTTAAAAAAGTGTTTTTTAGGGTAATTTGGGGTCGAGAAACACGAAAATGGCAACGTTTTTTTTTTATGTAAGCACCGTTTCGAGATATTTTCGTAAAACATGTTTTTGGGCACTTTTTTCAGTTATTCCTCAATATCTCGTGAACAAAATTTTGTATCGACATGAAAAACGATTAGATCGTGTTTCTCGACCCCAAATTACCCTAAGAAACACTTTTTTAGGAAGGTTTACTCGATGACCCTTAAATTTGTAAACTAGTGTTATTGAAATCTAAAAGAGCCGAAAAATTTTTTTTTTTTTTTTTTTGGCCTTAACACATTTCATATATTTTAATGATATGTTCTTTGCAAAAAACTGTCCAAAATTGTTATCTTTGAATATAAGAAACTTAATTAAACTTATCTTAAGAACGAAAAAATTTCATATTGTAAATTTTAGAAAAGATTCGATTAACTAGCAAATTTAAAAAGTAAGATAAAGACTTACCATTATTATTATTTAGTTGGTACGCAAGCATCTATATCTGAAAAAAATATTAAAATATTAGCACTTCGCTTAGGAATATCTTTCTTAAAAATAGTTACAGTACGGTACTTTTTGCTTCTACAGTGTCTGTCAAAATAATATGGACACCCACATTTTCGGGCAAAGCTTTTTTTCCCTAAATGAAGGGTTGACTATAGCTAAAATTCTGGTACTTCCGAGAACTGTCATTTCCATAGTCTGAACTCTTATGTAATACTGGATTTTTGTTATAAATTCATGTTTTTTTCTAATTAATTTGGTACATCATATTCTTAATAAAAAATGTCATAAAAAATAAATTAATTGCGCTAGTTGAATCAAATTTTTACAGAAGATACAAAGTTCGGCTAGATTCCTTCACTTTTCCACGAAAAAGTGGATAACCCTATTAATTTGGGACATACTGTAGCGAAGTAATATCGAGCACCGAAATGTTATGCCTGTCTGAGAAGTATGCTCTTTCTCTGAATAGCGTTTCAGTATGCGTTAAGAGAATTAGTCTTTACTCAGATGTCTCTTGTCTATTGGTCATTTGAGATGATATGGATGTGGTTGGCCTGACTCAGACCCACCCTATTGACTCACTCCGCACTGAATGTTTAACTAGACAAGATACATCGAGTACCGATATATCGAAGTTTATATTAAGATAATATATGGAATGAACATTCTGCTTCGGGTAGAATTTTCGTCCCACTATATAAAAAGACGCACCAAAATATTCATTCCTTATATTATCTTAATTTAAACCTGGATACATCGATTTTTTCAGTTAAAAGCATCGAAAACATCGATGAGTGCTGGCACTAATAATGATGCCAAATGCCATAATTTATTATGAGTGCAACGACTAACTTTATTCGATTTTTGGTAAGCAAGCCCCACATAGAATTCAGTCGCACTCATCGTACAATTTCCTGAAATTTTTCCAAAATCGGCCATAATCGCTGAAAACATCGATGCCGTGGAAGAAATGACAAAGCATGTCATGAAATTGAGGCAACCCTGGGCAGCAGCATCTGGAACATTTGGACACCAAGAAGATTTGATGATTGTTCAAAAGAAGACTCGTGTTATTTAATGCTAAGAAATGGTGCTTCTGAAGATATTCTTTCGATTATATCAGACGAAGATCTTCGATTTATGCCTATGAGACTGAAATTAAACAAGCGACAGGCTGGCTATTCGTGCAGGTCTTTCAAAATCGCCCATAATCGCAGAAAACATCTATGCCGTAGAAGAAATGACAAAGCATATCAGGAGATTGAAGCAACCCGCGGCAAGAAAATTTGATGAATATACAAAAGAAGACTTGTTGATTGATGTCACGAAAAGTTTAAACAACACAATCGTGCTGCTTCAGAAGACGTTCTCAAGATCATTTGGAACGAGGATTCTTCGATTCATGCATATGAGCCTAAAATTAAACTATATCGACAGTATGGCTCTTCGTGAAGGTCTTTCAAAATCGGCCATAATCGCTGAAAATATCGATGCCGTGTCATCAGATTGAGAAAACTCGTGTTGATTGGTGATAAGAAAAGTTTGAGAAACACAATCGCTTCAGATGGCGTTCTTAGAAGACGAATCCTTAATTTATGACTATAAGCCTTATATTAAACAGCAGTCGACAATCTTCCAAGACGAACCAAATTCCACAAAAGTAGTTCGCGGGCGCAGCACTTTGTTGGTGTCCTGTGTCTTAGGAATGGTCATGTTACCGATCAATTCTGAATCACGATAGAGGGAGCTCTTCGAATTAATGAACCATTCTTCGCAGTGCTACAAAAATATCGATGTTTTCGAAGCTTTTAAGTGGAAAACACCGATGTTTCGATTTAGCCAGCACTGATCCACCGTGCAGTCCTGATGAAGCGACTAATGATTTATTATTTTTTCCGCACATCAAAAATAAGCTACGTGGTTAGCGTTTTTCTATTCCGGAAGAAGCTGTCGATGACTGGAGATAACTCAATCAGAATTAAAAAATTGGAATTGATGGAAATTGTTTTGATACACAATAAAGGCGGTGATCGACTTGAATTTTTATTACTAAGCAGAAGGGTTCTGGCCTTTCTAGTAATAAAGCAGCAGATTCTCTCGCTGTCTACATTGGAGTTGCTTAAAGTAGTATGCTAGTTAGTAACTTTATTATTAATGCAGCATACTTTAAGCAACTCCAATGTAGACATAGGTATCTACTCAGGCAGGAAAACGCAGGAGAGGGAGCACTTAAAGCAGTTGTAGGAATAAGAATAAACTTTTGATACATTCACCTTATTATTTCCCCGAAATCTTCACAAAATGACTGCAAAACTTAGCTCAAGCTCTTTGTGTCAAGTCATTAAACCCCATTTAAATCCCAAAGCCAAAAAAGTGCTCAAGAGTTTTTACCAAGACCGGGCAAAGTTGCTCTTAGCAACTGCAAACAATATATTAAATATACTTTTGCAAGGGTATTTAAGCAACTGCAACTTGAAGATAACAATTTTTTAGTGCTTGTAGAATTTTTTCAATATTTTCATGAAAAGTGCCACAGACAAGTGGCAAAAACCTTTTGACAAGTGCAACGCGACGCAGCCAAGCTAAGAGCAGAGACCAGAGAGCAGAGAGCAGAAAGCTGCAACCAGCAAAACGCAATGACATTTTAATCGACAGGCAACCATCCAAAAGTAGCAGCTACAACAACAACAACATCATGTTGTTGCAACAACTAAAACATAAAAAAAAAAGTAATAATAATGTTCTAGTCGTGCATCAGAAGCACCATCCATGGCCATTGACAGCTTCCATTGGCAGCGCCATCGTCAGCTCCATCGTCATCGTCCTCATCACCATCGTCATCATCGACGTGGCCATGGCCCTGGCCCTCAACAGTTGTCTGTGGCATGACTCGCCCTTGCCTGCCTGCCTGCCTGGCGTCTCTGGTTTTTAGATGATACCCTTTACCCATAGAGTACATAAGATATGATAGTTTTGTTATGTGTCGAAAGGCAGGTGATCATAAGTTGTTTATATCAAAATGCTTATCATCACCTTGGCTACGTTTGTCACTATAAGCAACTGGATCTGAGAGTTCATTAGATCGGGTTCTTGAGGCATATTGGTATTAGAAGCGGCTTGATTCTATTGCTGAGTATGTAACAAAATAGTTTTTATCTTTTAAGGTGTGTCTCTCCGAGATTGATATTACGTTAGATTTGGAGAACCAAAATTTTACACTTGGAACAGATTGGTTCCGGGGCGGGATGTTAGTAAAAAGCCTTGTCCAATTTTTTTTATATCATTTGAAGTGGTTTCATGGGGTAGTCTTTAATTTTTGTCAATCGTTGGTCACACTAGACTTGTTTTTTTTTACGTAGAAGCCACAATTTAGAAGCAATAACCTTAGTTAAAAAAAAAAATTTCGTAATTAAAAATTTTTAAGTTTTCGAGTTGTTCTGCTAAAATATTATCTTAAAGGCACAATGTGAAAAAATTTGGATGATCATATAGTCTCTCAACTTACGTAGTTTGTTACGTAGTATTTCATCTATATGGAATATTTTGATCTTGTTTATGTAGAGATGATCGAACAATTAACTTTTCAGCTCAGAAGGCCAAATACTTATCAAGTTCTCTACTCTACTCATTCAGCACTACCATTCAAAATTTAAATCAACCTGACCCAAAAAACAATTCTTCACACTTTAAAAACCAGCTAACACTTATGTTACAAAAATATTTAAAATCCGATCAAAATATATAAATTTCGGAACACCTGTTTTACAAATACATAAAATTCATAGATCGTAGATCGTAAAAATGTCTGGTCAACCCATAACGTCTTCGTAATGGGAGATGGCAAAATTGTTTTCGATCTACACGGAATTTAAGAAAAGTTCAGAAGCGTTGAGACGGCAAATGATCAATTTACGGAAAAGTCAAATTTACGTTATCTTTGCCTCAACGCATTAAGATTTTTACCCATATTTAGGAATTAATTTAAATTATATATAAATAATAAGTGAGTAATCAAATTAATTTAAGGTCTGGTGTCTAGATAGTGCATATATAGTTTTTCGAAAATCTATGAAAAAATCGCAAACCATTTTTTCTGATATAGTCAAAGAGACGTCTAAACAAAAATCGAAATAATCAGTTATCCATAACTAGATGAATAATCGGACTGACGTGGTTAATACTGGTTAGTACCTCATAACATACATATGTAAAAATGACCAAAATCGTGGCCCGCTTCACTGATTTTTCCCGAAATGTTATTTTTATATGAATACGTAGCCTACAAATATCTTTGACCCAACGAAATAGTTCATCTCGATTGTTGTTCCCCTGAGTTTTGCAGTCTGGTATTTTTACATATATAGTTTATCAATAAATCGAATATCGAAATAACGTTAGCCGTGCTGAAAAAACATCGATGTTTTCGTTGCTTTTAACTGGGGAACATCGATGTATCGATATATCGAAGTTTAAACACAATTTAAAAACAAATTTTGGCTGACATAATGACTTATTTAAAAATAGGGTATCCCACTGTCGGGCACCGCCCATGCTTTTTTTTGTTACAACGTCGTCGTCGTCATCGTCGTCGTCATCGTCGTCGTCGTCGTCGTCAACACAACTCCATCAACTGCAGCGGCGGCAGAGACCGCGGCAACTTGTGCAGCATCAGTGCCTCGTCAAAACGTCAATCGGTGTAATCAAGCGTTAAGTGATTCTACGGAAGCGCAACCGCTGCCACTGTATGTGTCTGCCCCTTGTTGCAAGTGTGTGTGCAGTATATTGACTTGTCCCCCGCTGACTTGACTGAAACTTTATTTCCATCAACATCTGAATCAAAATCTTAGCTCCAGCGAACTGTTTACTTTTTGAGACACACACAGATACACACACACACATGCATTAAGCTGTAATATTTTGACCGTATTGGTCAAAGATACCGACTTATTAAAAGCGGAACTTTATATAATAACCCAAAAGGATGAGCCAAATTAATTTAACTGAAAACATCATGAAAACATGAAAAAATAAATACTTTATATAATTTATTTAATAAAGTTTAAGAAAATTTATAAATTTTAAACTAACTCATAATACCAAGCGCTAAGAAAATAAATATACAATAAATATCGTGTCCAAAAATCATATATATATATATAAAAGCTCAAACCCAATCTTTGGATCTGTATTCCAATAGAAATTGATTAAATGCAGAATAAGGAAGCGGCAAATAATATTCAGAAAGCAATGATCGCAAGGTGACCCATAAATTATCAAGAACTATGACATATCGATATCGAAAAATTTAAATCTACTAACTCCTTTTTTATATCACATGTCTTATTATTTAAAAAATGTAAGAAAAATATGTTTATATAACAAATTGACTTTTTCGAGCTTTTTTTTATACCAAATGTAATTTTTAATATTTTTATTTTTAAAACATACTAAAATTTTCATATTATTTTTCAATAAGCTAACATTTTTTTTTATTATAGCAACTTTTGGCTTTGTTACAGAATTTTAAATTTCTAAATTATAATGTTCCAATAAATGCTGGTTTCACTGTAGCCTGATTAATATTAATATATAACAATATTCATAATTGAAATCTTTTTAATTTATATTTAAAACGTTCGTCGTCATTTCGACGAGCGATGATGTTAGTGTAAAAAAATAATATTAACCAGCCAGGGTTAAACATTTTGCAAATTTTAGTTTACATCTTAATTACAAAATTTAGAAAGCAATATCGTTCTAGGCCTTTTCTATACTAACTGAATATTGAAATCTTCTATGATCCGCTAGTAATATCTTTTAAAAAGCGCCGATTTCTGGGTAGGTTTTGATTAGATTCACTTACAAACTACTTTGTAACAGTTTTAGTTAAATATTTCTGACTCTAATGAAGATTATTTTTCCATAAAGACTTGAGGTACTAAAGATTTTGAGTAAAAGTTGTAAAGATTTAACAAAACGTAGTTCTGATATCTCTTGAAAAACCCATTAAAAGCTTTCGAATTTGTTTTTTGTTGTTACTTTTTTAAAGTTAGTTCTGCCATTAAAACTAGTTTATGGAATGCCTAATATTTGACTCTTAAGGTCAAGCTCATCAATACGATTGTTGAAATGTAACTATTGTAAGACTCACCAAGATATTTAAAATCATTCTTTATTTTCAATTTGTAAACTAAAAATGTTGGTATGGTTATTATTTTTTAATTTTCAAAATTTAAATTGACCAATAATTTTTATTATCAATTTATTTTATATAGATAAAAAATCACAGAATAATTATTTTTTTTATAATATTTATAATTCTTACTTTTTAATTTAAAAAAAAAATAAATGCAATAATAATAATAATTATTTTGTGGTTTTTTAATTTTGAATACAAATTTTTAAAGAGTTGTAATTTTCAATATTAAAATTGAAAAATAATTTTTATTATCAATTTGTTTTATACAAATTAAAAGCAAAAATTATTTTGCAATAATTCGTACTTTTAAAAATTTATTTCTTAAATTTTTAATAATTTTTAAAAAGTTTTAATTTTTAATTTTCAACAATAAAATTGACAAATAATTTGTATTATCAATTTGTTTCATAAAAAATTTTTTTTTTTTATTATTTAAATAAAAAAAAATTTCGTTTTGTCATTTTTAAGACATTAAAAAATAAGAATTTAATTATTACCTATAAATTTAAAATTGAATATTTTATATTGAAAAATCTCGAATTATCTCTTAATTTACTATTTTTTTTGTTAGTAAAGATTTACAATAAAAGTTATTTCGCAATTTTCGCAAAAGATGCCATAAAATAAAAATTAATTTAAATATCTACTGAATGGAATCAGAGTACGATGTTTGGACTTGTTTTAAACATAGATTAAGTATTTCTCACATGGCCACATGCCACATGATGTCCAATCTGCGGCCCGTCTAACTACCAAATTCTTGTCCAAGCTATTGTGAATGACACAAGTCCCACAACCAGTTGCCAGTTACGAGTTGCAAGTTGCCAGTATAGAGTGTTCAAGTTGCCTGCCCCCAGCTGCTTGCTGTGCATTCGCATCAATTTGATTAATCTGGGCATAGAAACGAGCAAATTGTTGCAGCAGGCGCTGGCGCTGGCGCTGACGTCGATGCAGCCGCGGCAGCAGGCAGAGTGCAACGTGCAACAAGCAGCAGGCAGCATGCAACAGGCAATAGGCAACATTAATGGCCCCAACATCCGCTCGGAATATTGGCAGCAGCACCTGCCGCACAGTGGGCCGCATTATCGTTGGCCCACTGTGCAGCGGCTACAGCGGCATGATTAATGACCAAATGTTTAAATCAAGCTCTGCGACGGCTACGAAAGTGTTGAGAGCTGCTGCTGAAGCTGCCACAATCATTGGGAGCCGCCACAGTTGTCCTCCCCTTCCTCTCTCTCACTCTCTCTTCACTCTGCGTCAACTTTAACTTGCATGCTCGTAATTTGCCTATACTACATAGAGAGACCTCTAGCTTCGGGGCCCCCTCTTATCGGGCCATGTGATCAAGCAGTTCGAGCAGCCGGTCCGTCGACTAACATCCTTGCCAGCCTCCAGCCGCCAGTCTCTCTGCCCTGCCACAAATCAGAATCAAGGTGCCACATCAAACCGGTTCATCCGAGCGCAGAGAGATTGTCAGTTGTGTTTAGTTGTACAACTGCAATGACTTGTGATTGCACAAGCTCACTCCACAGACTCACAAGCAATATAAAGAAATACTAAAGAAACAGGTAAACCTGATGGCTCTGATATATGGGGGAAGCTCCAAACCTTGGGATACTCTTTAAGTATATAAGCTGGAATAGTCTGATCCTATGGAAAAATACTCGCAAATCTTTTTTCTTAGTTCGTTATAAAGAAGTTCTACTGTATGTGCCGATAAAATAATCATAATCATGCGATTAATCATAATCGTTTGTTTAAATGTATTATTTGTAAGATTTTGGGCTTAAGTTGATATTGTAAATTTTTTTAATTAAAATTAATATTTTTAATTTTTTGATTGTTATTTTTTTTTTTTAATTTTTTAAATTGAAGTTAATATTATATATTTTAAAACCAAATTCTTTTTCTGTTAAAAATTTATATTTTTCAAGATATTTGCAATTATTTAATATATTATCTTTTTTACTTTTTTGCATTAAATTTTGGAATTAAGCTAATATTATAATATGTGTTTTTAATCTTCGATTAAGTTAATGTTATATAAATTTCAATATTTTTGAATTTTATTAATTTATTGTAATTTTATTCTTTTTTTTTATTGAAGTAAGTAATATTCTTTCCTTTTTATTTATTTATTTTGATTATATTTTTTTATTTCTTCAAGTAATTTTTAAGAGAAGTGTGAAACGAAAAAAGTAAATGAGAAACCTTAACAAATCAGACTGAAAATCACTCAAAAAGTAGTAAAAACAAAAAAAAAACCTAAATATCTACAGTTTTCAGGCCAATTATTTACGCAAATAAATAAGAAAAGCAGTAAAATCAATGTCTTATAAAATCTAACCCATTTTTGACTTACAATGTTGAAAAAAATCCGTCTTTTCTTAACATTGTATTTTTTGACACTGTTTGACATTTCTGTGAAAATGCCCATATGCAATTATATTATTTTTTTTTTTTTAATTTTTGGATTTATGCTTATACTTTAATATTTTTTTTAAATTTGTGGATTAAAGTAAATATTTTTTCAATATATTTGGATTTAAGTATATTATATTATAATAAATATTTTTTTTTAATTTTTAGCTTAATTTTAATATTTGTTTTTTAGTTTTTGGATTTATAAAAATATTATATTGTTTTTTTATATTTTAATTAATACTTTATTTTTTTTTTTAAATTTTTTGATTAAATTTAATTTTTCTTTTTATATTTTTGGATTTAAGTTAATATTATATAAATCTATTTTTTTTCGATTTTAATTAATAGCTTATATATATTCTTTTTTTTTCATTTTTGGATTAAAATAAATATTTTTAAGGATTTAAGTTAATATTATGTATTTTTAAATTTTTTCAATTTAAGTTAATTGTTTATATTTTTAAAATTTTTTGGATTCAAGTTAGTAGTATAATAATTTTTTTTTATTTTTTTACTTAAGTTTATTTTAAATAACTTGTTTAAATAGAAAAAATTTTCACAACCACAAATTTTTCATATAAATATTTTTATATTTTTTTAATTTTTGTATTAAGCTTTGCATTTTATATATTTTTTTTTAAATACTTATGATTTTCGGTAATTCTGAGCACTCTTGAATCTCCAAAAAAACTATATCGGAATCTCCCTGTGACAGCCCCTGTAAACAGCTATTACTCTCTTTCACTTTTATAACCCTTAGAGCAGCCCTATCGTTTATACTAGCCCAACATGCCTGTTGAATTTGCAATACATTTTTTTTCAGAGTATTGAATTTAAACCAGAGGGGGAATACGATCGATGCCGGCAGCTCGATGCGATGTACACCAAGGAAGGAATACCTAAACAATGTTTTCGCGGCTTATTACGCGCGATCGCTCGCTCAGCTACAACAAAAACAACAACAATTACAACACGATGAGAGCAACACAGGCAGGGGGGGGCGTGTGGGGAAGCGGGAACAAGAACAACAACAAGAAATGTGCCACCTGTGCGCAAAAATCAAACCGAAAAGCAAATCTTGTTGGGGATGTTGAACCAGTTTCTGTGCATATGACGCGGAACGAAGCGAATCGAAACAAGCCAAGTAACAAGGTGAGAGACGGGGGCGGTGCGAGGCGTGGCATGGCAGCAGATAAAAGTCGTCTTTGAGTTGAACCCCTGGATGGATAGCTGGCTGTTTTGCTGGATGACTGCACGGACTGCTTGAACAACGCCTTGTCTCAGAAGTGGAGCAGTCAAGCAGCTTTGAAATGAACCGCCGTCGACGAGTCACTTTTGTGGCAGGATACTCGCAGTTAGTTTGCTCCCTGCCAGCCAGCAGAGACGGTCAGTCCGACCGTCTGTCTTGGAGTTGAACAATCGCCAGCGATCAACTAGAGCTGCAGATCTAGCCCAAAGTGAGCCTGGAAAACATGTTCCATGCACGCAGCGAAGATTAAGTACCGCCGTCTTCTGTGCAGTTGCTGCGCAGTTGACGTCGACGTCAACGTCAGGCTGGACTCGCATTTTGTAAGAGTTGCGACCACCTGGCGCAATTGACCAATCGGATTTTAGCAAAATGCATTAAGGATGGTGTGGAGAGAGGAGCGGAGAAGAGGCGCACTTATGCGAATACTCTCTCCACACACACGCACACACAGAGAGACTCACATATGTTGAGGCTTATTTTTAATATGAGTAAATTTTTACGAGTCAATATGTTTGCTAGGGTGGACCAAAGGACAGACTCTAGGACAAAACTTGGGCTGTGACAGTGACGTAGAAGAGTTTTTTTGCGATGGGGTATGCTTTAAGTTGTGTTTAGTCAAGGCGGTTGACAACAGTACCCAAAGAAATTTTTTTTTTTTTGTTGCTTCTCTAATTCCTTTAGATAGCTTTGTTTTCAAGTAGGCTAGCTTTTGAAGGCTCTAACCTAATCATGACCCGGTTTTACAAATTTTAAACCTTTTGAAAATATATTTCAAAAAAATTATAAAAAACGTTTTTCGAGTTAGAAATTTTGGATTTTTTATTATAATTCTGTAAAAAAAATTTACAAAACTTTTGGAGCAATTTTCAGGTGGCATGATAATGCCAATTGAGGGTGCTAGTGCCAGTAACAGATTTTTCAGCATTTTATTTTTATTTAATCTTCTTTTTGGACTAACATTTATACAAATTTTCATTAAAAATAAGTCTAAATAAGCCTAAAATTTTACTCAGAAAAATGTACGATCTTCATTTAAGTTCGTAAGGTGAAGATGATTTCACAAGAAAGAATACTCTCAATCTCAGCAATAAGAAAAAATATTCATGTAATAGGACCTATTGGAGAACACTTTTTCTTAAAATTATTCGTAAAATTCTCAAACTATGCGTTTCTGTCTTAAAAGCTATCTACAAACCAGCGCATATGTTCTCATAATCATGCTTCAAAGTCTCAAACAAAGAAACATTCTTGAGATAAAAACTGTACATATTCTCAAAAATAGAAAAATCGCGCTAGGAGTATTTTTGACACCGCAAATTTTTGTTTCGGAGTATTTTTGACACCGCAAATTTTTGTTTTGAGTGCAAGAATTCTATGATGACCTGGCACTATCATTCACAAGTGGAGTCGTTTAACATCCGGATTGACGGACTTTTTGGGCTTATACTAATTTTTACAGACTTTTAGGATTACACAGGCACGCAAAAAAAGACGATATTTCGATACAGAGGGCAGACCATGTATGCATAGGGGTGTCGCTAAAGCCAAATCCAAAGCCCAATAAACCCCAGTATTTCAAAGTTCTGGCATTACATAAGGAAACCCCACAAAACGAGTTATTTTGATGGTTAAAACTCTTTTTTTGGACATCGGAATCAGATACAGCGACCCCAAAAAATGCTAAATAACATTGTTGTGCTGAGGTTTTTTTGGACCTCGAATGCAGATCAGGGACCCCCAAAAGATGTTGAAAACATTATCCGATATCAGGACTTGAAAAAGATTCTTTAGCGATTGTTTGAATCGATTTTCAGTTTAAGCCCCGCCAGATCATGTCTTCAAAAAATTTTTGCGCTCGGTGAACGCAAATTCGAGGTACAAAAAACCTTAACGCCCATGGGTTTCGAAATAATCTTAAGAAACCCTACAAAGCGAGGTTTTTGAGATGCTATCACAGAAAACTGAGGTGCTGCGAAATCGGATTCGGATACGCATTAAGCAAAACCAAAAAAACATTTTTGGGGTTTTTCGAGGTTAGGATAGAAGCAAGATCCGTCGTGAGAATTCTGTTAGCGCATTCGGATACAGCGTGACGACATACATAAGTATACAAATGACTCCTCCACAAATCACAATAGTTTTTTTTTTGTTTTTTGGGATGCCCTAATACCCCCCGCTTGCAGCACCACTGTGGCGTGTGGCATCATTGGAACTATGAGGCGGTACATAGACACTTGTACACTTAAGTGATTTAGTGTAAATGATTGTGGCAAACAGGCGCAGAGTGGCTGCTGCCTGATTTGACTGAACTTGCAACTAACTGAACTGGATTGCATTGAGGTAGGATTCGTCGTCGTCGTTGTTGTTGTTGTTGTTGGTTCTAAAGCTGCAACTTTAAAATGTACAATTTTTGTGTAATTATTTTGAAGGTTTTATTTTGCAGTGGTAGCAATAAGTAGCCAGCATGTCTTAGATATGCAGATACATTAACTTATAGATACATAAACCGTCTGAGCAATTTGCGGCAATCAGTGTCTAGATGTTGTTGTTGTTGTTGTTGGCTCCCTACAGAAAATTGTCATAAACTATGCAAATTGGTTAGAATGTTATGCCACTTGGAGCTACAAAGAATATGCTAAAATCCCATTCCTCCCCCTCGAAAAAAAAAAATAACAAAAAGCGAAAAAACTGGAACATCAGCGCCATTATCAAAATCAACAAAATGCTCATTTTTATTACAATATTATGTAACAGCCAAGCCAAGTTTGGCCAAGTATATGAAGCAGCTCCAGAGACAAAGGAAATACAAAAAAAAAAAAAAAACAGAAATCATTATTATCAATCGATATCATCGATTGAAGCAGTTCATCGAGCAAAGGATGTGCAAGGACTTGGGCTGCCTTATTGATTGTGCGGCAAAAAAAAAAAAAGATACAAATTTCACATGCAGGCAATGTCCTACACAACGACACAGTGCCCACTCCCACCTACCCTCCTAGTCCGTCCTGGCTGCTGATGCGTCGTGCGCTGGAAAACCTTACGGAAAATTTCACAACATTTTTGTGGCCATTGCATATTTATGCGGTCTGTTGTAGCTTTGGCTGCCCCAAATTGTTGTTGTTTCTGGCTCACCTACCAGCGCGCTTCATTTTTATAGTCCTTGCTTCTTGGCTGGGATTTGGCTTGTTCTTTGCCACCTTGCTGTGCTACTGTTTTATTCTGCTGCTCCGCCTGCTCCAGCTCCTCCTTCTTTACTCACTTTTCTTTGTTTTATAATTTTTTTTATTTTTATGCCTTTTGCCATTTTGATAGAATTGTGAGAGAAATTCGAAATTCGATTTCTTATTTTATTATGCATTTGATTGTAACGCTTGAAAGTATGCATCAACAAAACACACACATATATAAATATATATGTATATATACATACATCATGTACTTGCTATATACTCGTATTTCGTTTATGCTGCAAGCAAATTTTTGCCACTGAAGTGCTGCCAAAAACCAATTGCAATTTTCCATACGCTGTATGCATAAATAATACATATATGCTAACACCAGCACATATATATATATATATATATATATATATATATATAACAAATGAAATGTATTGTATATAATCGCAAGTTATATATAAAGTGTTGGGTTTGTGCCTCTGGGCCAGAGGAAACAAAAAATTCTACCATATTAAATAACTAAATAGTTTTTGCTTAATTATTTACTTAAAATTTATGGTTAGGCTCGCACATATGAGTACAAACGAGGGTTGTTCAAGCTACTCAAAATAGTTTTTTTTTCACAATATATAATTTGAAGCAAATTTTATTCCATCAAGTTTTGTAAAATATAAGAAGTCATAGAAGATCTGATCCGAAAAAGTTCTTACCAGGCGACTTAGTTCCTGTGCTCCTTTGGTCTTACTAGTACAAACCTTTTTGAAGCATCTTGTCCAAGCCCATACATTTTTAGACTACCCTCGTTTATTTGTATATATGGTATATACTATATGTACAAGTGCGCTTCTTACGCAATTTAGCCGTGCAAAAAACCGCAAATAAACTTGGCAAACCTATGAGCAAACAATGGCCTATAAAAACCCAATTAGAATTTTGGAGAGAAAACTCCTAAGTAGTCGCAAGCAGAGGGTTGCTAAATGCAGTCAAGATTGTAAGAGTTGCCGCTTTTGGAAAATTGTGAGTAAATTTATTTAAAAAATAACTTAACAAGAGCATGCTCTTTCATATTGAGTAAATATTTTTACAACAATTTTGTTATTTAATCTAAGTTGGCTTAAAAAAAAACAAAATTTCTGCTTCACACTTTCTTAAAAAATATATATAAATTCTTCTTATGTGTGTCTAAAAATTCTAATATATATATCACCATAACTTAAATTAAACGAAATCTTTTAAAAGTATTTTTCAAATTAATTAATTTTTTTTAGTACATTTTTATAATATTATATAAAATTTTTGAACGTATTTTGCTTTTTAATTCAAATTTTCTTTCTTCTTTACACTTAAAAAAATATATAAAAACTTTTCATATTTTTTTTTTATAACCCATATGCATAAAAAATTATATATAAAAAAAACCATTTTCTTAATATTTTCATATTGATATGAAACAAATCGTTCGAAATTTTATAAAGTACTTTTATAATTAATTAATTTTTTTTTAAATACATTTTTATATAGTAAATTTTTATAATAATATAATATTTTTGTAGCTACTTTGTTTTTAAATCATAGTTGGCTACCAAAAATATTTTTTTTCTGCTTTACACTTTCTTCATAAAATAATATATAAATTTTTCTTATTTTTTTGTTAATATTTATATGTAGAAAAAGTTAAACGTATAAATCACCATTTAATTTAATTATTTCACTGTATCCCTTCTACCCCTATATGCTATTAATAAAAATCAAATCAAATGGCTGCCACAATGTTAAAAAATATAAAAAAATTTTCATAAAAAAATATTTTAAAACAAAATTTTTTATTAAATTTTTATAGCATAAAAAATAAAAAAAATGTATTCAATTTTGTAGATAAATATTTAAAAAATTAATATTGCTCAACAATTTTTTTTAATTATAGTTATTAAATGATGTTATTTAGTAAAATTTTAAATTATAGTAATGAAAAACATGAAAAATATTTAAGCGATTTTGTAGGTAAATATTTAGCAAGTAAAAAATGAAATTTTGAAGCTAAATATTAAAATTTTTTTTAATTATTCGCAATAAATTATGTAATTTCAATAAAAATAAAACAATTTTTTTTAAATTATTATAGTAAATTTGTTTAATACAAAAATGTAAAATATGATAAAATAAAAAATTAAACAAAAAAATTAATTTTTTTCTATTAAATTTTTTTTTTCATAAAACAATTCAACGAGTTACATTTTATGCAAAAAAATAAACGAAATTAAACATTTAAAATATCACAAAATTATGTATGGTATAAAAATGAAAAATATGATAAAAAATTTGAAACAATTTTTTTCAACACAGGATTTTTTAAGTATTGCTAATTTTTTAATTTCCAAAAAAATTCATCGAGCAAAAAAATAAACAAAATTAAACATATAAAATATTTAAAAATTCTGTATAATATAAAAATAAAAAATATGAAAAAAATTAAACAACAAAGGATTTTTTAAATATTTCTATTAAATTTCAATAAAAAACTATCGATTATTAATTTACATTAAAAAAATAAACAACGTTAAACATTCATAATTTCTAAATAAATTTAATCCTGAGCGGCTAAAGTATACTAGGCACACTAATACATACATACATACTAGTAGCATACTAGTTCCAAAGAGCTGGCTCATATTTCAAGTTCGTTCGGGGCAGGGTTGTTCGGCCAACTTTTGTAAATTTATGTAACAGCTAAAGCAACTTAGCTATATTTTAAGCTAAGCAATAAATTTATAAGTATATATTATATTTTAGAGAAATATTAAATTTGAAAAATTCTTTAAGACTCTTTAGATAAAGGATTTTCAAGAGTATGAAAATTTGCACATATTCCGATAACATTTTTCGCATCACCTTTAACCAAAAATTTGTTTGGCTTGGCTTAAGGTTGCCAACACATAGCTATAAATACACGCATATATATAGAGACAGGCTGAGCAAGTAAGCGGTAGAGGGGTGGGAAGGTGTACACCCACAAACTGTAGTACAAACACAAAAGACATAAACATTTTCAATAGATTTCCGCTAACAAGATAAATAGTTGAAGTTATATCGTATGTTGCTTGAGTACTTTAAGATACAAAAGCGCAGGAAAAGCAACAGACGTTGGATTTTTCTTGCAACGGGGGTGAAGCAATTGGCAACACGTCACACAAATGGCCAACAATGCGGGTGAAAAGGAAAGGGAAAGCAAAAAATAGATACAACATTGTTAGCCAGGGAACGCGGGGAGCTCAACGCGAACATATTTTATATCTTATGGTCGCTGTGCTTATTATTGATATCAAATTGAAAGTGGCTTAAGTGCCTTGGTCAGAGCAGCATTATATACATGCATACATATATGAAAGTATATAGCATATATATATATATATACTTGTATAGTGTGAGTGTGTGTAGCCTATGTAGAGTTATGCACAAGACAAACTTGCTTATCTTACGCTCGATAGAAAATCATATTTTACTTGGCTAAAACGAGTAGAAAAATAAGACCAACTAATGCCATAAAATGTGAAACGAGGGCCAGACAGAGGCCACACACAGATTTTTGCACACCTTGCAGCAGGCGCGGAGCAACTGGGTTAGCATCCTTGGAGTCCGTACACCCTAAGTTTCTTTTAAATTCTGAGGATTTTGCTAAATTGATAATCTGAATACAAACATGGGTATCTCAAGAAACCCTTTCGTCATCTTGTTGGCTAGCAGACACAGCTTGGTGTTCTATGGTATCGCTGACTCAGTCAAAAATCCACTCCTTCGTCCTATTCGATAACAATGACTCAGTAAAAAAATCTATTGTTTCGTACGTTACACCGGCAGTGCTTTCTGTTGCAAAATATCTGCGACTTCCCGGCAAAAAGATGTTAAGACCAACAAACCTTTTAAGTCCGTTTCAAGCGACGGAACCAGTCAAGTCCTTTAGAATGTTGACTGGCAATTCAATAAAATATATCGATATTGATTTTCAATTTTAAATTCGATATATTATTGGGAAATCTTCCTAGAAAATATTTCCAAAACAAGCATGTTCGGTCATCGCCAACAATTGGTAGACCAAAAATCTTAATTTCTTTCTAAGCAGCTTTGTTAGCTTGGACGGACTAGGTTCTCAACATCTCATCTCACCATGGATTTAATCAACCATTTCCTTACTACTCCACCAGCATTCAGACTGTACTGAAATTTTGTTGCCCCCATGCAACTTTTTTCTAACTCCGCTTCTGACTTGATACACACTGACAATTACAGAGCGAGAGATACATAGAGAACGCGAGTGAGATAGCGAGCTGAAAAAAGATAGTGTTGTATAGCATAGCGGTAAGCTTTAGGCGCTCATATTAAATATCCTGCTTAAATATCCTTATGCTGCATCCTATTGATTTTTCTTGCACCTTATATTCAGCAGTTCCCCCTGACCGACCGTCACCTTATCACAGCTTTTGCCTTCACGCGTTCCTTGATGCGACTCACTTGGCTCCAATGGCAGCTCCTTTGGCAACGTTGACTGCACTGCCGCCCGCAACGGTTTTCATTTCCTATTGCAATGATTTTCCTTTTCCCGGCTATTTATTCTGCCTCCGAACGGAGACAGCAATGCTGACAAGGACTGCGGATGCTGCAGCTGGCACTGAAGCTTCAAAAAAAAAAAAAGGCTACAATAATTTTAAGTTCTCGCAAGTAGAAGCCCAAAGTCACTTTAATAGCTCATAAAAAAAATATTTTATTTTTATGAATTTTTATAAGGATAAAATTTAATTTTTGGATATGGTAATCGGAACTTTTTAATGGGAAATTATCTCTCAGAAAAAAAATTGAGTTCGCAATATCACGATTAAGTGATTCACTCTACAATATAGAGCACTTTAGTTCTGAAAATATTTATTTACAAATTTTTTATTTATCTAGGGATGCTTTGAGAATTTATCGAAAAAGGCAGTAATGCTCAATAAAGTTGCAAACAGCTAGAGACTCTTGGTAGATGATCGCCACTCAAGTTCTTAACTTTGTTTTTTTAGCTAAACTAAGACTTTTGCGAATTGGTTCAAAAGTTTTCGAACCAAAATAATTTATTAAATATGCTTGGATTCCATTTGTGTCAATTTCAAGTAGAATAGTTATTAATTTTTATTTTTATTTGTTTTTTATTATGATTCTACCAAAAAAAATAGCATGTACAGCCGAAAACGCATTTTTGATATACGCACATACACACACACACACATTGCTATATCGATAACCGATAGGTGCAAATTCACTTGTAATAAAAATAGTTAAATTGTGCTTAATTTCAATAAATATTGTTGCTTATATAATTGTGTAAATTTATTGAAGAGACAGAATCCTAAAGCTGTGCCAATATTTTAAGCAAAATAAAATATTAACGATGTTAAGTAATCGATAATTATTGAGCTAATTGTGCGAAAAATGAGAGACTCTATTAAAAAGAGTAAGCGAAATTGAGCAGTTATCGACAGCAAAAAAATGTGAAATCTGTAGCAAACAAAAAAGAATAAAATTTATTTGTGCGGCTCAAAAAAATAAGGTCACCAAAAAATATAATTTTTTTTAAAAAACATTTTTTTGATTAAATAACATCATCATCATCATAGTTGGCTCTACAACTCTTGTCGAGTCTTCGCCTGCTTCAGCATGAGTCTCCAACTTGATCTGTCTCGCGCCCTTGCTCTCCAAGAGCGAATACCAAGATCTTGCGCATCTTAGTTTTGGGCGTCGTCTTGATCTGTTTTCGAGGCATTTGCCAAATAGGATTTGTCGGAGGATAGGTGTCGTCTGCTCTTATTAAGTGCCCGGCCCATCTTTATCTATTCACTTTTATCTGCGTTATTATATTGGCCCCTTTGTGTAGTCTTTCAAACTCGTGATTGTATCTCCTTCTCCATACTCCATTTTCGCATACGCCTCCAAAAATGGTTCGAAGAACTTTTCTTTCATAGATACTTATTTCATTTTCATCTGCCTTAGACAGTGTCCATGTTTCACTGGCGTACATTAAGTCTGGTGCAATCAGCGTTTGGCATATAGTCACTTTTGTATTTCTGTCGAGCTTCTTGTTTCTCAGAAATTTATTTAGGCGGAAGTACTGTCTATTTGCAGCAAGAAGTCGTTGATCTATTTCTATATTTTTGTTGTATTCCCCGAAGTTAACATTTTGGCCAAGTCTATGTCTCATTGTGTCAAATGTTGTGGACACCATTACTTTCGTCTTTTTTTCGTTAATTATAAGACCTATTTTTCTCGCATTCTCTTCGATGCTGTTGAAGGCTTCCTTGAGGTCCGTTATTGAAGTCGATATGATGTCTATGTTGTCGGCATATGCTAATAATTGCACTGATTTGTAGAAGATGGTGCCTTTGACGTTTACTTTGGAGTCTCTGATGACTTTTTCAAGTGCCAGGTTAAAAAGGAGGCAAGAGAGGCCATCTCCTTGACGGACACCAAAGTGAGCTTCGAACTCACGGGAGTTTTCATTCCTAACTCTCACTACATTTCTTACTTTTGTTATGGTAGCTTTTGCTCTTTCATCGCCGCGACTAATCCATCTCTCTTGATTTTATCGTACGCTGTTTTAAAGTCAATAAAAAGGTGTAATGTCGTGACATTGTTTTCTCGAGTTTTCTCTAAGATTTGGTCTATCGTTGATTTGCCAGCTCTAAATCCAGCTTGGTAGTCAGTCACCTACTATCTTGTCTGCAAATGGTTGGAGTTTATTGCGTAGTAAACTAGAGAAAACTTTATATATTGTGTTTAACAGGGTGATCGGGCGATAGTTCTCACATGACAATTTATCGCCTTTTTTATGGATCGGACATATGACCCCTAGTTCGCAATTCTCTGGTAGTACTTCGTCGTCCCATATTTTTATCATTACTTTATAAATTTCTCTCAGATTTGCGTCACCCATGTTTTTTATCACTTCAGTGCCTGTTGCTTTATTATTCTTTAGATCATCAACTGCCGTCTTGAACTCTTCATATGTTGGAGTCTCAACTCTTTCTTCGTCGTTATTGTCTGCTAAGACCCTATCATCTATTGTTTCCTGTTGCAAAGACGGATTATTTAGAGTTGTGTCGAAGTGTTCTACCCATCTGGTTAGTGTGTCTACTTTTTCAGTGAGTAGATTGCCATCTCTATCTTTGCAGTAGTACGTTCTTGGGTTAGAGCCGTCTTTTCCCGTATTGATGGTCTTGTAAAAGCATCTTGTCGCATGCCTATGAAATGAACTTTTGAAATAAACTAAAATTTTTGTGCAAATTACCTTTTATTTTCGAATTATGGACTATAATAGTCTAATACTATAGACGGGATAATCAGATTGTAACTGTCTAGTTTACGCTCTGCCAAAAAGAAAGCTAAGTTTGTTTCTAATCTTTTTCTTGTTCTTGGTTCTGCATATCTCATAATTACGAAAGATAAGATTAGATTTATTTGCTTACAGGCTGTTTATTAATAAAAGCTTAGAACAAAAAATAATTTTGTTTAAATTGACCAATAAATATATTCACAGTTGGTGTTGAGTTAAGGAGTTGAAAAGTTGTAAAGTTTTCACAACTCAAATTGTTAGCTTAATTTCAACAAATATTATTGTTTAAATAATTGTGTAAATTTATTGAAGAGACGTAATCATAAATCATATTGACTTGAGGAGAAAGTGTTGCAAAATACGCTGTTTGCGCAATTTTTAACATACAAAAGTGATTTTTGAAAAATTAAACTTTATAAAAAAAATGTTGCTTTTCATTTTTTTTAAACAAAATTTGCTTAATTTGCCATTTCTGAATTTTAATACCATATACTAACAAAACGGTCGTTCACGCTCTAGCAAGTTAAGTTTTTGCGCAACTCAGCTCAATAGCAACTATGAATACCCTTTTTACCTTCGTTTATTAAGTTCAAATTAATATCGTTTTAATACTAAAATAAACACTAGTATGTACATTTTTGTTTTTTTTTTTTTTGGTTTACTCTACTAGTGCCTGTTGGGCGCTTCAGCATTTAAGTAGCTTAAAATAATTATAAGCTAGCTTTTTTGGCTTATGCTTTTTTACAAACTAACAAGCAAGTTTTAATTTTATTTTTAGGGATATTTTTTGCTGAAAGGGTACAAAAACAATACTTCTTTAATTGTAAAAAAAAAAATAAAAAAAGAAAAAGGTTATGATAAAAAAGGGTGCGGAAGTGGAAGAAGGAGGGCAATAATGTTTTGTAACAATTTTTAGTTCGAAGTTAGCCACCGCAACTTTTTCCGTGTGTTAGCGGAAACCTTTTTGTCCCTATAACCTATTTTTTGGTCAAATCTAAATTCGATATTTAGTGTATTGTTGCTATAGATTTTGTTGTTGCTCTTCTGTACCTATAGTAGAAAATCGGTATTCCTTTATTATTTTGAATTACTCTGCTCTTGTCCAGATAAAGGAATACTGCAGGAGTTACAAAACCATTGTGGATTGCGGCAGTATGAATACCCTTATATTGATATTAAGTCGGTTTTAGAAGACGACAGCGGAGATCAGGTTGCATGCAAATTGATTTAAACAAATTAAAAGTCTTAGTTGTTTGCCGCATAAAAATAATAAAAATTTAATATATAATTATTATATTAGGTGCGCAACTAAGTTCTCGCTGTCTGGTCGATCTTCATAAACGAAGCTTAGGCATATGGTAAGCAAACTGCTATGGCACATTGGTGAATTTCTTTTTGCATTATTTACTTGTGGTTGTGTGAAAATGTCTAGTTTTGTGCCAAAAAATCATCATTTGCGGGAAGTGTTGATTTTCTTGTTCTGTTCGAAAAAAACGGCAGCTGAAGAGCATCGAGAGCTCCAAAAAGTGTACGGAGATGCTGCTCCAAGCGAAACAACGTGCCGTCGCTTCAAAGACGGTGATTTCGATGTTGACGACCGTCCACGTAAAGGAAGACCCAAAACCTTCGAAGACACTGAATTGGAGGCATTGCTCGATGAGGATTCGTGCCAAACGCAAGAAGAGCTTGCTTCAGCATTAGGAGTTACCCGCCAAGCCATTTCCAAGCGATTGCATGCGTTGGGAATGATTCAAAAGCAAGGAACTTGGGTTCCTTATGATTTGAAACCAAGGGACGTTGAGCGTCGTTTTTTCGCCTGTGAACAACTGCTCCAGCGACAAAGAAGGAAGAGTTTTCTTCATCGCATCGTGACGGGTGATGAAAAATGGATTCATTACAGCAACCCAAAGAGGAAAAATTCTTGGGGACTACCCGGTCATGCTACCACGTCGTCGGCTCGGCCGAATACTCACGCTGCGAAGGTTATGCTGTGCATTTGGTGGGACCAGGTCGGTGTTGTTTATTATGAGCTGTTGAAACAAGGCGAAACCATCACTGGGGAACGGTATCGAACTCAATTGATGCGATTGAGCCGAGCACTGCGAGAAAAACGGCCACAATACGAGCAGAGGCACGAAAAAGTGATTTTACTGCATGACAACGCTCGGCCTCACATTGCCAATCCTGTTAAAACCTACTTGGGAACGCTCAAATGGGAAGTACTACCCCACCCGCCATATTCCCCAGATATTGCGCCGTCCGATTTTTACTTGTTCCGCTCGATGGCACATGGTCTGGCTAATCAGCAGTTCCATTCATATGAAGATATCGGAAAATGGCTTGATTCGTGGATAGCCTCAAAAGACGAACACTTCTACCGTCAAGGTATTCGAACTCTGCCAGAAAGATGGGAAAAAGTTGTAGCTAGCGATGGGCAATACTTTGAATGAGTCATTGATAACCATTTTTTTATAATAAAGTTACATTTTCATCAAAAAAACAGCGAGAACTTAGTTGCGCACCTAATATATTATATTATATAATCATTTTTAAATCAAATACAAATTATGATTTCAGATATTTTAACAACATGAAATTTATTTTCTAATTCCACGTGGGGCGTTTGGTTTAAATATTGTTTTTTTTAAGAGCCGCTTTTTTTTTTGAATTTTTAAAAAAAGTGGCAATTAATAAAATAAAATAAATAAAAGGTCATAAGAATTCAAAACCCGGAGCGATCTATACAATCATTTAAATTTTTTATCAGGTTAGAATGTTAGACTTTTAGGTCAGTGAAAAAAAAAATATTTTTACAATAAAAAAATTAATGTTCTAGTACGCGCTTATTTTTTTATTTTTGTTTTGTTGTATTATTATTTTTTTTTTTTTCACTTTGTCTCGCATTAAAAGTGCGTACATATTTCTTATACTGTTATTGGTTTTATTTAGTAAAAGTAGCAAAAGTTCTTTTTTTTTTGAACATATGATTAAAGTTGCAATTTTTTGCATCTTTCGGGCATTTTTGCCTCATTGAAAGGGTTGCTCACGTCCTGATTTGGGCATTATTGCAATTTTGTCGTAACGCCAGAAAAAGTAAACACCCTAATTGACTAAAATTGAAAACAAAAAATACTAAGCTGATTTTATACAATTTTTCGGAGACTGCAAGTTTTTGAAGCTTAAAAGGTTAAGGCTAAAAAAATGTAAATTAAAAATTAGTGGCGAAATTTCATGTCCAAAAATCGCACAGCAAGTGAACGCAGATAAATAAATCGATGTTTCACGTAAGATGGCGCCAGCAAGCTCACTAGATGGCGCTAGCAGTAACAACAGCTGTACTGTTTTGACGCCATAACCAAAACTAATGTTTATCACGGACGTAACAAATAATAACAAAAAATTTTCATTGCGAAACATTTTTTATAATGCAGTTTTTTATTTATTCTTTGTTGTGAGCTGTCTAGGAACCTAGTGACGCACCAATAATTCCAACAAATTATAATTGAATAAGTATTATAAATATTAGAAAGAGGCAGAATTGTTTTGTATATTAATAACACCATTTTGTTCATATTATACAAATCGAGCTGGCAGATACAAAATATTAAGGCTGAAGTCCATACTATTGCCTAGTAGTTTAATTTCTAGTAAGCTATAATGATTAGATCTTAATAGATACTTTACCGATTTTGTTGCATTTTACAAAAAATATTTCTTCATATACTCGTGCTTTAAAATATTTTCAACAGTGGAACTGTTGGGATTTCAAACACAAATATCTTACTTATTTTTTCAATTTAAAAATTATTGATTTTTTTTACCTATTTTGACGCTGTTACCTTACACAACACTAATAACAATTATTTTAAAAAAAAAAACAAAACCAACAACAACGAGTTCAATGTGTGCCGATGTGTGCGGCATAAACTTAAGCAACCAATAATTTCTGGTACCCGGTAAATTTAACGTACTCTAAGCTCCAAGTATAAAGTAGAGTTCGCTTGCCATCATCATCCCGAAGAAATTTGTAATAAAAATTCAGCAGTAAATGAGAAAAGTACACACACACAAACACAGACAAAGGATGGGGGTTTGTGGAATTGACGGGGAGTTTTCTGATGTGCCAGTTACCGTTAGACGGCAGTGCCGTTAGAACCGTTCTACGTGCAAAACTATTCCAGTGCTTTGTCTGTGACGAGAATTCCTGCGCCTGTAGAGCAGCTCGCTCCTATACTAACTATAATATAATACAGGGTGTGCGTTGGTATTGGTGTTGGTGTTGGTGTTGGTGTTTGTTACAAGATGTTTTTAATAGTGCTGGCTCTGTCTGTGCGTCTGTCCGTGTGTCTGTCTAACGGTCTGTTGCCTCTACTGTACCAGTTTGGCTCACAAAATGGCGACGATGGTCGTCATGATGATGGCCATGGTCGTCGACAATATAAAAAGAGCAAATATTTGAGCATTTCCAAAGGAATTACTGCTTGAAATTCAACTTGCTTTCATTTCAAATATCAACAAAATATCCTTTGAACACAAAAAAAGGTTCTCAATTTATAGAAAACAAGAAAATAAAAATAATAATATTGTCATAGAAATTTAGTGCTTATTTAATTTCAAATGCGGCTATTAAATTAGTGTAAACGGCAAATGGCAACATAGCCTAAACGGAAACGGATGTGGAAACTAAAGTTCAGTTGGTCGGATGGTTGCATTTTTACGCCATTTTTGTTTCACACTTTGGCTCAAAGGCAGAGGCGACAAAAGGAAAACTTTTTTGAAGTCTTACAGAGCATACAATTTATAGAGTGCTTTGTAACTGGAACTTGTTTTGTTTTTATGTGCCAGACAAAGCCAGTTGCGAGTCACATACACCCACCCATACGAGGGTTGCTATAAAATATTGTTGTTTTCTTTTTGTTCCAAATAACACTAGTTTACAAATTTCGAAAAAATCTCGAAAACGGTGATTAGGATAAAAGAAAGGTTGTTGTCCCAAAAATACCCTAAAAAAACACTTTTTTACGAAGGTTCATTTTTCGTGTAAACTAGTGTAATCTACCCGCTACCAGCATACACTTTTCCAGGAGTGGAAGGCTTAGGCGTGATCAGCATTTTTGGTGGTCAAAAAATCAATCGCAAGGTGGTACCTCAAAAAAAAAAGTTTTGTACATATTTATTATCTAAGAAATAAACAGTGTGACCATATAACAAAAGGTTAATATAAGTTTATGACAGGAAAGCACAAAAATGTGTTTATAGTCCCAATTCAATTTTGCTGCTGGGCAGAATTTTAAAAATTAGTGGAAATAATAAACAGTGTGACCGTAAAACAAAAGGTTTATATTAGGATATGACAGAAAAGCTCAAAAATGTGTTTATGGTCCCAATTCAGTTTTGCTGCTGGGCAGAATGTTACAAGTCAGTGAAAATAATAAACAGTGTTACCCTACAACAAAAATTTCTATATTAGTTAAGCAGAAATTTAGAAAATAATAGAAAGTATGGCCGTACAACAAAAAAAAAGTTCTATATAAGTTTATGACAATTTTTTTGCTGAGAAGAGTTTTACAGTGAAAATAATAAACAGTGTGACCGTGCAAAAGCAATTTTCTATGTATATCTATAACAGAAAATCCAAAGTGTGCATGATGTATGGTACTTCAGTTTTGCTGCTGGGAAACGTTTTACAAATCAATGAAAATAATAAACAGTGTGACCCTACAACAAAAATTTCTATATTAGTTAAGCAGAAATTTAGAAAATAATAGACAGTATGGCCGTACAACAACAAAAAGTTCTATATAAGTTTATGACCATTTTTTTGCTGAGAAGAGTTTCACAGTGAAAATAATAAACAGTGTGACCGTACAACAACAATTTTCTATGTATATCTGTAACAGAAAATCCAAAGTGTGTATGATCTATGGTACTTCAATTTTTCTGTTGGGAAGAGTTTTACAAATCAGTGAAAATAATTAACAGTGTGAACGTACAACAAAAATTTTATATGTACCTATATCTGTAACAGAAAATCACAAAAGTGTTTATGATCTGATCCCTTTGTAATGCTGGGAGGACTGTTTATGATCTAAATAAATTTCTCAGCTGTGAAAAATTCTATTCAAGTTAATGCCAAAAAATTCAAAAACAAAAAATGCAAATGGGAATTGTTCAACTAATAGGGCTTAAAGTGACCTAAGCTAGCTATATAAATGGCAGCCCTCGTAGCGCAATTACAAGTTAATCCTTGACCATAAAAAAGCAAGAAAAGCGGAAAACCCAAAACCAAATACAACGGCTATAAATATCCAACAAAATATTACCTCTTTTTGGCCAAGTCAAACAACAACAGGAGCAGCAGCTATAAAAGCCATAACTGGGCATACTATAGGTTGGAGGCGTGGGCACGGCTACTGCTGGGGGTAAACCGCCATGGCTGCTGGTTGACCCGTGGGCACAATTTTAAATATGCGACAAAAATGTTAGACGCGTTTTTAGCCAAGTGCCAGGCAAATAAATAAATAAAAAAACAAGCAGCAAGCTGTAGGCTCACGCTCAGGCTCTGGGTTTGGATTGGAGCTGGGGTTTGGGGGGCGGCATGCCGGCAGTGTCAGCTAGACTGGTGGCAAACACGGAAATGTTGCCGACGCTTGGCTGGTCAAAGCCAAGACATACCGTAGCATAACCGGCGGCTGATAACAAACTTCAGCGCCAGGTGAAACCATGAAAACTGACATGGGCCACAGCGCTGACAGCCAGGACAAACCCGACATCTCCGACATCCTCGACATAGCGCAAACATGGTCAGAATTCTGGGCAAAAGGGCAAAGTATATGAAGCAACAAATGGGCGTGCTGGCATGTTGACAATTATGACGAGTAAGCAAGCTTGGAGGCCATGGCAGTGGAGGCAACAACAAGACAGCAGCAGCAGCAGAGACAACATCAACAGCCAAGGGAAGAAAATGGCCAAGAGTCAGCAACGTGGAAATGTGGCAATGTGGCGATGTGGCAAGGGCTGTGCCAGCTGACAGTAACAGCGCACTCATAAAAATGACATGACATAAACACGCAGCATGGGGTGAGCCGAACGCGTGGGGGGAGGGTTGGAAGAGCATGCATATAAGGTGTGTAGGTGGGTAGTTTGTCGCAGGAGCGGTGCGGTAGCAGGAGCTGGCTAAGATTGAACTAGACGCGGATACACACACACACACACAGTCGTCATCTAATGTGAAAACAAAGCGTCAGCTAAGAGCTGACAGTGGGCGTGGTCCACTCATACACACATACACACCATAAGAAATGGAAATTGGTAGAAAATAGCAAGAACAGTGAAATACCCTACACCTTTTTTTTTTTTTTTTTTAAATTACCCAAAAAATTCCCTTGAGAGGGTACAATTAATGGATGGTCTGAAATCTGTTGTCCAGCAATTTTGCGCCAAGTGATTCATATGAGACTCAAGTCAAACGGCCCTCTAGTCCTTGTAGGACTTATAGCAACTTATATATATAAGTCAAACAATGTAGCGTGAGTTAAGGCGGGGGATCTGATTCCGGTTCAGACGGATGCAGATGGCTCCATCGATAGTCCACTTAAAACACTTCAACGGATGATGCGTATCTTTTTTGTCAAAACTTTATTTTTCTAGCTTTAGGGATCTCCAAGATCGAAGTGTTCATACAGACGGTCGCGTATGCCGCAAGAGATATTTAAAACTTCTAGACTGCCACGCCTGTCGCTGTCTGACATAATTTAGACACAAATCCATAATACCCTTCATCTTATGGCTACAGTGTATAAAGATTGCTGAGTGAGCTACGAGCCAGACAGAGGGACGGACAGACATCAACAACAACAACACTCTGTTGACAGCCTCGAGTGTATTTGTTTAAGCTAACAACAAAAGGGGTGTGTGTGTCCGTGTGTGTCTTTGCGTCTGTGGGTGGGTGTGTGTAGTGTCCAGCTATATAAGAAAAAAAATAAATAAAAACGGAAGTGACATAAAAAACATGTGGCAGCATTTTCTGAACAACTCTGAAATAGTAACAGAACGCGCCACGTCAGCGTGGCAAGAAATCATCGTGGAAAAGCGCCAAACGTGGCACACGCAAAATAAACTGGCAATAATTTTGTATAGTCTGCTTTTTGGGGCGCGGACTAGTCGTCCAAGTCCAGCAGCTAACTCAGTGGCTTTTTGCTTCTGCTGCTGCTTCTGCTACTGCTTTTGCTTCTTCATCGTCTTCTTCTATAGCAATTTCTCTAAGCCAAATATATCCTTTTAACCGGTTTTTTGCTGAACGGGTAGGAGCGTCACTTAACAGGAGTACATTAAGTTTTATCAAGAGTATGTTACCGGCAAGAAAACGAGCATTTGACACCAAAAGAGCCTGAGAACAGAAGAGTTCCAGATGAAACGCAGACCAGATAAGGTCATTCATATATTAAAGAAAATCTTGCAACTCATGAATAATTTAACAAGGATGCTTGATGGTTAATGGAAGGGACATTGTAGACACTTGAACAAGATGAACAACAAGAAGAAAGAGTCTACCAACACATACTTACTAGTTGTGAAGCTTTAGAGGCACTAGATGCATCCCTAATAAATAATTTTGTTGCAGAAAGCGGGCTGACTGAGCAGCACTAATTGCACAGAGAGAATCGAAGGCTCCAGTAGTGCTACCTAAGCTAGCATTAAGTTTAGTATTAAATACTAAAAAAAAAATAAAAAAAATACTAAATGAGCTACACCCAGAGGCTCGCTTGAAGCACTTATGAATTGTAAGCAAAAAGTTTATGAAATTTTACTTTCTGGTATACTTCAATTTTATTTTACTTAAAAAGTAATCTTTTAATTGAAAACTGCTCGCTGCAGCCTTTATAAGCATCTTAGGCAGGAATTAATTTTTTCCAAGAAAGATGTATTAAGTGTATTCCTCTGTCGGGTAAGCAGTTTTTTTTTTTTATTCTGCTGCAGATTGGAAGCAGGTTGGCTTGACGAGGACTCTGCAAAGTATGCAAAGCTCTTCTAATATTGCGCCCATACCTTACCAGCAAAGCTGCCGCTGCCGCTGCCGCTGCACCCTACCCCACCCCGGTTCCGGCCAACGAAACCAGCTTCGTAATAATGTGCTGAAAGTCAGCTTGTTGGCAATATTGAGCCAGAGCGGCAAAGTGTCTACAGACAAATATTAATAAAATATACAACTATTAGTCATTTTTTGTAGCCAAGTTTATGTGTGTATATATATATATATATATATACTTATATATGTTTCTTTGTATTTGTGTGTGTTGGGGCTTGTATTTTTAATATGCGAGACAAAATAAATATTCATAAAATGGCGGCATGAGGCAAGAGTTGACATGGCGGCAGCAGCAGGCAGCCCCACTAACAGTAAAAGTAACAGTAAGGCGCGGCACACACACACAAATACATATATAAAAATAGATAGAGTGTTGAAGAGCGGTAGGGGGTAGTGGGTAGTGGGTTGGGGTTTGGTGACGACCTCACTCAACCAAACAATAAGACTGACGAATGTTGCGCCATAAAAATAAATACCTGCTGACATTTTTCATTGTAAATATTTTGTAGCTGACGACGCGTGGCTTCCAATTCTTTATGCTTCCTGTGCCAGGACTAGCCTGTTTTGGTGGGCGTGGCAGCTGCTGTTGTGGGCGTTAGGCGGAGCTGTGCGTGAAAAAAGGCTTTTCCTAGTGCCTGTGCCGTGCCGTGCGTTGTGTGTCGGCGGGGCACACATATTATGACCAACAACAAGTTTGGCCAAAAAGACCATGATGTTGAAACACGCACACAACAACTTGCCCTGGACTAGCAACTAGACAAGGCAAAAAAAGCTGGCCCAAAAATACCAAAAAAACAGTCCCAAAAAAATTTGTATCAGCCGCAATAATATAGCACAGTGAAATACCCTTACTGCTTATTGATGTCAAGTGGCTTGTTGTGTTTGTTTTTTTTTTGCTTATTAGGCGCACATAAAAGAGCGTGAAAGATAGATTAGCTCGGTTATTTGATAGTTGTACAAATAGATGTATTTACTCTACCCTAGAATTAAGTTAGTTACTGGGATAGATACTAATTAACATTATGGCTTTTTATTAATTTTTTGCACTCTATATTTGACATATCTCATTCCACCATCCGTACAAAGTGCTATCAAAAACATTACAAAAACAAGTCAGTTGGGTACAAGCCAACAACTATGAAGACTTAGAGAAAAATTTTAACTCCTCATAATGAAATTTTATATCAGCTGGGCTTAAAGCAGTGATGGGCAAAACTCATACCAACAAACATTTCTTTGTGTGAGTAAACAGCGCAGTAAGCAAAAGCGCACGAGAGAGCAAGAACCGCAATTAAGCAAAAACGAGCGAGAGATTTCACACACTTGGACCGTACATGAGCCGACTGCGCTGCGGCAGATTTTGGTGCAATAGCCTCGCGAGTTATGTAAATTGAGAGACTGCCCATCACTGCTTTAAAGCCTTAAGATTTCCAGAGTCCGGCTGCTCATTATAGTGTGGCCGTAAATCGCCAAATTATACACCACATATCAAAATGAGTCTTCACACTTGACCGCATCTTTTGCTAAAATTTTGTATGCCTAGCACTTCTGGTCTACGAGTTCTAGGTGTTCATACGCACTCTACAGAGTGCAGGGTATAGCGAAGAAAAACAGCTGAAAAACACACACGCACACACAAAAAAAAAAAAAAATAAATATTAGAGCCAAAGAAAAAAGCAGATGGCACACTAAACGCATATGTTTAAGGGTGTGTATTGATCAATGGACAAAGCTTTGGCTATGTCATAGTCATCATCATCATCATTATCATCATCATTAACATCATCATTGTCATTACAAGTTACAATAATATCAAATACAAAAATAATGTACTAACAACTGTATGGCTATAATAGGTTACGCAGATACAATATTATCTTGAAGTATGTAATAATGGGACTTTACAAGGGAAATTTAGTTTTTTGTTTTGCGATTTGGCTTTTTTGCACTATTTTTTAGTGTTGCTGCTCTTACGACTTATTTTTGATAATGCCATAACGCTCTCAAAATGAGAGCAAATCGTTTGAAGTCACACCTTATAGTGTATACAATAGTTTTAGTTTCTGTTAAATATGATGAAGATAAGTGTAAGGTTGGATTGTCTAACAAGGAATTCCCAATTTTGTTGTGTCTGGAACAACAAGATTACACAGGCAAGGAATTTTATATTTTAAATGATTCTTATACCCTGTACCTTAAGCAAGAAGACGAAGGAGACGTTGGAGACCCTGCACAGTTATCTTAACTATGATCAGAGTTTCTAGAGAAGTCAATATACACATATCCGTCTGTATGAATGCCTAGATTACAGAGATGATAAGAGCTAGAGTAACCAAGCTTTCAGATTAGATCCCTTGTTACGTCACGGGAGACAGGATTATTTTATTTTTCCGATATCGTGGTTATATATCATAACTCTCATAGAGATATTTTAAAGCACTCCTAAATACAAACTTTTGTAGGCATAATTCTACCCTATATCTAATGGTACAAAGAGTATATTAAGTTTGTGCAAGCCGAAGATGTAAGTAACATACAGAAGGAGACGTCGGAGACCAATGTACAATATTTTTTTGGGTTTTTTTGAGATTACCTTGCGAACTGAGGTTTTTTGGATCTTGGATTCGAGTTCAGCGATCCCAAACATGTTTAGTAATAAGTTCTGACCTCCAAACCCGAAAATCGTACCATACAGAACTTTACAGGGCGGCATCAACATGGTTTAAGTTCTCACTTTTTTTTAATTTAATTGAACTCAGCTTGTCAGAATTCAACACAAGATCAAGATTTTCATAAACGAAATAATTGAGAAAGAGCTCGAGGTTTTATTTGCGACTCTGGGTCAGTTCATGGAGCATATTAAACATTTCGTCCGTATGAACGCCTAGATCTCCGAAATGATAAGAACTATAGTAACCAAAGCTGCATTAGATTAGATACTTTTTACGCGAAGGGAAACAAGTTCATTTTAGTTTTCCGATTCATCATAACTCTCTCATAGCGGCTGTACTACTTAAGATGAGAATAAAATAGATTTGGTTGGGTAAAAATTCAAAATTAAGAAATTAAAAAAATTATTTAGTTTTAAGAAGTAAGACTTAAAGAAAATTTAACTAAAAAAGATGAAATAAAATAATTGAAAAATTAATCTGCACTTGAGTGCAGAAGAGAAAAGCTTGACTCTCTCAGCTTCGAGATGACGTCATTGCCAATACAATTATTGCCATATTATTAGGACGATCTTAAAATTTCGTCGATTAAAAAAAGCTACTCTGCTGCAAATTTCGGAAAGATTTAATATTTTTTATTTTATTTATTTATTTATTTAATTATAAATAAGAAGTTAATTCTAAATTATAATGGTTTGTAAGCCTACGCTTCAGGCTGGGTTTTATATTTTGTATTGGTGCTTAACTTCAAGAGTATCTCGTTTGTATAAAAAAAAATAAAGAAACCTTTGGTCATATGTCCAAAATATAGGTTCTTTAAACGATAAAGTTTTCAAAACCTACTCAATAGCTAATCTAATGTCGTTTTGAAGTTGTTAGAGCGCTTTAGATGACCGCAGCTCAATGCCTTAGTTTACGTAAATCATTTCTATGCCTTACATCATAAAAACCTTGACCCAATTTATAAATAACAAAACGCAATAATTTAATATTTTTTAATTTAGAATTAATTTGTACTTTATAGCTATATGCCTTAAAACTTTCATATTTTGGAATTTATTTGTGCACTTATGCCCATTCCGCACTTAAAGAGCTTGTATATCAAAAACTGCCTTAGTTTACGTAAATCATTTCTATGCCTTACATCATAAAAACCTTGACCCAATTTATAAATAACAAAACGCAATAATTTAATATTTTTTAATTTAGAATTAATTTGTACTTTATAGCTATATGCCTTAAAACTTTCATATTTTGGAATTTATTTGTGCACTTATGCCCATTCCGCACTTAAAGAGCTTGTATATCAAAAACTCTTGCAAAAGCAAATTAATACCTCCTTGGTCTACATTTTTTTTTTTAGATATTATTCCACGGCTGCTTAATTGGCTTTAATTTATGAGCATTTTAAAATTTTCAAAACTAATGTTCTATACAAGAAAAAGAAATTAAAATGCATGGCATGCCAAATAATGGCTTAAAATATTTATACGTTAATTTCTTTAATAAATTAATTGTATTTAATTGAAAAGTTGAGTGCGTATATATTATAACTTAATGACTTGACACAGCAGCAAATTGAGCAACTCAGCCCACGCCCAATGAACGAACCCATTCCCATACCCCGAACCCTCTCCACAATCCTCTACTTCTAGGAAAACCCGCATTTTTTTTTTTTTTTTAATGCGTAAATACTGGCTCGTGTACGTTTGTTTTATTGTCTAGCATTTTCGATGACTTTTAATTGTTTTTGTCATTATGATGCGTCTATTATTATTATTATTATTATTATTATTGTTGTTAATAACTATTTACGAAATATTTTGTGGCTCTGATGGCTTCATTAGGCCACAAGCGTCCGCGGCACGCGTCACATTTAAAAGTCATTATGCGTTAATAGAAAAAACAAAAACAAAAACAAAAACAACTACATGAAACACAAATTGTTTGGCGCAGCAAACAACGCGATATAAAAAATAAATAAATAACAAAAAATACACCAAAAAAAAAAATATGGCACAATTGGGGCAATTACCGAAAGTGGAATACTCTAAGCTCTTTCTGGGAATCAAATTAAATTCCAGCCTACAGTCGAGTTGGCAGCTTTAGAGCTTACTTGAGCTATCTTAAAAAAAACAAATAAAATAAATCTTGTTCTATTGAGGCAATGTTCGACAGTGGCATACCCTTTACGCTGCCTCTTAGAAGAAAATTATTTGCGGCATTCCATCAAATTCACAAACTTTATTTATTTAAGCCTAAGTTACCTTTAAAAACGAATATAAAAAATTTAAAAAATATTTTACACTCAAGGGAACTTCCGACTATGGCATACTCTTACATTCTTTCTCGAAAAAAATTTAATTCCAGCCTACTGTCGAACTGGCTTTAGTATTTACGCTAAAATTTAAAAAAAAAAAAAAAAAAAAATTAATAAAATTTGATTTAACTGAGGCAATATGCGACGTGCATATACACTTCAGCACTCTTCACTGTAAAAATTAATTTCGGCATTTATCAAATTGGCAACTTAAGTTATTAAGCCTAAGTTCCCTCAAAAAAAAATTGTATTCAACCAATGACCGACAGTGATATACCCTTTATCTTTATTCTCGAAAAAAAAACAGTTCCAGCCAAACTTTGCATAAATTCCCTTTTGAGATTTTAACAAAAATTTTTTTGTTTATATATTTTGTTTTATTTAAATATTTTAATTTATTTATTTAGTGTTTTTTTTTTTATTTTTTTACAGAATTTTCGTATATTACGCTTACGCTGTTTCTTAAAAAAATAAATTAATTTCGGCATTCTACCAAATTCACAACTTTAGCATTTAAGCCCAAGTTGCCTAAAAAAAAAAAAAAAAAAAAAAAACTTGAATCAACTGAAGCAATCTCCGAGACCTTTGTACGCTTTACCTTTTTTCTCGTAAAAAAAAAAAAAAATGGTTCTGTCCAACTTTGCATAAACTCCCTCTTAAGCTTTCAGCAAAAAAATTTTTATTTATAATATATACATATTTTATATTATTTGTATATTTTATTTATTTATAATATATATTTTAATTGTATATTTTATTTATTTATAATAAATATTTTTTTTTATTTTTTTTATTTATTTCCAAAATTTGCAATTAATTTAACAATCTTTCAAACTTAAATCTAAAAAAAAAATTTTAGACGCATCTGTAATAAGTTTTAAAACTAAACATAAAAAGTATCTTTCAGAACGAAACTAAAAAGACTGCATTAGTTCTGGAGTGGCAGCATAGACACGGTAAGTGAGAAGAAGTTCATTATCGTTTTGTTTATTAGGCTTACATGAGTTAACACATCATATACTTGAATTTTGATTAAGTTTATTGGCGTAGGGGTGACACGCTTTAAAATATATTATAATAACAATAAATTTTAGATTATATAAAATCCAGTTCCATCGCATCTATTTTGATAAGATTTCGTAACTCTAGCGCTTTTTCGAGATTTTGGTGTTCATGCAGAGGAACGCATGGAGGCGACTTTATCGAAACCCAAATCAGCTTTAGCGCTTATGGTCAGCCCAATAAACTAACTACCCTTATTGAATGTAGAGTATAACAACGACAAATGAAATGAATATCAAATAAAAAAATGTCTAACGGTTATGCGGCGCATGCTTTATGGCAAATGCCGTTATAAATCAATTGATTTTTTTATTTATTTCAACTTTATTATACTTTATTTTATTAATTGCTTATTGCATAATATTTTGGCATATTTTCTATTAAAATCTATATTTATTAATTGGAGATTACAGAGCCGCAAAAGAATGTCAGTAATATCTCTTGTTGAGTTTTATATGCTAGCAGCACGTTTATGTATGCAAACAGTGTGTGCAGAAATTTTTCGGACGCCTTTAAATTTGAAGTAAATTAAACTGTTATTAAACTAGATAATGATTATATGTTTCTAGCACTTCGATTTTGATGATATATGATAGAGCTACTAGCTTGGTGGGGGACGATGGGGATGTGTAAGGTAAAGTGATCAAGCAATCCTTAGTAAGTCATACTCACTACGAATAAGCATAAGGAAACGCGTTTATCCACGATCCTTAATAATTTACTCAAGCCGACTCGAAGGTCTTACGGACCGCCTTGCTTGCAAGGGCCTCCCCGTGGTGTTGCCTGTGTACCCTTCGTGTAAACGAAGTGCTAGCAAATTCGAGCGACGATTTCAAAGGTCTAACCTCAGACCATAAAAAGCTTGCGTTGGGCTAGAAACCCGGCCGTAAAACAACACATACTCAAGAAACGGAAATTCCACCATATGCTCCTCCTAGGGGCGACTTCTCGTAAATGCAAAATTAAGCTCTACAGTAGTCTAGGAATACATATATTTACTAGCTAATAGCAACTACATAAATTTTAATTGCTAAATTCCGATTATTCATTGAGTTATCGATAACTGCATATTGAAATTTTTCTTTTTAGACATTGCTTTCAAAAACCATATCTCCTAAGTCATAGAGAAAAAAAAGCACTTAATAGATTTGTAGTTTTTTGAAAGACTTTCCTTACTATGGAAAACATTTTTGGTCTCTTTGCGCACAATCTTTACCCACTCCTGTTTTCAATAATACTTTCTTTGAGTATTTTATATTTTATTTTTATACTGTCTCATACCCGTAGATGAAGCTAGCGTATTCAAACATTTTCTTACCAAAAATTATGTCGGCATCCTGTAGCCCCTTTAATTTTCACATTTATGATCCGATTCAATCCAAAACAACGAATTTTCAAGTTTTATGTTCCTTAGCTGGATAACTATGTATTGTTTACCTACGGATTTCTTTTTTGAAAATCAAGAACCTTGTCCTTTAAGTGATCATCATCGTTTATCTATGACCTAGACATCAATACTCAATATTATGGATTTTTTTCGTCAACAGTATTTTGAAAAACTTTACTCAACGAGTGATAGACAGAAAATTATCATGCAAAAGAAAAATTTGAGACCAATCCCTTAAAATTTTTTCTATATTTTTTTTTTAAAAAAAATGTGATTTTTGCGGCCCCTACAAGATCACTTTTGAGTACTTCTTAAGAGTCCTACCTTGGAGATGGTATTCTAAATCGGATTTGGGCCCAGGTCCCTACAGAGAGGAAATATATTGCACCCAAGAACGTAGCCACAAAATAAGTTTCGTGTGGTTTTTGCTGTGGATCACAAAGCATATGGACAAAATAAGTAAGAATACCCCCAAAAGCGTCCCCCTGGCTATGATAGATATGATATGAATTTTGTACCTTTATTGTTTATTTATTTATAATGTAAGTAATTCTAAGACGGCTTTATTTTGCAACTTACACTACGTTACTGGCGCTTGTGCACCATGGTTCGGAGCGTTATCTGGCTTAAATATTCTTCAGCTGTCATATATATTTTTTTGAGGTAACATTGACTTTACAAAGTTCTCGAGAAGCTTCTTTCCCAAACTTGTTTAGTTGTTCCGTTTCGAAAATTCTCGTTTATATTCGAACGAATATTAAAGAAAAGATTCAAGTTTAATTGATTCCCTAATATGAGTTTGCATAATTTGTGTCCCACAAACAATTTATGCGGTAAGGGGGTGGTTGGGGAGCGGGCTGCTGGCAGAGCTTACTTTAGGAAATGAACTTGTTTAAGGCATTAATTGTAGTCGAGTCGAGCCTTAGTTTTATTCATTAAGTTGAATACTCATTGCGAGCATGGCATATGAAGTGTAACACTTACTCAAACACACACTTACACACAAAGAAAAGGGAAAATGGCGGCGGCAGCCATCGTAAACAAGTTGCGAAATGTTTTTTTGGCGCTCATTTTGCAGCCGTTGCTTAATTTGTTGCTGTTGTTGTTCTTTTCGCTCCCGCTGCTCAAGGCTCAAGTGAAAGTTATACAGAGCCAGCTGTCGATGTGTGAGTGAGTGCAAGTAAGTGAGTGGGTGTTTGTGTGTGTGTGTGTGTACGAGAGTGAGTCTCTCCATGTATGTGTGTGTGTGTGAGTGAGTGCCATACATTCGCACATTCGCCTGAGCATTATTTACGTATTGCTTTGTTTTTGTTTTTCACTCTTGTTTTTGTTGGCACACAGATTTTCCGCGCATTTTACCGCTTGTTCTTCGTCGTTGATTTTCAGTTTGGTTTTTCTTCTCTTCTTATTTTGGTCTTTTTTTTGTTTTTGTTTTTTTTTTTCAAGTGTTTTGGGCACTGCCGAAAACAAAAGGCGCGTACATTAAATTATGAAAATAAAAAGCGTTGTGGCCCCCCAGTTTCAGTTATTTCTACGCTTTTTCTTGTTTTTTTTTTTTTGCATTTTTTTTTTGAGATACACTGTACCCCCAAAGGGATATGGGTATTATAGATTTGTGCAATATATGTTACAGGCAGCCAGATTTGGGGCAGACCATCAGTTCCTTATAACAAAATGCATAGCTTCCTTACCTAGATCTTGATGTCTAGAGCAAGAAAAATCTTATATTAACAAAAGTTGCCAAAAGATTGCCTTAAAATAAGTTTGTGATATTGAAACGAGTAAAAAATCGTGGGCCTATGCATAATCTCCTCATTCGATTATACTAGTTTTGCTAATGTAGAACTAGCAAAAAGGCAAATGGCCGCCTGTTTGCTCATAAAACTAGACATTGGGCCAATCTATTCCATTGTTCTAACATAGGACTATGCATACTGAGCGGTAACAACCATTTGTTTGACAATTGTCAAAGAAGGCTTTTTCATCAACCCGACAATTAGAGAAGAAACCTAAAAATCGACCGTGTCTTCAAACATCGAATTAATGACTCATACGCCTTGGAGACCTGACTGGGTATCTAATGACTTTATTTTTATTTCTATTACGAAGTCAACGATTTCTGGCGTCAGAAGAGGCTGCTGAAGCACTCGGAAAGCTTTTTCAGGTGGTGCCAGCTTCGGAGTGTTAAAAGTGCTTTGAAAATTTGTTTTAATTTTGAGCTTTGACTGAAGCTTGCAATCTGTTCGAGCTATATACCATTTTTAAACTAGAAAATTGTAGAACTAAAAATTGAAAAATGTTTTTAATAGAGTCTTGGATTTTGGGTCCAAATAATAACTTACTGCTGGTTTATTTAAAATATAAAAGTTCTTATGAGAATAAACGAGACTACAGAAATAGACATTGTTTAAAAAATAATTCAACACTACATCTATTTTGGGATAAATGATTTAACTAAGAGAATAATGTTATTATTTAAAAATATGAAAGGTTTTGACACCTCGTGGTAGAAATAGTGCTTAAGAAAAATAGACTTAGAACAGTTTTTCATATATAGTATATATCGGCGAAAATAAATGAATCGGGCCATGTTTTAGATCAGTGATGGGCAGTCTCTCAATTTACATAACTCGCGAGGCTATTGCACCAAAATCTGCCGCAGCGCAGTCGACTCATGTACGGTCCAAGTGTGTAAAATCTCTCGCTCGTTTTTGCTTAATTGCGGTTCTTGCTCTCTCGTGCGCTTTTGCTTACTGCGCTGTTTACTCACACAAAGAAATGTTTGTTGGTATGAGTTTTGCCCATCACTGTTTTAGATTGACCTCTGCGATTTTGATGATTTTTACCTATATATATTATAGAGGTATCAGCCAATATTAATAACGTCAATTGTTATTGTAAAATTAGCATTATTTATCAAGTTATTTTTTAAGCGAATAAATATATCTGAAATTTTTTTTTTAATGATAGTTCAAAAATTTAAAAAAAAAATTTTTTTAAATCAATATTTTTTTTTTTTTAAATCTGTTCTTTTTTAAGTCTTAAAAAATTATTATTTTTTTTAAATTTATGTTTCTTTTATTGAAAAAAAAATTGTTCAATGAAAGATAAAATTATAAAATAAAAAATGCAAAAAAAACATTTATTTAATTATTACATTTTTGTTTAAAATTGGTTTTATTACATTTTAAAAAATTGTTTTTTTTTTAAATTTATAATTTTTTTTTTCAATAAAAGAAACATATATTCAAAAAAAATATAAATATTTAAGATTTAAATAAAGAACAGATTTAAAAAAAGAAATGTTGATTTAAAAAAAATTTTTTTTTCATATTTTTTAAATTTTTTTTTAATTTTAAAATTCAAAAGTGATTTTAACTTTTCTCAAAAAATGTAATTAATTAACTTGATATGAATGTTCACTTAGGAACAAAAATTGATGTGCTTAATATTGTCTAGTACCTCTATTATATAAGTATATATGTGAAGGTCATTCAAATTGAAAAAAGGAGAGACTTACTCCAGCAAGCATGATTTGCGAGCTTCCCAGCTGCAGTCTTAGGGAATGCCCTATTCAAGTTTAGAGGATTGTTTACATCCAGCAACATTAGTTAGTTAGTTAGCGTCCTCGAGTAAAAGCCTAGTTGGAGCAAAAGGCCTCTACAAACTTTTTCCAGCTTTCTCTGTTTTTCGCAATCGATTTTATTTCTCTCCAGCTTTTTCCAGAAGCTTTAATTTTCAGCAACATAGTGTTTTATAAGTAAATAAATGTATATAAGAATTTTTATGATTTTCATGCGTTCTTTCTACGTCACAAATTGTTTTTTACTGCGAAAAGTTTTATTCTGTAAATTTAGAATTGTTTTATAAATATTTAGGCCAAATGTGAGCCTAATGAGCATTTAAGTTTGTTTTTCTTTCTAAAAGAAACCCTTCACAAATCTGACGGCAACAATGTCTATCAATACAGCTAATCAAGCTTGCTGTTGATTGCCATAACGATTAATCGATTCGTCATCATAGATAGATACACTTACCGCAAAATATGTACAGTCGGCTTTGGGAAAACAATCAATCGATAAATCGCAATCGAAATGCTAAAATATACAAAAGCGTTCTCATTTGAAACAAGCTAAACATTGGAAGTAGTATAGATCAAAAAAAAAATGTTTATCGGTTTATGAAATTCAGCTTCAAAAATTAAAAAATAAAACTGCAAAATCGGCTTAAATGTTCGATACATGGTTGTAGTTAAAAGAAATCATATATACCAATTGAAAACTGCTTGTTGAGCTGCTCACAAGCAGTTTGCACTTAAACAAAAAAGAGTAAAAAAGCGTGAGTATTAAGCTTAAAAGGAATTCTATAGCAAAGGGTAGCGTATTCTACAGTCGTGGCACCAGCTGCACCAATTCACATACATATAATTTTTTTTTTTTTTTTGTTTTAGTCAAGTAAGCAGCCATCAAAAGGTCGCACTCGCTTTCGCTCTGCTCGCTGCCCCCCGCGCCAACTTGCTGCTTGTGCTCACCCTGCTGTGCCACAAAGCCGTTGAATAACTCGACACGGCTCGCAACTGAACGATGACTTAATGAGGATATAGCGAAGCCCAGCAGCCTCGAGAGAATACCACTGAGCCGCCCCCTAGTACTAACGCACACCATCCCCCTCGCCCGCGCTGAACCGACTGATTTCAGCTTTTGTTTTGTGTTTTTTTTTTTTTTTTGTTCGGGATGTTTTTTTTCTGTTTTTGCTTTTAAAACATATTTTATGTAACTTTTTAATTAAATCGTTATATTTTTTTGTTTGTTCTCGTTGTTGGCGTTACTGCTCTTTACCTTTTTGCATATTTTTTTTTTGGTTTTTTTCCCACTTTTTTTTTTTTTTTTTTTTTTTGTAGAGCAGCCAAAGAAATTGATAATGGCTCTTGGCAGTTCTGGGAGTGCTCTGCTGCTCGACTGAGCTCTGATGTGCTTTTGTGTATTGAAGTCTTAAAAACTGTTACATGCAAATTGCTAAGCGCTTCAAAAAAAAAAAGTAAAAAACAACAAAAAAATAAATAAATAAAAAGGTAACAGGTAAGGCCTACACAGCCTAGGCCAGGCTAAGTGCAGCAGGCCAAGGCCTAATGAGGCGCTGCTTGTAATTAAGCAGCCGAAAAACTTGTAACTTGGAACTTGACGCTTTTGCTTGCCGGGATTTGTAGTACATAGTTGCAGCTGCCAACACTGTTTTACAACTACCGACAACAACAACAAGTACAACAAAAGCCACTTAGAGAGGCGCCACATGCGGCAGGGGTAGCGACATTGTTGGGTTCGTATTTTTTTTCTTTTTTGCTTCTTTTTTTTTATGTTAATTGAGTGGGACTTGGTGCAAAAGTTTTGCATACATTTGTGCGCATCACGCATACGCCTCGTTTACAATGCCTGCAAAATTCCCATTTCAGCTGGCGCTCGGTCCAAATCTCTGCACGCGGCTACCCTCCCTATCTACAGCTTATGCCTGCGGGCGTTTATTAGATTTTAGCCGCGGCTAAGGCTTAACACGAACCCATACCACAGCAGCCCTGTCCCATGCTGCCTTGCTACTCCACCCAACTTTCCTGACAAAAGAATTTTAAATTCCAATAAATCTGCCAGCTTCAATAAATGTGGGCCGCCTTAGAGAGTTGGGCGTGGCAGGGTAGTCTTTGCAGCTGCTTTGCAGAGCCATTAAAGACGCAAAACCACAGAGCAGACAAAGTAATGGGCATAAAAACACTTTGCCTTTTCACTTGCAACAACAACAACAACGACCACAATAGGAACTACAACAAGCGCCATACATAAAAAAATAAAAAATAAAAAATTTAATAGAGTCAAGCAGTTGAGCAACAGCGGGATACCCTGCACCTGGTATCAAAGGTTCGTCTAATGCCTGGTTCTTCCATTGTATATTCCCTACCGACAACTTGCCTCCTGCAGCTTACTGCCTGCATACGCTGGACATGATCGTCGTAGAGCTAATAAGGTTCACACATCACAATATTTGCCGACTTAGTGGAGCCGATGTCTCGTCGTGACGTCAGCAACGCGTTAAGTACCAAAGGTGTTACAAAGTACTTTCTTTTTAAACACTGTAAACATTTGAAAAGTAGCTTTTTAATCACAACCATTTTTGGACTAACATTTTTGGCATGATATTCCCCATATTTATAGTTTACCATATTCCATAATACCCCAATGCTACAGGGTATAGACAGAAAAAAAAAAATGGCAGCCTCGCTATCTGAATGACTGAATGACTAACTGACTCGCTGACTAACTGATGAGATGAATAAAGCTTTGGCGCTTGGCTCTTTGCTTAGCTGCCCGTCTCTTGGCCAGTTTGGAGCTGACTTGGGTGGTTGTTGTTTAAGCCAAGTCATAAAAATGTAAGCGCATTCAGCGCAGCGTCTGCTTGAAGCAAGGGTGGCAGCGGGTGCAGCCCTTTTGCTGCTACAATGTTAGATGCCTGCCCCACTTGGCGGCACGACAATACAAAATTTGATTGGCGCCACCCTAATGTGATTTTGCCAAAGCATTTCATTGTGGATTGAGGGCCTCCCCCCAAAGGAGTCGTGGTTTCGTTCTTGGGAGGGTTGCGCGCCTTTGAATTTTGGCTGCCAGTTTGACAAAAACATTTTTGTAGGCAATTTATTCTTTATAATTTTTATTGGTTTTACTTCTATTTCAATGGTCGGGTAGGGGAGTGAGGGGCGGTTTGTGGTACTAAATCGATTTAATGCCTAGCACTTGACTGCCATTTACATACACACATAGAGATTTCCCTCAGCGTCGAATGTTTTGGCATTTTGCATTTCAAGTTCCTTGGCCACAAGGCCGTAAAATAGAATTTATTATTTGAATTATAACACGCCGTTATAAATGGCTTTGAGACGCCTACAAACTCCGTTTTTTTAAGCCTGCCTAAGAGCATTTATTTGTTAAAACTCTATATTGAAGTTAAAAGTTCAAATTTTGACAGCCTGTAGCTAGAAAATAAATATTTAGATAAGGTTTAAACTCGCTTTGATCTAGTCTTACTTAAAACAAAGTTTGGGGAGTTGAAACCTTTTTTGAAAAATTTGCGGTGTCAAAAGTACTCTAAAAGCGATTGAGAGTAAAATTTATATTTACACTTTTGTAGACAAGTACCCTAAGTTACATTTTTAGAATAATTTTAAGAAGCTTTGCGCTGTATTGTCGCTGGCTTTTATGACAAAAATTCTTAATTTCAGAATGCTTAGTCTTAAGAGCACTTATGTGACAAAACTCTCCATCGAACCTAGATGTTTCAATTTCGACATTCCGTAGATAAAAAATAAATATTACGATAAGGTTTATACTCGCTTTGATCTGGTCTTACTTAAAACAAAGCTCGGGGTGCTTAAAGCTTTTTTGAAAAATTTGCGGTGTCAAAAGTACTCTAAAAGCGATTGAGAGTAAAATTTATACCGAAATGCTGAATATAAAAAATTTTAGAATTGTATTGTATTGTCCAAAGCTTTTATGAAAGAAATTCTTAGTTTCGGAATGTTTATTTTTATTACTAAGAGTGTTAGTTATATTTTATTTTATGTCAAGCAAATTAGAACTTAAGTTAAGATAGTCTCTTTTTTTTTTGAGTGTAAAAATCCAATTAATGTATTCTTTATAAGAATGACGACAAAGAGAATAACGGTAATCAAAATTTTGCTTGCCTCTTCTACTTTAAATCAGCGTACATTTGGCTTACTATGATGTATCTCGATCACAAGAATGATAAAAGCTTCACCATATGTCGAAATAAAAAGTCTTAGCAATTTTAAGGAGTTCAGGGGTGTTCGAAAACTCCAAATGAAACAATTTCTACAAACTATTATAACCCAAGATATACCTAACATCATCATCTTTTTTATCTCAAGGTTTAAGGTCATGTCAAAAAGCAGAAGAAAACTGTAACCCCAATTACTTTTTAGACAATCTTTTACAGCTGTCTGACGATTTTATTTACCAAACTTTTATTATCGGGCAAGGTTAGTTATATTAACCCATCATCTGAATGCTTAAAAAAGAATTATGTCAAAAAGATGAAGAAAATTGCAGCAAAATTTTGCTCCAAGATGCTACTGAAGAATTAAAGATATCTTACAGTATTAGCGATTACTTTTAAAACAATCTTTTACAGCTGTCTGACGATTTCGTCTCCCAAACTATTACTATTGCGCATGGTTAATTATATTAACCCATCATCTTTTTAAAAAAGAATTATGTCAAAGAGATGAAGAAAATTGCAAATCCGTTGAAATCTGCAGCAAAATTTTGCTCCGAGATGCTACTGAAGAATTAGAGATATCTTACAGTATTAGCGATTACTTTTAAGACAATCTTTTACAGCTGTCTGAAGATTTCATCTCTGCTTCAACGCTTGATACTCTCTTAAAGCAGTTGGGGGTCTCTACACAGAAAACTGAAACTTGTGCCAAGTGTACGCCCAACTGTAACTGCTATATAAAAAAAAAAAAAAAAACTTTCAAAAGTCTTATAATCGTCTAATTAAAACATCAGCAAAAAGCCACTAACATGCAATTTTTGCTAGCCTGCTCAAAGGAAACTCATTTTTTTTGTTTAGTCAAATAGTTGCCATGTAATTTTGATTTATTTGTCAGTAGACTTATGTAGACGACTGTAAGTACTTTATCCATCAACTGCTACTTAAACTATTCCAAACTATTTATTTACAATTTCCGCCCGCAGCTTGAAATCTCAAGTTTCCAGCTAACAGTGCGCTGTTAACTTAAGAGAGCCAGCTAACAGTGGCAGCATGTTCGAAGCAAAGAGAGAACGCAAACCCAAGACGACTTAAGAGCAGCCGGGGCTTGGTAAGAAATAATGTAATTATATGCATATTGGTAAACAATTGTAAGTTAAAATTAATTTGTAGCAAATGCATTAAATAATTATTTAAGCCCATAGCAATATGTGGCCCTGGGCTTTTTTTTGACCAATGAAAATATTAAAAATAAAATAAAAAAAAAAAAAACATATAACTAAAATCTATGAATATGGAAAATTTCATTTCGTATTAGCCAAACAAAATGAAATTTGTAACTAAGTAAATGCTGCATATTTGATGTTGGTCTTTGTGTCAGTGTGTATACATGTGTGTGTGTGTGTGTGTGTGTGTGTGTGTGTGTGTGTATGTACATTTAATTAGTGTGCACACACTTACGCACAGGTGCATGAGCTCTGTGCTACCAGCAGAGGTAGTAGTCGTCAGCAAAGTGTAAACACAGAGCTGACTCCCTACCAGACTTTGTCAGCCAACAACCTGGCCAAGAGACGACTGTCAACAGTCGATAGAGTGCAAAAAGTAAAGAGTTGGTAATAGCACTGGTAGTAGCACTGGCAGGCAGTCAGTCGGGAATCGGGAGGGAGGCTGTATGGTAGCTAGATTTGGGTCGTCCAGCTGCAACAAGCTGGTAAACCGAACTGCCATAGCCCAAAGTAAATTTCTTGCTAATTAAAATCCAAATATTAATTTTAAAATGCAGCAATCCGGGTAGTCAGACAGTCATCCAGTAATCCAGTAGAAGAGTGTCCGTCATTGCATTTGGCTTAACAGCAACGAATTGTGAATGCTCTCGATATTTATCGTTATCATAACTAACTAATCGATAAGCCTCGAAGCAGTTGTAAAATGAAATAAATTTACAAGAATTCAAATTATTTATTCATTTCCAAATTTATACGATAGAAATTTATTCAGAGATATAAATAATATTTAGAGCCAGAGCAATAGAGGCCTTCAGGCTGGAAAAGTAAAATTAAGTTACGCGTTTATATCCGATTTAATGCACTCTTAAATTTACAAAAAAAAAAAAATATCCGTTTTGAAGTTTTCACTCAAAGCACTTGGAAACGATTTATGTCTTCATCAGGACGTTAAAACTACAATATACCCTATACTCTCTAATCTTTAAAGAATTTATTCGCTTTTGAAGCGCTCTAAAATAGTTCTGAAGCGATTACAACCTTCTTTAGAACATAACCCCTTTAATGTACACTGTATTCTCTCAAATCTTCAAATTTGTCGATTTTAAAGCTCTTTAGAACAGTTTTTAATCAATCCAACTTTAAAATACGCTGTACACCCTAAGTCCTAAGGCCTTCATCATATTTGATAATAATACAATGCAATTAGTTAAAAGAATCAATTAGTTTAGAAGATTTTGGTATATCCACTTCATACTAATATGGAAAAAGAATATCTAGATCATCTTTTATTACATTTAAAGAAGTTCGCAGATTTCATTCGAATTTGATACATTTTAAAATAATTTTGAAAAGATTATCAGCTTATTTATGATATACCGACTTTAATGTACCTTAACCTTTCCTATATCTCCCACTGGAGAATAGAATCTCAATAGAACATACCTACTTAAATATATTTCCTGTACCCTCTTAAATCTTCAACTAGCTTTAAAACAGTTTTGTAGAAACTATAATCCTTCGCCGGACATACCTTCTTGAAAAATAGTTTTGAAACGTTTAAAATCCTGTTGAAGATATATCGTCTTCAGTACACGCTATACTCTCCAAAGTTCCTTCAAAGTTTTAATTCGATTTTAAGGCACTCTAAAATAGTATTAAAACGATTATAATTTTGTTCAATAAACTCTGTACTTCCAATTCTCAAAGATTTCATTCGATTTTGAAGCTCTTTAGAAGAGTTTTGAAGCCATTAAAATCTTCTACCGTATACCCCCTTCATCCTTCCAAGTCTTCATCTCATTTTGAAGCGCTTTCAAATAGTTTTAAAATGGAAAAAAAATTAAATATAATACAAAAAGTTAAATAAGTTAAGAAGAAAGAAGCAAGAAAAAAGAGCGTCTAGATCATCTGTAGCTGTAGGTAAAATTTCATTCACCTAGGCCTTCTATTCTTCTTTCTCCCAAATAGAAGAAACTGCGGACCGATAAAATGTCAGCTTGTGGGCCCAAATATGTTTTGCAACACTTGTTATGAACAATACTTTTTTCAACTAACTCAAGAAAGTCCTTCCCAAAGCACACCCTGTACCGAATATCTAATCCAAGTATAATAATAAATAAATGTTAAAGCTTGGTTTTAGGTGGAATGTTAGCCTGTTTATTTTCAGAGAAATTTAACTCTTGGCTTATTTATTAGGCTCACATAAGTTTACATTAGCTGCTAGAGCTAATAACTCTATGTATATATGTACTATACTATATAAAACTAATTTTAAAAAATTAAAAAAATTATCTTTAGAAAATAGAGGAACACCTGAAAAATTTAAGTTTTCATTGAAGATCTTTGGAGTATATAATACTTAGTCAAAAGAGACATACTGTGAAAGAATTTAAAATACGACTCTCCAAGAGTTGGAATATTTTTTTGTTGAATAGATAATCCTATTTTTTTTTATAGAAAAATTTTGGTCTAGTAGATTGCTGCTCAAAGTTTTTACACGCAGTTTTAGGAAAAAATAAATTATGTAGTGTCAAAATTTTTTTTCTAATAGCATTAAAAAAAATTCTGAAAAATATAATAACTTTTTTTGAATTAAAAAGTTCAGATTTATGATATCTCCAGTTAATCTGGCTGGATTGGAATTTCCGAGCTTACAAATAATTTTAGCTGCTACTGTTGTTAGGACTCCTCTAGTTAGCAGACTCTCCTCGGTAGAGTATATCACAACCAATGCATTCAGCTCATGCCACCATATGAACCAGAGTTCGTTTTATCCAGCACGGCAGAACAAAAAAGATTAAATTGAACTTAAAGCATCAGGTGGAGCTTAACATGGCCAAAAATCTTTAATTGGAGTTTATTGTCTGATTTAAGCTTTGTCGTTTTTGTAAATAATTTTAAAATTTTAAGCGCATCATTTTAACAAAAATAAGCTTATTAAAAGTTCATAAGTACTAGTTCATTGTCGATAGTAAAACTACTAAAGTGGCGCTTGAGTGCTGATCCAGCTTATATTTATTTTTGAAGTTTTTAGGCCGATGCGTTGCTTCAAATACTTAGTTGTAGAAATTTTTTTAAAAATTTTGAAAAATTTTCTCATCTTTAGTCGCAAAAAACAAATTTTTTGGTTTTTTATTTTCAAGACCTTTTTGCTCTTATTACAATATCTGCACAAAAAAATTATTGAAAAATTTTATATTCGAAGCAAATCAAAAACTAACTTTATGCCCAGCTAAATTTGTTTTCAATATAAATTTTTGTCTGATTACAAAAGGCACAAAACAATAATAAGTTTCAGGTTAAATCTTAATTAGTATTGTAAACAAGATATAAGCTTTTTCAATATTTAAATTTTCAACTCAATTCAACTAGCAAAACAAACTAACAAAATTTGTATTCTATCTTATTTCTTGCTTGAATAGGCACTAGAACGAAACTTTACCAATAGCAGAAACAGGGCCGGATTAAGAGCTGGCCCCAGCGAAAATCTTTTTTAAGCAAAATTTATAAGACAAAAATTAGTAAGCTATTCGGAGAACTTTTGCAACATCTTTTTGGCGCAAATTTTGAAAAGAAACCATTTAAAAAAAAAAAATATATAAAAATGGTAAACATTTTCGAAGTATTTTTTCATGAATTTAAGTTATCTATAAATTTTTTTTTTAGTTATATTCTTAAAAAATATGAGTATCAATAAAAAAAAAAAAAAATAATTAATCCTCGTGCTTAGCGCACGAAGCTCAGCTTTATTTTCTAATATTATTTCTGTTATTGTTATTGTACATTATGCGTACGGATTCATTACTTATTTCTTGTTCAAATAAAAAAAAAAAAAAAAAAAATAAATAAAAAAAAAAAAAAAAAATTTTTTTTATGAAATTCTTTTATGAATTTATAAGTAAGTTACTTAAATATTTCAATCACCTTTTTTTAAAAAACATCATTAAGTGCAACAATTTAAAAACAAATGAAATAAAAATTGTGAACATTTTTGAAGCATTTTTTGTCTATAAATATTTTTTTAGTTATATTCTTAAAAAATATAAGTATCAATAAAACAATATTTATAAAAACAATTTTTTTTAATGAAATTCTAGAAGTTTTTATAGGTATGTTTCTTAAATATTTCAATCACTTTTTTTTTTAAAAACATCATTAAGTGCAACTATTTAAAAAAAATTAAAAAAAAATTGTGAACATTTTTGAAGCATTTTTTCATGAATTTAAGTTGTCTATAAATTTTTTTTTTAATTGTAAACTATTTTTCTTAAATTTAAGTTGCCTATAAATGTTTTTAAAATTTTGAACATTTTTGAACCATTTTTCTTGAAATTAAGTTGTCTATAATTTTTTTTTTAGTTAAATACATAAAAAATAAGTATCACTAAGGGCTATTTATAAAAACAATTTTTTTTTATGAAATTCTCTGCTTTTTCATTAAGTGATGTGAATATTTTTGAATTTCTATATTTTTTTTTTTTTTAGATTGTGAACATTTTTGAATTTTTTTTTCCTGAATTTAAGTTTATACATTTTTTTAAATTTTGAACATTTCTTAACCACTTTTCTTTAATTTAAATTGTCTAAAAATTTTTTTTAGTTAAATACTTAAAAAAGTAAGGCTCAATAAGGCTATTTAAAAAAACATTTTTTTTTATGAAATTCTCGAAGTTTTTTTAAGTATTTTTCTTAAATATGTCAATCACCTGTTTTTAAAAAACATCATTAAGTGCAAATAAAAAAAAAAAAATTGTATACATTATTGAAGCATTTTTCTTGAAATAAAATTGTCTATAAAAAATGCATACTTTTTTTATTTATAATAATTTAATAATTAAAAAAAGTAAGACTTTCAATAAGGCTGTTTTAAAAACATTTTTTTTATGAAATTCTCGAAGTTTTTTTTAAGTATGTTTCTTAAATATGTCAATCATAAAAAACATCATATATATATATTTAAAAAATATTATACATATTTAAAAAAAAAATAAAAATTTTGAACATTATTCGACCATTTTTCTTGAACTAAAATTGTCTATAAAAAATTCATACTTTTTTATTTATAATTATTTAGTAAGTATTTAAAAAAAGTAAGACTTTCAATAAGGCTGTTAAAAAAACATTTTTTTTTAATGAAATTCTCGATTTTTTTTTAAGTATTTTAATATATGTCAATCATCTTTTTTTCATATTTTTTTTATTTCTTTCCTTGTTGGTGTAAACAGCAAGAATTTAAAAAAATTAAACGAAATAATCGAATTTTTTTAGTTATTTTAAATATGTCAATCACCGCTTTTTTTAAAATATATTTTAATTCCTTGCTTGTATGGCGTAAACAGCAACAATTTAAAAAAATTAAACGAATTTTTTTTTTAAGTTTTTCTTTTGCTGAAAATTAAATAATAATAATAAGCTGATCCAGCTAGACTCTTTGAAGCCGCCCTCTGGGCCCAAACATATTAGTCCGGCACTGGCAAATACTGTACTTCATAATTTCCTTGCCAAAATTTTTCCATTTTCAAGTAGTTTTTGTTGCAACTTTGTTAGTTTTTAATAAACTTGGCAACGAAACTACAAAATATTACATATATACCTACCAATTGGAATTTATATTTCAATTGGTTACACTGAAGCTAGAAAAAATTGATTGAAGCATGAAGTTTCCAATAAATTTTGGCCCACTGAGATGAACAAAATTTACAGAATCAGCAAATCTCTCTTAAACACTTAATTTTAATTAGAATTATTACGACATCTTAAGCAGGTATAACTTTTTGGTTAACTTTTTATCATATGTCTTCTTAAGCTAACGAAGCTAAAGAAAAATTTTCACATGAGTGAAAATTCGCGAATAAAGATTTAGCTAAAATCGTTGCTTTTAAAAGAAAATTGTTTATAACTACTTAAAATCTTATTTTTGTATCAAAATTGTCATTAACATACTTTTTTATTTTTTAATTAATGTAATATGATCTAAAGAAACAACAACTATATGGCTACAACCAGTTTTGGCACAATAAATATAGTTCTGATTTTTGCATTAATTTTCAAAACTATTAGTTTTGACATTGCTAAACGGTTTGGCTTAAACGTTCCAGAGTCATTAAACTGATAATAAAATGAAATAGTATAAATAAAAGATCTTAAGTATATAACACATACTGCATACTATATCAAACATATTGATACTCAAATAAAAAAAAAAAACCGATGTCAAGTTTTTATATGTCAATTTCAAATGGTCTTACAGGGTCTTTGAACCGAACGTATTAAATTAGAATCCAAATTCAAACTAGTTCCAGCAGCTAAGGTCTCTGTCTCTGTCTCTCTCTCTCTCTCACTCCTGCCCACTCTCTCTTTTTATCTCAATAGAGATCCCGTAAATCCCCAAACCATGGCTCTTATTTACATAACGTAAGAATTACAGAGAGGCGGGCAAGTGCTAAACAGCAACAAAATATCACAGAGCAACAAAAACAACAGCAACAAAAAAAAAATGAACCTTCTATGAATGAATTATCATCGAACCAGCAGCAACAGCTGTGCGTTAATAATACGCTACATGCAACATGCATGACATCAAACATGTTGCGACTCGCTCTCTTTGCTTGTTTGTTGTGCTCTTTGCTGGCTCAGATCGTGCTGCTGTTGCTCTTAGGTTATATTTTATGCTGCCCAGAAGAAAAAGGCCCGAACACTGCGTTTTGTGGATGATATAATATAATAGGATAAGATGTTTTTTGCAAGTCTTGTAGCTATATTTTATAATTTCTTTGCGGTAACCACTCAAAATGCGCCTAAGAAAAGCATTCAAAATTAATTTTCATAAATTTATAGAACTTAAGCCAACTCACAAAAAATGTTTCATATGAATTAATAATATTGATATTGGGTACAACTGCCATTGCGGCCCTTAGAATTTTTTGTGCTCCTTTATATGAGTTACTTTTGTATTTATTTAAAAATAAAATTCTGGTATTTTGTAAAAAATCTTAATTTTTTAAAATGAATTAATCTTTTACAATAAAATTAATTTGCAAAAAATCTTAATTTTTACAAAGATGTAATTTCCATAATAATTGGTATTTCCGGATTGGTTCTGAAATCGTGATTTCTTATGAAACTCGTTGAGTGATGCTCTCTTTTTTTGTTAAAAAAAAAATCAAGGAATTTTGCAAAAATCGTAATTTTTGAAAATGAATTAATGTATATAAAAAAATGTATTTGTAAAAAATCTTAATGTTTGCAAAAGGTGTAATTTTCATAAAAATTGGTATTTCCGAATTGAGAGATGCTCTCTTTTTTCTAGAACAAAGCTAAAAATAAAATTTGTTTCTCTGTGTGTAAGATTTTTATACCCTGTACCTATAGGTACAAAGGGTATACTAGATTTGTGCAATGTATGTAACGGACAGAAGGAGGCGTGGCAGACCCCAAGTCCTTTATACCAAAATGCTTATCATAACCTCGGGTAGCGATTGAGCCATGTCCGTCCGTCCGTCCGTCCGTCCGTCCGTATGAACGCCTAGATCTCGGAGACTATAAGAGCTAGAGACACGGAACTTTACCTGCTGGTGCGCATATTTCCTAAGAAGATGAAGTTTGTTGAATCATGTCCATATCTTTCCCCGTTCCCCCGCTGTAGATTCGCGGTTTTTAGCCACACCGTTTAATATTTTCATTTGAAATTTAACAGAGCGATGCGTTGTGGTCACATGCATCTGTGTGTAAAAAATGAACAAAATCGGACAAATACAACAGAAGTTATAGTCAAAAATGTACAAATTTCACCACCCTTGCCTATAAACTGCGTCAATATTTGACTCCTCATAATTATGGTTACAAGTGACCTAGAATCACAATTTTTGGTAAGCTCATTCATGTGGCTCTAATGAACAAATCCACATCCAAATTTTATCAATGCGGTCCCCCCACCCCCCGCAATCGATTTACCGTGTTTTCTCCCACACCCCTCTACATACCAACTTGAAACTTACCTTATATACTTTAAATAAATTCTTTGACGTAATATTTGAGTTTCATCAAAATCGGTAATAATTTAGGGAACTTATAGGTATAAATATCGAATTTCACCAAAAAAAAAAAAATCCAATTGGAAAGTTCTTAGAAGGAATATGCAGGAAAAATTTTTTCGAGACAAAAGGTACAGGGTATTCCACTGTCGGGCACCGCCTCGACTGTACCACATTTTTTTTTAAGGATTTTCAATAAAGTTGGCCATAACTCAGGCTATTTCGAAACGCATAAAACTACAAAGATCGGATGTCAAAACAAATTAACTTAAAATGCAAAATATATAATAGTATAATAGTAACTAAATTATTTTAAAAAAATAATTTACTCCCGTGAATAAGCTGAATTACCAATTGTGCTTAATTTGTTGCGTAAAAGAATATTATTAAATTAAAATTGCAGCATTTTATAAAAATAATTTAAAAAAAATATTAAACCATTATATTCTTTAAAATATTAAAAAGCTGAGCTAAAAGCTTTGCAGCTTAAGCTCTTTTTTAGTAGGTTAAGCATTTATTTGTCAATCTTCTCTTAATATTTTATCTATAAAATATTACAAAAATTTATTATAATGCTTGACGTATTTAGAAAAAATAAAATTTGATATAACACAACCACAAAAAAAGTGTCTTTGGTTTGCTAATGCATTTTAATGCCCTGCATCCAAATCCGCTAAAAAAAGTGACCCAAGGTATCTTAGTTCTAACGCCAGAACCTTTTTTTTTCTAGTCCTACTGTCAAACAATAATTTTTATATGTTTTTGGGGTCGCTGCATCCAAATCCGATATTAAAAAAATCGCAGCATGTCAGGTTTCTGAGTTAACCTCCAAAATACCTGTTTTTATGGGATTTTTTAATTTTGAATTTGAACATTGGATTCGGATTCGGATTCAGCGAGTCCAAAATCATTCTAAGATGATGGCGAATTCTGCTTGATAGTTTTTCAAAAAATTAAAAAAAAATTAGAATATTCTCCAATCATGGTCTGAATTCTGCATAGGTAAGTCCTTTTTTTTTTTTTTGGCTGTATTATATTTAAAAAATATTAATAAAAAAAAACATTCTCCAATCATGGTCTGAATTCTGCATAGGTAAGTCCTTTTTTTTGTGGCTGTATTATATTTTAAAATAAGTTTAAAAAATTTTCGTTTTTTTTTTTTTTGAAATTGTTTCAACAAATCGATAAGATTTGCCCGTGACATAAAAAATTATCTTATCCGAAAGTTTGGCTTATCTTTACCATCTCTGAGATCTAGGCGTTCATACAGACGAATATGGTTATATGGACTTCTCTCGTCGATCTAATCATACTTTAGGTAGCTTTGGGGGGCTCTCTGAGGTCTTCTTCTGTGTGTTACATTTTCGATATGCACAAACTAATATGCCCTTAGTACCTAAAGATATAGAGCTTAAAAAATATTGCTTGTCTGAGAGATTATTGTATCTAAAAAGATGAAGAATTCTTTCTAAGGAGCAAGAAATTATTGTATTACAAAATTTTAGGCTTTAGTATGACAAGATTTTTGAAATATTATTTAATATTATAATAATGGAGAGCACTGGAAGGGTTGGTAATTATTTAAGTTCTCAATAGGAATCACTATTATATAGGCACAGTTTAGTTGCGGATTTAGGATTTGGTCTTGGGGTGGTTCTTTCAACCCATTTTTTAAACTTTTGTGGGTGGGGGTCCGAACCCGAAAACACCCCATAGATCCGCTACTGACACAGTCACTTGTTTTAAGCTGTATCATAGAAGTTTAAAGATGTCTGCGAAATCCTTCATTTCATTTATAGAACTCCTATATTTTCACAATTTTGAGTAGTTGAACCCAAATCATATCTTTGTTTTAGCACTAAATTAGTTCCAAAAGCAGTGTAACTGCTTGGGTACAAGGGCTTAGGCTTAAAAGGCAAGCAGAGAGGGATCCTGGTATGGGAAAGCAAGAAACATTTATAAAGAGGTCCAAACGAAACATAGATGCGGCAGGCCAAAAAGCTACTCCTAGGTTCCACTTATTTGACTATTCACTATACTGACTGGATTATATGCGGAACATTTCAAACTTGGAAGATGGACAGCATTTCCAATAACAATAATAGGTCTAAAATTTGGAAGAAAAAATCTTCTCTGCACATACTTACTGAATGAGTTGCTCTACTTCCTTCTTGGTGGAATAGATTTGCGGTGCCTGAGTTTTTTTTTTTTTTTTTTTTTAAGTGGAGTTGGATTGACTAAGGTGCTCTAAGACAAGCAGGTAGCACAGTTCCTATTGGGTATCTAGAAAAGGCCAGCAAGGCTATTTAAGCTTAAAAATTTAGTCACATGGCAACTCTGCTGTTAGAACCAAAATTCCAACTGGTTGCTATTTATTCCGATCCAACACACTCACACAGATACAGTTACACACACACATGACAATTGTATGCGTTTGCATATGAAAGTATCTGTTTATATTTATGCTAAAAGATTTACAATTTGTGCGTGCCGAAAATGTTAATGAATTTGGTTATGGTTTTATTTGTGAGATATTTGTTGTTGTGGATACATAAGACGACGACGACGACGACGACGACGACGCTGAAGACTGTCTATCAATTGATATATTGTAAACTATAATAAAAATATGCTCATATGATAGCCAAGTTTAGGGCTTGGCAACAACAGGCCCGAATCCATTTTTACCATGCGTCTGTCTATTTATGATCACGCACAGAAATTTCAATTTTCAATGGTCTCCACATGGGAGTAGCAACTTGGAGCAAGGCAAATTGCTTGACCCAAATTAAACTATGGCGCTCATTGTCAATGTTAATTATAAGACAAATAGAGTATTTGCCATGGGAACGTTTTGAGAATTAGAACAGATTTGGTTTGGAAGCCTACAAATCAGTTCGGGATCAATGGCAATTATTCAAAATGTCAGCCGGCACCTGGTTTGGGCGGGGGGGGGTTCAACAAAATGAGGCACAGGTGTGAGTCCAAGAGCGCGGAACAAGCAAGAGTTGGCGTTTGGAGCTGCATCAGCAGCAGGCAGCAGCTGCTCCATAAAACCCATTATACCCAATCATCATCAGCACGGCCCCAAACCGACCAAGACGAGCGACGAGCGAGAGACCAAGGCGCATTTATGCAAAGAAATCACTTTTCATATGAACTGCAGCCGGGGAACTGCGACTGGACCCAAACTGGTTTGGCTTTATTTTTTTATATAGAGTTTTTTATATACTCTAACTTAGAGGGTATATGGCATGTTATAGATTTTTGCAATGTGTGGCACAAGGGGTTTATTCATTCGTCTGTATGTACAACTACATCTCGGAGAGTCAAAGAGCTGGAGACACAAAATTTGAGCAAAAGTTCTGCATTATTCGAGCGTAGCTGCACTCGTTTGAAAGAGAGCCTACATCCTGAAGATCTAACGAACTGGAGGCACCAAATTTGCAGGTCCGTCGTCCGTTCGTCAATCCGTCTGCATGAACCCATAGATCTTGAAAACCAGAAGAGCTGAAGATATCAAATTTGATCAAAAGATGCACATGACTCATTGATTCATTGGTTCGTCTATCATACAGATACGTAGACTTCCGGGACCAAGAATGTTGGAGACATCAAATTTAACCATGATGGTTGAACTGACTCTATATATCCGTGAGAACACTCCTTGGCACCTTTGGGCAGCACTTATATATAGGGATTGTTGAGAAGTCAATTTCCGGAAAGATCCAAATCTGCTGTAGCTGCCAATATCAAAAGGACGCAGAAATCTCCAGAGAGTCTTATTCTGCGTTTGGGATTGGATTAAAATTGGATCTACAAACGTACAAGATTGAGCTGACATAAGAATTCAAGCTAGAGGACCATAAAGAATGACGTGAGCTAGCTAATTGGGCTTTGGAAGTGTTGATCAAAGATACGCATAAATTATTCAAATGTTTAAAACTTTTCAGAAGACTGGCTTTAGGATATATTGTATTATATTGCCAGAGAGGCCCTATGCTACACAAGCAGAAGAGGACTTCAGTAAGTAAGTGAGTAATATTGCCCGAAGAAAGAAAAATATGAACATAAACTACTTACCTTAAAAAAAAATAACTAAGGCATTAGTACCAAAGTAGACTGCAGGGTATCCCTCCGCCGACTGCATCGCATACATTTTTTTTGTTTTTGCTTCTTGTTGTCTGTTGGAGTCGGTTGCAGCAGTCTGGCCGCAAAAGAGTCAAGTCACTCAGTGACTGCGGCTCCGTGTGGCAACGATAGGGACGCATATTTGCTGCAAGCCATATAAGCGAAGGTGCTGCGGTGCTTCAATTTGCCGCCACAAAAGTTGCCATCAACAGCAACTAAAGCAACTTTTGCAACAGCAACAACAATGACAACAACGACAACCCCAATGATGACGACAACAACCACAGCAGCAACAACAACAACAACGGCTACAACTCTGATGATGAGGAGTGTTGTGGTTTTGTGTGTGATTTGTATCGTTTACAGGTTGCACACACATAACCGACGGAGAGAGAGAGAACTTAACTGAACCAGGCCGAGACGGAACACAGCAGAACAGAGCAGACCAAACCTGAACCAAGTGTACTTGGCAGCCAAGGAGCACAGGCTCTAAGGTCCCAACAATGTCATAGCAATTGATGTGACTGCAAACCAAGAGCCAGTTTGTTACCCAAGCGCCAAGAGCCCGAAGACTGCTGTACGATGAGCATTGTAAATTTTATGGACATGTATGCTCTGCGATATGTATGTGTATATGACAGTATATAAATGGGTAAATATATATGAAGCGAAACATACACTAGTATATGTGGTATAGGCTTATATGCTACATTTCGATTATTTATCGATTAATCGGTAAATGCATAATTGCGTTCTCTTTTTTTTGCAAGGTTAAGCGAATTAAAATATTTGCAAAACTCTTTTTTAATGTAAGCATAAGACTTTGACTTAAAAAAAAAATATATATATTTTTTTTTTTTAATATTTTATATAATATTTTTATGTAGATAAATATATATTTTTTGAATTTTTTATATTTATTTTTTAAGCACTTTTTTTTAAATTTTAAAGTCTTTCAAGTTTTAAGTCGAGCCAATTAATTTTGTTAATTTTTTAAGGAAGCCAAAGAGGTACTTTTTTATTTTACAAAATTTCCAATATTTATCGAATAATCGATAAATGAATATTTGCGTTAATTTTTTTTTAAAAAGCTTTAATTTTTAAGCGAATTAAGATATTGGCGCAATTCTGCTTTTTGCAAGCATCACTTAAAAAAAAATTGCATATATTTTATAAATTAAATTTTTCAAGTTTAATATTTACCATATACAATATACACAATTTTTAAATCTTGTAAATTTTTAATCGATCTTGTCGTTTTTTTTAATTTTTACATTTGCCAAAGGGCAGACCAGCCAATATTCAGCTAGTAATCGTATTTTTTACAACATTCGCATTATTTTTCGAGTAATCGGTTAGTTAATATTTTGGTTGATTCATTTTTAACAAGCCATAATTTTTAAGCGAATTAAGATATTTTCAAAACTCATTCTCATGAAAGCATAAAAGTTGAACTTAAAAAAAATTTCAAATTTTTTTTTTATTTGTACAAATTTTTAAATATTAATTATCTCTTAAATTTTAAATCTTTTAATTTTTACATCGAAGTCAGTGATGGTGCATGACTATATACTATTTTTTTTTGCACAAATTATAGAGTTATTTATAAATGAAGATTTGGTAAATTTTTTTTTATTTTTCTTAATATTTTATTTACAATCTGTCTTCAGATAATAAGTTAATTTAGTAAATAATAATTAATAAAATAAAAGTACAAATAGGAAGTTTCCAGTGAAAGCTAGTATTGTATTTAATTTTATTTTATTATTTGAAAATTTAAAATTAAAAAAAAAATATATATATACATATATTGTTAATAGAAAATAAATATCTTTATTCTTTTGAAAAAGCAGCTAAATATGCATTCGACTAATAATCGAAATATTGCAAAAAAATTTTTTTATTTGTATCGGCTATGTAAAAATCCTTAAATCCAAAGAGCTCGATTTAAAGAGCTTTCCAAAACATGCATTCGATAAATAATCGGAAGATTTTAAACAAAATTTACCAAAGTAAATATTGGCTAAACAAAATCTAATAGCAAAAATTTGGCTGGTAGCGCTATTGTATATGTAAAAATCGTCAAACCCAAAAAGATCGATTGAAAAAGTGCTCCCAAATATTCATTCGATAAATAATCGAAATATTGTAAGCAAAATTTAGCAGGTAATGTTGGCTAGTAGTTCTAACACAAAGTTCAACAAAACCAAAGAGTTCAACTTAAAAAGTGTTCCTCAACATGCATTCGATTAATAATCGGAGTATTGTAAATGAATTTTATCATATAAATATTGGGTAGACGATCTAACGTATACGTTAAAAAGTCAAAGCCAAAGAGATCAGCTTAAAAGGATTTCCCAAACATTCTTTCGATAAATAAGCGTAATATTCTAAACAAAATATAGCTGGTGTATTTGGGCTAGTAGTTCCATGGTATACGTTCAAAGCGACAGAACCAAAGACATCATTCGATAAATAATCGGAATATTGTTCATAAAACTTTGATGTAAATATTGCACAGTAAAAAATTAAAAAAATACCAAAGAGATCCATTAAAAAGTTTTCTCAAAAATTCATTCGATAAATAATCGGAATGTTATAAACAGTATCTAGCGGCTACTTATAAAAAGGATTAAAACCAAATCGATCGGCTTATAAAAGTATTCCGTTTCTCGTATTTCTACCCATATAAGTCCTATGCACATATACTTGTACATATGTTGCACATATAGCTATGCAGCTATATAGGGGCATGGAGCTTTTGATATAGCCGTAATTATGCTGCAGCACGCCAAAGTCATTGGTTGGCAAGTCCATCAAGTCTCGAGTAACACCAGTAATAACAAAAACAACAACAGCAACATCATCAAAGTGTTATACAATATGCCAGATGTAATTTGAGTTACTTTACCTGCCTGCCTATGTATATAAGTATATACTAAATATAGATATGTATGTGTGTAGACATGTATCTACCACCAAGGCGTTAAAGTTCAAAGTTTAGTTGGTAAGTAGCCGGCGCTAATAGGTAGCCTTCAAGCCATACTCAGATACACCCACACACAAAAAATGCCCAACACTTTAACAGCTGTGTTGGCCACACCTTTTTATAAGGCGGATTAGTTAAGACCTGGCGACTATCTGATATCCTGTATTTATATAGGGTGTGTTGTTAAAGTTCTCCAAAAAAAAATTCCCAAAAATACAAATTTTATAGATACATATTTTCAATATATATTGTAAAACAAACAAAATATTAGCATTCGAAATCTGAAACCTGCCGTACTGAAATAGTAGGTATTTATATATTTTTCGGGAACCTCAGCTGTTTCAAAAAAAAAATATCTCTTGAACAAATTGCAAAAATAGTTTTACAATTTTTGACGTTTTTTTTTATAAAGAAAAGCAAAAAAAAATATTATAATATTTCGAAATTAAACTTTAGTTGCAATAGAGGATTTCAAAAAACTTTGATTCTATACGAAATCAGAAATGTGAAGCGCCTGTTTTATTTGAGGATCTAGGGCAGCACTACTTCTTAGCTTATTTAAATTGTACACTGAGAAAAAAACTGAGACAGAATTCAAAAGTTTGCGAAGTCCAAAGAACGCCAAGAACGTGAACATTTTATTTCAAGATCGTTTTATTTTTTAGAAATAAATTCTTTTTTTAAATATGTTTGAAATGATTTAAAGAAGAAATACTCTCATTGTAAGGATGTCTTAATGCTGGGATTGAGATTATTTTATACTTAATTTGGCAAAAATAGAATTCTTAAAAATTCAAGAAGGTAATTTTTTTTTTTTTTTTTTGAATTGGAACTTAATTGAAGATGAACTCTCTTTTCTCAGTTTAGGACCGCTTTTAGAGTAAGTGCCTGCTGATTTGGAAAAATTTTATGTTTGCTAATAAAAGGCGTCAGCGAAGCGAACTACTCTTAAAGTTTGATTTATGAAAACCAGTATAACTAATTATAATTTTTTGTATTACTTAATCTTGCATTAATTTTTTTTTAAGTATCTTTAACATTATAACTTGCTGTTACTTTGGGTATCTTGTCCTTATGTTACAAATTTTTGCAGTAACTTGATACACTTTTTTATCGAAGCAATAATTATACCCTGTAAAGATATAGGACCAAGTGCATTATAGATTTGTGCAAAGTTTGGAATAGGTAGAAAAATTTGGTAGACCCTTAGTTTTTTATGTTCTTAGCTCCGATGAAGAACTAGATCTTGGAGCTATTTTTTCGTTAACTATGCTTGCGATTTAATTTCACTATGCCGTAAAAGTGATTACGATCGAAGGAAATCTTCATAGGCCCTTTAAAGGATACTGGGCATCGATGAAAATATGTAGATTGTTTAAATGCGCGACCCATTTAATTTATTTATATTAAAATTTTTACTATAATCAATATTGCGAATAATTATTCCTGAATTTATTCGTATATCGAATACAGCCGTGCTGCGAATTTCACAAGACGAAAATTAATAAATTTTATATATTTATTTTAATAGGCATATATAAAAATATTTATATGTATGAGCATTTATTTTTATAAATTTTTTTCGTATTCCTGCCTCACCTATAGTTTATCGACTTACCAATACTATAATTCGTTTTGGGCTGTGCATTCAATTTTTTGCGTTAAATAAGAAAAAAAATAATTAAAATTAATGATCACTAAATATCTTGCTTGAAATTGGCATAAATATAATCTAAGAATATCAAAGAATATTAAAAAATAAAATTTCAATGTAAAATACGTACAATTTTGAAATCACATAAAAATTTCGTTTTGTTGACATTGGAAGCAACAAGCATGTGAAATCAAAACGAATCCGATTAATTTATTCGTTTTTGTATTCCGCAGCGCGGTTGATAATTTTAATTAGCAATTTTTATTTTCAAAATTAATTGTTTTTTGACTAAAAATGTGTTAATATTTAGCTGTTATTTCAAAATTTCGCTTTTTTGGTTTTTTGAAATAGAGTAGTTTTTTTCAATTTAAAGAAAAAAAAAAATAATGTATCGTGTATCGAAAATAGTAATGCACGCCATGCACGATGCGACAGATTTTACAATTTGGTTGTTTATCGAAAAATTAAAAGATCTTGATTTTTCATACAGCATTATAAAATTTCATACGACACCGCACACGATAAAATCGGTTGTACAACCAGCTCGAGAAACAGCCAAGTTGTACAGCCCGTCGCATCGTGTATGGGCTAGGGTAAGGCAAATATCAGTAGTTATCGACAACACAACGTGTGAAATTGACAGCACACAAAACGAAAACGAAAAAATTTAATCGCTTTCGATTTGCGAAGTATGGCCGTGTATCAAATAACTTTTATTTTAGCCCACGCCTTCCTGCTGGCAGAGCTTGAATACCGGTAAAAATGTTCATCTTTTGAGGCTTGCCACGAATCAAGACATTTTTGAATAGAAGCGGAACTGCTGCTCAGAACATGTGTCATCGGATGGAACCAGTAATAATCGGTCGATGCCATTTTCAGTGGATTATGGCGGGTTGGGTAGCACTTCGCATTTGAGCTTCTCCAGACCAAAACAAAATACTATTAGTAGAAACGATTTGGTTACCATATGTCTACGTTTGGTTTATGCTGCTTTGGTTATTACAAAATTAACCAACACTGACTGCTGCATCTATTGACTAACACTGGGAACCAATGGCGGATCCACGCGGGGCTATACACTCTTCAAACATTTTACAGATCCCAATTCCAGCACTCTCTTTGTTTATTATATAAGCTATAGCTACAAAATTGGGTAGTGAGGCGCTCATGGGCCTCATCAACAACGAACCATGGACTTTGGCTCAAAGAGACTCCATATAATATGCGCCAGTGAACAAGTGTGGGTGCAGTGTATCCCACTGTCGTTTCTGCAGCGCCTTAAAAGATTCACTTTTTATTTTTGCGTTGTTTTTTTTTTTTTTGGCAGTGTGTGCACTCAAGTGATCATGCAACACACTTACTCATACTGTTGCACTTACTTACCAGCACTGGTAAAGAGTGCGGCAAACGTGTGCCAGTTGGAGTTGTTCGAACTCGTTCAAGTTGTTGTTGTTGTTCGAAACTCACGTCGTGCGCGTGCGCAAAGTTCGCGAAAAGCGACGACAACAAAAACGAAGACATGCAAGAGGGACAACGGACAACGGACAACGAACAATAAAGATAGAACAGGCAACAACAACTGCCCACATGAGGCTTCCTGGAGAGTCACTTTGTTGCAGTTGTTGTTGTCGTTATCGTTGTTGTTGTAATAAAGATGTACTCTGTCCGTGCTCATTCATTCATGTATTCATTCAAACATTCATTCATTTATGCATTCATAGCCGATCGCAAAGCAGTTTGGGTTCAAAACAAGTTGTTAAGCTTAACTTGTTGCAACTTGTTGTTGGTTGCTCTGTCTGGGTCTACTCCCCTTTTGCCTTAGTTTAGTTTTTGGGATCAGATTAAGAGTTCGAGACAGCTAACAGCTTATGGGTGGACCACACACACTTACACACACACACACACCCTAACAAGCTAATATAACGCTGTATATGCGTGCATGTTGTTTTTGTAGTCAAATATGTAAAACATTTGTTGAAAAACTTAAAAAAATAAAATAAAAATAAAACACACACAGAGTTGATTAGCATTCATAAACATGAATATTTCTAATATGTTATGGCCAACACACACACATGGACACATGTAGTGGCAGACACTACCAAATTGTAGTGCTGGTTAACGTCTTGTTGTTGCTACAACTTTCACTTGGTCTGGCATTTGTGGCAAGTGTTAAACATGAGCCAGGGCGTTGTTTATTTTTTATTTTTTTTTTATTTTACAAACATTTCGCTTGTTGTTTGTTTTGTATTTTTATACACTATATTATTAGCGTATTTTGGGTATTAAAGTTTTATGTTAAACTAAAAGTTGATTATGCCAAAATGATAAGCAGTGCATCTGAACTCCTAGAACTCTATGTTTTTACCAAAACTTGCGCTTTGACTTGCGTTAAGGTTTGTTAACAATATTTGCTTAGCTTTTCGACAGCTTTCAAATGTTTTGGAGTAAGTATCGATAATACTTAGGCTCTATGCTCCATTTAGGAGTCAAGAATATAAGTAGCATTAATAAGTATCCAAAATAATAAACAAAATCGTTTGTAGTCAAAAACTGAGTACTTTATTTCATTTGCAGTTTTATAGCGATCTTATTCAGTGCAACTTAGTATTAAATGTCGATTTTTTGCCAATACTTCAAAAAATTCAGCTAGAGCCAAGAAACTTGGTCTATTTAGCATACAAATTGTTTAAATTAAAAGCACGTTTTCTCTCAATGAAAAAATACATTAAAAGGCAAAATATAAAAAAAATTTCAAAAATGTAGCCGGCCGCCGGAAAACGAAAAAACCAAACCGATGATTTTTATTCGGATTCGTTTTTGCGCGCTCCGGAAAACGCATATTTTTGTCGATATTTCACTTTTTACTTTCGAAAAATTCGTATATTTCCCTTAACTTTCCAATAAATTCCACTGTTGTGTTGGCGCGAAGTTATTTTTGTTTGATACAAAACAGTAGACATGGTTGCCACACTTTTGCACCTTTTTTTTTTACTATATGTTGCTTACATTTAATTTTCATTAAGATATTGCTAGTTCTTTATTATTATTATATGAAATAAAATTACAAGACAATATTACTTTAGCAACAATATTCAGTGAAATTAAACACGACTTAGCTATTTTTTGTTACAAGGGAAATTTTCTTTGTGTAACGCGGGAACCCTGTCGCAATTATCGTCATGTGTTCGTGTATGATTTTGGGTTGTCAGAAAAAAATAGTTCAAAATAATTCTCAATTAATATATAACTTTAAGTGGGCAGAAATATAATCTAAAAATATCAAAGAATATTTAAAAAATTATTTGAGTATAAAACAAGCAGTTTTTTAAACCTTTTTTGCCGAATCGTTTTAATTCCTCTGGCAACAAAACTTTCGGTTTCAAATCACATAAAAAATTCGGTTTGATGCAATTGGGAGCACCAAATATTCGGTTTCCAAGCGAATCCGCATAAAATGTTTGCACGTTTTTTCAGTAGGACGGCCGAATAAAAAAAATCTGTACTTTTTGCCAAAAAAAATCGGCAGTTACCAAACTTTACACATTAGACTAAGCATTTTTTTTTGGGCAAAAATTGAAATTTTTTTAGATAATTTTAAAATTAAATTTTTTTTAATATTTTTCCAATTAAAGTATTTTTTAATATAATTGTAGCTCCTACAAATTTTGATAAAACTTTCAATAAAAAGCTAATTTGCTTTTTTTTTAATTATCAAAAATTCATACATATTTTTACAAGTTCGCTTTAACTGATAAACTAAATTGAAAATCATGTAGTATTTTTCTAGTATTTTCTGCAAAACCAAAAGCATCTAATATCCAGCTATTAACTTAAAATCTCAGCTTTCTACGAATAATAAGCGCTTTGTTGTTAGCTTCATATTTGTATAACGCTTTCTTGAAGCCTCAAACAAGAGCTCTCACGAAAACTCACGATAAGTTAAAAAATATTCGATAATCCAAATAGTTTATCACAGAACTAGCAAATTACACATATTGATTGATTTCTTATAAGATAACCTGGACTTGGTATATATAATAATATATAATAAATATAAATAAAAGCAGAACTTACTCTTAATTGCTAAGTGCTCATATTTTTTTGAAGAAATAGTTTAGCAGTAGTTAGCACTGTTTTAAGGCATTTTACAACACTGAAAATAAAGAATAAGCTAAAGTTAAGTAAAACACTTTATTGAAACAAACGTAAATAAATAATGAAAAGAAATATTAAAATCGAAAACTGCTTGTTGAACTGCATGCAAGCAGTTTGTACAGTTCTGGTGCGTGCAAGTTTTTGTAGGCTGCGTACTTGGCCCTAAAACATGTTAACTCGAAAAGACAAAAACTGGATACAAACCTAGGCATGAGTTTTTTGTAGAAAAGTGTGTGCAGGGTATTCCACCCTCGGGCGCCGTCTCGAATGTATCTTAATTTTTTTTTTGTCTAGTCATGCACGCATACACATACACATGAACATATATTGTAACAACAGCAAATTAAAATGCAAATCTAACCAATTAATGTAATGTTTGGTCTTAAATCAAACTGCAGATACACACACACACACATGGAAAAAGTTTATGGGCCAGCTAAGCAGCTGCTTCTTGGCCTGGTCAATGCTGTGCTGCTGATGATGATCATCATCAACATGGTGCTAATGTTGTATCTGTTGTTATTGTTGTTGTTGCTGTGTTGTATTTGTGTTAAGGCTGTTACTTTATGGCTACAGCAACACTCCATTAGAGCAAAAATGTGTTAAAACCAAATACAATTTGCCCCAAAAGTCACATAACAAAGAGCAGCAAAGAATCTCATTCTCTCTGTATCTGCGATGCTTGCAACAAATGACAATGGCTCAGTAGGCACAACAACAAAAAAACAAACACAGTGTTGAACAATGAACAAGGCGCGCATTTTTACGAGCATTTACGTCATAAAAATTTGTTCCAACTCCAGACCGTTTCCTTGCCCCCAAACAGCGCGCCACAAAAGTCAAAAGGCAACCAGCACACACACTCACACACACATAATGTATCAAAGACTTGTGTATTTATGTGTCTAGTATATAAAAAGACAATTCCATTACAAAAGCAAATTCGATTAAGTTATTTAAAAACAATTTTTATTTACTACACAATTTGATTTGTTCGTTCCTTTCTATATATCTACATATACATATATATATGTATTTTAGTATGCCTTAAATGCCTGTATCTTTGTCGCTCCCATTGTCTTTGGCGATTATCAGTTAACTAGTAAGTTTTATAGCAATACCCAAAAGTCGGAACTTTGGCTTTAATGTCTATGTTACGAGAGCGGGCTGAAAAGTAACACAAACTCAAAAAAAGAAAAAATCTATTTTTGACTTCTGAGATCGAATATGTTTTTTGATAAGTTTTTGGATGCAAGTTCCAAAACACCACAGCGCGTTGAGGTTCTAACAAAGTCTTAAAAAAAAGAAAATTCAAAAAGTTTAAAAAAATTTGTATTGTTACTTAAGTTCGCTTGTTTAAGCAAGATGTCAACGTTTCTTTTTTTGTTAAGCTCACATACCAAATCTGGTAATGAAAGAAAGCAGCATGTTGTCGCCATTTATAGGGGAAAGTATAAAAAGAATATACATTTCAAACTTTCTTTTAAAGTTTTCATAGATTCAATCATTATTAGACGCTTTTTTATATAAATTAAAAACTTAGTTTCGATTTTCAGCAAAGAACATGCCTACCATTTTTTTTTCCCTAATAATTAAAAAAAAATTATTTTTTTGGTCAGAAGCAAATATTTGCTGTACAACATGAGCAAATAATATTTGCTCACCATTTAAAAGCTGTTTGCCAAAGAACATTTGAAATAACTATTTGCCATAGTAAGCTACCCTGAGCAAACCTTTGCTCATATTTGGCATATAATTTCTTTAACTAAGAGAGCAAATATTTGCTAGCTTAAGTGAAATTTTCCAAAATTTTTTTATACCGAAAAAATAAATCAGTTAAGCAGTAATTAAATAGAAATAAATAGAATAACAAGTAAAAGCTAATTCAGGAAAAAAATGCATATCTAAAATTTTCTTAGAAACTTTAGCATAATAAATATTATATGTGGGGCTTTTGATACGCTCCAATCATATTTCGCTAGTTGGAAAATCCAAGCCAAATAGTTTATCAGAAAAAGATCGCCCAGACATCTACCAAATATTCACATGTATATCTGTATGGTACTGACATCTATTGGGGGAAAAAAAGTTCGCCACATAGAAGTTGTTTTTAAAACAAAAGTAAGCTTCAAGGTTCATGTAAGGGTACACTATTGATAAAATTATCTCTCTTATACAAAATTTGGTATGCCTTCATCCACAGGAACTCCAAGTTGTCTATCGAAAATAATTTATACTTGTTCAGTGCCATTTGAAGAATTACAAACTGTTTAAAAAGATTTTCAAGTTCCTTAGGCATTATCATAATAATAATAATAATTCTGAACTTTTAGACGCTTTCACCAAATATTAATATTAACCTAGTTATAAGTATTATTAAGTTTTTGGAATCATAAAATCAAGCAGAAAAGGCCCCTAGGCCTGAACTCTTGCCAAATATATACACATCCGACAAAATAAGGCACTTTTCAGGTCGATGTTCTCAACTTTGAGGCACTAGCTAATATTAAACCGTTTTTTTTTTAAATTCCATTTATTTATCGATAACTAAATATTTATTATATTCCGATCTCCTCGATTTTGAGACACTAGCTAATTTTTACCGGTATTTTTTCAAAATTGCGATTATTTATCATATTTATTATATTTTGATCTCATCAATTTTGAGGCACTAGCCTTAATTAACCTGTATTTTTTTTTTTCAAAATTCCACCAAGGGAATCAATCCTATGACATTTGTGTGCCTTGGTTCCGCTCATATCCTTAGAACATACAATTAATTAAACTGAAAATTCTACAGCATCAAATTTTGATACTTTTAGGACTTCAGAAGTTTTAAGGATTAAAAAAACAGTACAACAAAATCTTCAAGCAAGTCGGACTTTCCTTGGTTAGACAACTTTGCTTTGGTTCTCTCAGTACTCATTTTTACAAACCTTTTTTAATATGTTCCCCAGTCTAAGCCTCCTAAATTATTGTAAGCACATAAATTCTTCTGCAAACCGCTTACTTTTCAGCCTACCCTCGTATTTGCATAGTATTATTGGACTCAGTCAGTCAATCGATGGCGGCGGAAATGAAACTATCCAATTTGAAATTAGTCGTCATTTGGTCATTTTGGTCGAAGTAAGCGGCCCCTACCCCACGCTCTCCCTCACTCCCAGACACACTCCTCCCCACACTGCATGCCACACTCCCCTGCCAGCGGCAACTAAAGGCCTGTCACATTTGCTTGATAAAAAGCTGTGATAATTATTTCAAATGGAACCAAACTGACCAACATGACATGTTAAAATGAAAGTGCAACTATTCTGGCTTCAGGTAGCTGTGAGGCTAATTTATGGCCAGCTCTCCGAGTCCCCGGGGCTGCAGCTACTTAGCATATCAATTTGGCCTATAAAAATCTAAACCAGAGTGCCAGAGAGTGACGGAGCTAGTTCAAATAATGGCCAAAGTAAGCAAAAGGCTCTGCGAACTACTAAATGGAATGACCAACAAACTAGAAATGTCACTCAGCATGGTACGTACAAAGTATTTACTTATAATAGCAGCAGCAAACTATAGAGGGTGTGCAGAGGGTTACCTGGTACCGGATACGGAATAGCGGCTGGCAGACCAGGCACAGCGCCAAACATCACTCAAATTATGCAGTCAGACCAAATCTATGCGTCTACAAATTGAATTTGAAATACGTAACAAAATTCAGTTCCAGCTGGAAGAAGGTAGATAGCAGCTAGAGGGGGTAGTTAGGTTCGGCAGGGTGCGGAGCGTGCGGCTCATTACCACAGTTGTTGCAAGCTGTGTACTAGACAGAGAGTGAGAGAGGGGCGGGGCTGCATAGAGGGGGCTCTAAACGTGCGCACAACATGCCTCTAATATCCTAATTGATTGGGCAAATAAAAAGAAAAATTTGCCAATGAATTGAGCAGCGTCTGCGTCAAGTCACAAATTTTATGCGTTTTTGCCTTTTTAATGGTTGCCATTCAAAGTCCAGCTAAGGATACACTGTAAAAAATGCATATATCTTGTAGACGAATAATAATACAATAGAATATAATACAGACGACAGGGGATTGGAATTAGTTGGGATTCCACTCGGGCACGAAGTGCTTTACAGTAGCCCTTAGATACGAAAAAAAAAAATTTGAAGCATTTAAATGCTTTGAAAAAAAGGAGTGCTCTTAGCAGCCCCTGGCAATCTCTGGACGATTTATAGAGCCTATGGCTAGTCACTACTGGGACCCTGGAAATCTTTGGACGATTTTGCCCAACAAAATTATTCAACTTTTACTTTTAAATTTTGGCACGAAATCCGAATATTCAAGTGATTCCAAAAAAAAAATAGAGTGTCTTCGGAATAAATATCTTAAAATATAATTATATTAAATAAAAAAAAATAATTCAGAGATTGTTTGTCAATTTTTCTTCTTTAATTTTGTTAATTCGTAGTCTCAAAAAAATGTTATGTCTATATATTTTTTATATAACGATAATATATCATACAAAAGAATTTCTGACTGTACCTGCTTATGCCAAAAATTTGGATGCTATATAACACTTTGTCTAACTAAGTTAGACTACATTTTAAAATATTTGACTATATAATAAATAAAATAAATACAGGTATACCTAAATGCTCTAAAAAATTATAAGATGCTAATTCTCAATATTTACCTTGTAGTAAATACCAAATTAAAAACAAATTAATTTTTCATGTACGTTTTTTTCACAATACTAATGTGATAACAAGGCGTTCCTCCTAATACAATAGCACAGGACATTGCTTTCTCTAGAGTGTCCTTCCAAGGAAAACCCAATTAGTGGCTACCTGCTTGTCTACCATTTAAATAGCAATTAAAATGCAATTTCTTACAGTGTAGCAATGTCAATGTGTAGGCATCAAAAAGGACGGCAAACATTTATCACAGCAAGCAGCCCAAGCAGTGGACAATACAATTCCACACACACACACACACAGAGTGAGTCCCACTATAGCCTTAAGATCAGAAACACGTCCGGCACAAAGTAAGCCATAACAACAACAACAACAACAACATGGCAGTATGGAAACGGACCGCCTTGGACAATGGACAAGGGACAGCGGGACAGTGGGACAACGGGAGAGCGGAAGTCAGTGCTGTGTGCCCTTATCCTGTTGCGGCTGAATGACTGCGACTCCCAAAACTGATTGCCAATGAACGACAACGTCAAGGAACGAGAACGAGAACGAACCTAAACCTAGATCTAAACCTAATGAAAATGCTCAACATTTGTTGTTTGTTTGTTTGATTATGTCTCTCCGCTCTCCCACACGCTCTCTCTCCCACGCCCTAACGCATTTTTCTGTTGAGTCATCGTTGATGAAATTCAAACGAAATGCGAACAGTGGCACAAAAGGCAACAACTGATGATGACGGAAGTAAGACAACGTCCGAGGCCACTTAACGGCGAATGCGAATAATTTTAAATTGTGATTCATGCGTTTCACTTGAAAAAGGGATAACCTAGGCAGGACAGTATGCCAAAGAGCGAGAGCGGTAGTGGAAGAGAGAGCGACTCGTGCGACAATCAAAGCAGCAAATGAATGCACAAACAACAAGGATATCGCTATAAGTAGGTGTTGCTCTTGGCGCGCCGCTCTCCGCTCTCCACATTCCTGTAGAAAAGGTCACACACACGCCATATGCCTGACCCTCTCAATGATGATGAGCACAAATCGTAATGCAGACAATGAAACGCATTTGTAATGGAACTCAAGGCAGTAGCTCCCAAAAAGAAGTAAAAAAATGACGCACTTTGCTAATATAAATGAAAGCAAACTAAATTCGATTTGTGCCCACGCCTGAGCCAAGGGTCTTCATAGTTAAGCTTATTTATTACCTGCCAAATAGGAAACAAAATTTTGTGCGGCACCCTGGAATACCCTGCACACATGCTACACCAAAAAAAAAAACAAAAAATTTATATTCTGACCAAGGGAATTAGTTTCTGTTAGCTTCGGGCATGCTTGGTTTTTACGACAAAAGGTCAGCACTATTTTTGTTTCTTTGACTTACATAACAAAGTAGGTACTAACTTATATAGGGTGAGTTTTAAGGAGTTGCATTTTTTTAATTTAAAAAATTGCAATAAATTTACAAATTTTTTTCATACTTATAGAAGGTAATTTTTTAAGAATGCAGTCTTATAATAACAATTTTTTTTTTTGTGTATTTTTTATTGGTAATCTTTCAGATGAGACAATCAGCCCATTTTATAAATACTACGAAAAATGCCAGAATTGATTGTGCTCCAGCGAGTCCAGTCAATATAATTATAATATATAATAATAATGAAATTAAATAATTTTAATAATTTTTTTTTTGAATATTTGAAAGTATAATTATAATTATACAATATGTTTTAAAAATATCGAAATTCTTTGGCTAAGAAAAAACCTTTAAACAAAATATAAAAAGTCACCTTTTTTTTGCATTGAGATTTCAAAAATATTTAAGCCAAGTAATTAATGTTGTAGGTATTAAAAACATCAGATTATAAGTTTTTGTTTATAAATTTCAGATGAAACGTAAATCATGCTCACCGCAAGGGATGTATGGAAAAAAAAAGTGTTTTCGAAAGTTTTTTTTTTGTTTTAGTTTCAGTTTTAGAAATTTTTCGTTTTTATACCCTGTACCGTGTGGTACAAAGGGTATATTAAGTTTGTGCAAGCCGAAAATGTATGTAACATACAGAAGGAGACGTCGGAGACCCCCCAAAGTTACCTAAAGTATGATCAGGGTGACTAGAGAAGTCCATGTCCCATGTCCGTCTGTCCGTCTGTCCGTCTGTCTGTATGAACGCCTAGATCTCAAAGATGGTAAGACCTAGAGCAACCAAATTTTCAGATTAGATGCGCTATTATGTCAGGGGAGACAAGTTTATTTTTTTTTTTCGATATCGGGGTTATATTATATAGCTCCCATAGGGGTGTTTCAGAGGACCTCGAAAAAAAACCAAAAGTTTTAGATGGATAATTCGTTTGTTTATGAAGATATCGTAACCAAATTTGGCACTCAACCGTTTTTTAGAGTTACCAAGCACTGTACAAAATTTTATTAAAATCGGTTGACTATATCATATAGCTCCCATAGCACCAATCGGTCAAAAAAACGTTTTTTCTACAAAATTCGCTTCGTTTCGTTTGTTTGTGAAGATATTGTAACCAAATTTGTCATTCGGAAGTTTTTTAAAGATCTTCAACACTGTACCAAATTTGATCAAAATCGGTTGACTATATCATATAGCTCCCATAGGACCAATCGGTCAAAAAATCGTTTTTTGTACAAAATTCGTCTTGGTCTTGTTTAAGAAATTTGTTGTTGCAAAATTCAATCAAATATAGAATTTCTTAAAAATAGTCTCTTTTTCGAGAGTATAAGTGTTTATGAGGCCATACAACTGAACATTTTTTATTAATATTTAATTTTTAATTAGTAATTTGGTAAATAAACCTTCGGGCAAGGCAAATAAAAACCGTGAGCACCTCTAACTACGAGTGATTTTAAAATTCATCTATATTTGGATTTACATTAAACAAATTTTAACTTTGTCTTTCTTAAAGGCTTCCCAAAGAATACTCTTGGTTTTGATCACTTTGTAAGTGTTGCTCTTTTCAAAGGCTTCCAAACCGTTGGTTCCCCTACTAGTGTAGATTCTACAGTTCTTATTATTTAATAGTGTTCTTAGAGCAAAAAACTTAAAATTTAAAGGTATTCGGATAATATGTTGTACACGTCTGCCTTAAGCGAATCATAAAAATTTGACAACTTTTAGTCTTTTTTTTTAGCATATCAGATAATATCCTGATGATAACATAAGTAGAATTTTCTTTCAAAGCTGGGATTGTTTCCAGTTTCACTCCACGATCTTGAAAGCGAATTCACAGGACTCAAAAGTTCTGAGCAAATTCATTTCGCCAATTCACCCTTTATAAGAACAAGTCTAAAGCAAATTAAAATTAATTACGTTAATAGGAAAGGAAGTCCGATGATGATCTTTAAAAGCGGGCGGATCTGCAGCTGCAAGGCAGATTCTGACTAAGGCGTCCTATATAGATGATCTATAAAATGTTGTAAAGATATTAAATAACAGATACATTAATCCAAAAATGTCTGCTTAAGTTTAAGGAACTTAAGGTAGCGCACTCCATAGCAGCAGTTGCATTCGGGGAAAACTCAGAACTATGAAAAGTTCTTCTACTTTAAGCCAAAAAAAAGATTTAATATAATTTGGATCTTATGGTTTATCGTTTTCTTATTAATAAAATTGCAAATTGTTGTAGACGAACGCGCCAACTTTCAGATACTCTGTACCAACAGAAAAAATAAATTTCTTATTAATATTGTTTTTTTAAATCATATTCTTATGTTACAGTGCTTGGGAACTCTAAAAAACTACCCTATGCCATCTAGGTTACGATAAATAAACGAATTATGCCGCTAGAGCTTATGGTTTTTTTGAGGTACTACTCTCCTATGCCCCTATGGAGGCTATATAACTTCGATATCCAGAAAATTAAATAATCTCGTTTCCCGTGACATTATAAGGCAGCTAGTTCCAAATGGGGGGCACATTAAATTCCATTTTAAATGGGAAAATGGGGTTGGTAAGACGAATATATAGCCTATCCGTCTCTATCCCTGTCAACCTCACCATCACGCGGTACCTCTCCGTTCAAAACTTACGAGGCTCTGAAGACCGCGCAAAGGCGGTATAACCTTAATGCCCTGCACAGAGGAAATGCTGTTGCTATCCAATCACCTACCGACCTCAAATTCCCGCGATTACTAAAACCACAACAAATAATGGAGTGGCCCTACGTTCCAACTTGGAACTCTAGGAAATCTATATAATCCCAAAGTTTGGTTGCTCCAGCTCTCTCTCTTAATATACACTTTTTCAGCACAGGCTATAAAAAGCTGTCAGGTTATTGAACGTGCAACAGAATTCATATCACAAGTTTTCAGATTATCATTTACAATAATTACCTAAGCTTCCTTTACCGGCTTTTTACTTGTAACGTATTTTTTTTTACATCCTTGCACACAATTTATTGTAAATGAAGTTTTCCAACGATCCTGGTTACTTTTGTGACGTATTTAAATCGAATTATTACGAATATTAGGCATGTAATGACGAACGTCACCTGCGTCATACCCTTTGACCCTAAGAGCACAGCACTTATAGAAGAGAAAAAACCAATACAATATAAAGTTCTACCTTTCTCTCCCCTTACCTCTCTTATGCACTCCGCATACGCCGCACCACTGCAGCTTTGCCATCACTCTTTTATATACAGCGTCATGCAATTAAAACAATTTGCAAAAACTTGAAAACGTTATAATTAAATTTGCTTACAATCGTTTGGCTCTTGGTCTCTGAGACTTGAGAAACGTCGTCAAGCAAAAAGTGACAGCCATAGAGAGCAAAAGCAATACCAATTGGCCAATATGGGGGAAACGAGTGAGGAGGCAAGCGGCAGTAGCAGTAGCGGAGGGGAGTCTTCTACTAGCTGAATGACTGAATAGTTGTGGCTGTTTTTATTAGCCCCAGGCGTCATTTTGTGACTTCTTACAGGTTTGTCGAGATATTCGCAACAGACGCAGCTGCCACTGCCACTAGTTCGTAGTGCCCCCCCTGCAACGAATCCCAACGGTCGGTCAGCATCAGTCCAATGCAATTCACTTTATGCGAAAGATAATAAAAAAAACAAAAACAAAAACAAAAACTGGATGCGACTGCTCTGAGAGTTGTTCCTACCAAGGGGAGCGGCAAAGTCCTCATGATTTAAGTCTGACCTTTTGCATTAATTGTTGCTATGTTTTTAGCTCTCTTTGTGTGTATATGTACGCAGTGGCGTAGACAACTTACTCAAAAGGGGCGCTATACTGGATATTTCTCTTTAATGGTTAGAGCTGGTAAATTGGCGAGATTTTGTATAACATCTAAAGGGAGAGGGGTACTCTTTCTATCCAATGATCAGCACGAGAAAAGAAATCTGTTAGACTAGTACGTCGCTCTCTTCGTCCATCTCTTCGTGTTTCGGAAAGATCTGGCAGCGAGAAATTTTGCCCAAAGTTACGTCTTATGGACTAATTTTTCCCTTATATCAATTTGCGTGATTCTTTAAAGCTTTTCAAGTTTAATATTCGATATAGAACTTTTTACTTTTTCTCAAGTCGTTGCAAACTAATTTAAAATCGTTTGAGAACTTCGAAAATTTGATCAAAAATTAAAAAATTTGAACCCCTTTTACAGAGCAGCTGCAATAAAAAAACAATTTTTTAAAACCAATATCGGTATACACTTAAAAAATCACTAAATTTGTAGGGGGGCACAATGGCCCCCTTGCAGCTGCCCCTTTCTACGCCCTTGTGTTTTTTGAGTGCATGTGAGTGTAGAGCACTCGAATTGTTATGAATTATCGAATGACTCGAACAACGTGTCACGCAGCAGCCCAAGTCAGTTGGACTAATGTGAGGCCAAGCGTGTTCACAGTTCGTCTCTGCATTGGAACCGATTTTAGTTTTAATCCCCTACAGACATGGTTTACCTTAGTTCTCTAAAAGAGTTATCAATACGGCTGTCAGTGTTAGCATTTTTGAAGCGTTGGCCTAATGAGTTAAGTTACTCTGCAACAACTTAGCTGCCACAGCTTAAACATATAATTATATCGAAGCGATACTTATCGTCTCTTGCATTTTTATCGAAAATGACTTTCTGTTGAAAAAAATTGCACTATAGCGTGATTTAATATTTTGACTGGAATCGTTATGAAGTTTTAAAAGTTTTTTTAAGGTTCGTTTAATTAAAAGCCGATTTATTTTTAGTAAAAACCTCGTATTTAATGAAAATAATTGATAACCACTTTGTTGAGCAATATTTTAAAATTAAAAAAAAAAAAATGTATTTTATCATACAAAATGAAAAAAGAATTTTTTTATGCTTCAATGCAGTTTTACTATGCCTATTAAAATTATTCAGCCGTGCTTCGTATTACGCAAAACGAAAACGTATACAATTTTTTCGTGTTCCCAATTTCACTTTTTTGTTGGCGATAAGTTTTCATATTTCACTGCTGTCACAGCTCTGCACTTTTCGATTCCTTCATATCGTTTACATTTTATAGTTTGAATAAAATAATGCTACTGCTTTAATATTTTGTCTTTAAATAAATTTAGACAATAATATTAGCTTTAGCATACATATTTATTAAAAATAACCACGATTTAACTTTTATTTCTCACAAGGGAAATTTTAATGGGAAAGACAGCCCTGTCGCACCTATCGGCTATCGATAAAATTCGTTTTGAATATGAAAATAATTAAAAATAAATAGCTATATTTAAAAAATTCAACACTTTTGAAACTATTTTGCGAATTCGTTTTTAAAGCACCAGACATGTGAAATCAAAACCAAATCCGAGTATTTTATTCGTTTTCCGAAGCATGCAGTAATTTTTTTTTCAAAAAATGTACTTATTGTATAATTAATAAATTAAATAAATACAAAAAAATATATTTTCAGTTTCTTTTTTTAAAATTTTTTCCAAAAAATTTACTTATTGTGTAAAAGATAATTTATAACAACAAAAAAAAAAAATAATATTTTCGGTTCACTTTTTTTTAATTGTTTTCCAAAAGACTTAATTGTTATATTATTTTAGTGATAGATTGTAAATAAAAAAAAAAATTAAATTAATAAACTACACGACACAATTTTTCACTTCTTTTGTAAAGCTTCTTTTTAAGCTAATCTCTATAAATTGTACAAATAAACTGATGTATAATATGATGATGAATAAATAATATATAAATATGAATTAAAAAACAATGTAAATATTTTCGGTTCTTTTTTTTTTTAATTTGTTGCACCAAATCGATAGAATAAAAACTTGTTTAAAACTTTATATAAACATACTTAACCAAAAAAAAAAAAAAAAAAAATTTTTATTATTTTGCTAAAAAAAAATTAAAAGTTAAGAAACGACTAAAAATATCTACAAAGTTTTGTTCTAATTTTGTTAAGTCTTTGAAAAATTTTTTTTTAAAATTACCATTCTTTTAAATTTTATTTTTTTTGACACTGTATCATTAAATCGTTTTGTTTCATTTACACTATATAAAATATGGAGGAGTTTAATAAACAAAATAATGGAGAATATTTATTTATAATATACTTCAAAAAAATTGAAGATTTTTGCATTTGAAAATGCAGCAACAAAAATGATGTAGGTTGATGCATTTCTGATTATTTTCTTATATAAATGGAGTAGAGTATACATTTTCCAAGCATATATATTTATTTATAATATAACTCGATGCCTATAGGTTCAAGGGTATTATGTGATCCGAATTAATTTGGTTACCGCTTGATCAATATTTATCAGCCTGTTTGAATCTCCAGATCTCGGAGACCGCGAGAGCTAGAGACACCAAATTTTACCAAAAAGATTATAATTCAGATAAAATTTTTGAATTCACGATTTCAACGAATTAAGCAGTTTTTAACTTTATTGGATTTTAAATTTTTATCTAATTTTGATACCAATCCTATATGGCGATTATATTTTATTGAAATTTAAATTAAATATATGCAACATATAATTTTAAAGAAGGAAATTGTGCACATGATGTGCATTGCATTTCTATAAAAGATAATGGGAAATTCGAAAAAAATATAATACTTTTTATTATTTTTGTTTTTAAAGTAAAAAATGATAGTCGAACTGTGGGATACGCTTCATCCAGTTTTCCCAAAAAAAAAAAATTTTATTATTTGCTATGAACTTTGTATTCATAACTAGAGTAATGTCTTCGTACGCTGGGAAACTACTAGCGGATGGCGGGGTTCTTTTGGAAAAAAAAAGTCAACAATGGGTTGTTCATTAGGCCCACAGGAGTCTCTAGCTTATATATTAAAGAAAGTAATTGAAAATACTGCTGATAGTCGAACTGTGTGTGGGATACGCTTCATCCAGTTTTCCCAAAAAAAATAAAATTTTATTATTTGCTATGAACTTTGTATTCATAACTAGAGTAATGTCTTCGTACGCTGGGAAACTACTAGCGGATGGCGGGGTTCTTTTGGAAAAAAAAAGTCAACAATGGGTTGTTCATTAGGCCCACAGGAGTCTCTAGCTTATATATTAAAGAAAGTAATTGAAAATACTGCCGTAGTTTATCAAAAACAGGTATGGGTTTTGCCCCATATCTTTTGAAGTTTAGATTCGCGGATTCTCCTTTAACTAAAATTTGGTGCCTCCGGATTTTAGGGTCTCTGAGATCTAGGATGGTTAAGCACAAATCCTTACGTGTACAGGGTATAGGAAATAGTTCTTCTAAACAGCGATTTCAAGGATGAAATTTTCTAGTTTAAGGCCGGAATGACAAAACTTCATATAAAAAAAACATATCCCAAATGGGATATCCCAAATATCAAATAGTGCAAAATTTGGGTCACGTAATTTGGGTACGGCCCCTTACTTTAAAGATTCCAAATTCTTCTGTTAATTTAAGAAATGTTTTTTTTTTTATTACACGCTAAAAAACAATTATTAAAAAAATATGAAAAAGATATAGGCAAAAATGTATCAAGTTAAGAACCTCGTCTCTATAAATTGCAAGAAGACTCTTCTAGAAAAAAATTTTTGTTTTGAGTGATACCGAAACATGGAGGTCTCTAAACGTGTCCTATTAAAGAAAGCCATGGCATGCTTGTAATATTTCTTAGATACAAATTGGATTTTTGGTAGCCTGGAGCGATTCAAGCAGCGACCAGTGTTGGTAAGGGTATTGTACTGTTGTGCAGTAACGAAAATGCGAAAAGTGCAGATTAGGGATGTCTCGAAATAAGTAGATATTGCGATATGGGGGTTGCCGTGTAAAGCGAGTAGTATCTGTACCCAGCAGTTTTTTTTTTCAACTTTAGTATCCAGTAAGTGTTGTACAATTTTCGCCGCTTTTTTAGAGTATATAAACTTTATAATGCTAAAACTTGTCTATCGTGACTGGTTATTTTTTTTAATTTTTTTTTTTGTTTTCGCTTTCCGATGTATCTAGTCTTAGTTTTTTTGTACGATATTTAGCATATTGATTTGATTTCATGTGGAGCACAATGTGGGCGTAGGTTTTACTATTTTTCAGTTTGGCGGCCATAATAATTTTTCATTTTTATTCAAGAGACCAGACAGTGGTGCAACAGTGGCGTTCATTGAGTGGTTATCGATAACCCCCCCTTTGGCTGAGGTCTCTGCAGTGTCATTTGCATCTGTTGGTTATCGACTAACTGGCGTCTGTTTAGGCGTTGCGTTGTGCTTATGTAAGTGCGAGTGTATATGCATTTGTTTTATGTAAAATTAAAGTGAAATATTTACATAAATTATATGCAAGTCGCCAGTTCGATCGGTCAGTGTCTGTCGTATGTGACGGGAACTGTCTGATGTGCGGTCTGAGGCAACAAATCTCAGCATAATAATATCTAAACATTTTCAATAAGCTTCTGATTTGTGTGAAGATTTGCTCGAGTTTGAAGTAACCATTTATTTAGCTATGCAAATCGTTGGAGCAGCCCGATTCGCTTTAAACATATAACTAATAAATAATATAATAAAGTTCATGCCACTGACTTTAGCTGCATCAAGAAAATACATAAAAAAAAACTACTAGCTTGGGTGTTGCTTTAAAACTGACTTTTGGATCCGAATCTGGATCTGGCTGTGGCTAATGACGCTATGCACTGCATTATGGGCCCATAAAAGTCGCTTAGTTGGCAGCTTAGACGCTCATCTGCTCGCTCGTTCAATCTCTTAATCTCTTATAGTCTTTATACTCTATAGCCATGGGATCAGGGGTACTTTGGATTTGTACAATGTATGTAACATGCTGAAGGGGACCAACAGTTCTTTATATTAAAATAAAGTACTTCGATGAGCTTATGCGCTTAAAAAATAATAATAAAAAATTCGATAAATTTATGTATTGATCAAGACATGGGAAAATTACGTTCATTTTTAGCGCTCAGAAATATACAGGTATATAATATACCATATAACACGTACATATTACAATTATTTGCGAAAAATTCCACAACAAGGCCTCTGAAAAAACTCAGCCAATCGACCTGCACGACCACGGGATATAAAATGTAAAAAAAAAAAATTTTACGCTTGCGATTTTAAAAAAGCAATCGATTGGTAGCTAAAAAAAAGTTGCATAACATCTTATCTATCAAAGCAGGTGCTGATAGAAGGTTTTAAGAGTACATATAGATTTGCTAAAGCAGCTAGAGCCAGGGTGAAAAGTCAACTTTTTTGTGTTTTAGTCACACATTTATATACTCTGGATTCACGTAACCATATTATACTAAATTTAAAAATTGTAAAAATGGCAAAAAAAATGCCTTTGTATGGTTGTAAAAAAAATAAATCTTAACAATATATAAATATAGAAAATATAATGTACCTGGGTAAACAAGAAAGTTTCTTTATTAAGGCATTTTGTGCTTAAACTTGTTGTGAATTACAAGCATATGGCAGTGAGAATTGCTTAATTTTTGCACATCTTATATAAACACATATAACACATATATAACACACACACATATACATGATACAACTTTAAGAGGTCGCGAATGTAGAGACTGTGACGTCACTGAGTCAATTTTAGCATTATTATAGAAATAGTGCGAAAACTGATTTATTTAAATAGCGCTACCAAATTTTTGTGAGTTCAATTTAACATACATTTTTGGCTTGCACAAACTTAATGTAACATACCAACTCTTAAAAAAAAAACTTCAAGAGCCACCCTAATCGTTTTATTCTACCGGGTTTCTAAAGTGTAACAGATTAGTTGGACTTTATTCCGTTCGTAAACCTTACAATCCTCAACGTAACAATGCAGATCAGAGTATCCCATTTTCGCTCACCCTCGGCTACGCGGGATTCACATTTTTCAGTCTTAGCTTTGATGTTAGGTGCAAAAATGGCATCAACAACAATAACAATGTTGCAGCAACATTACCATTTGGTTTGAAATGATTTGGCTCATGAGGCAAGTTAATTTCAGTTGATATCTGAGAAACTAACGCCCTGCGGCAGCTCATACTTGAAGAGAGACTACTTCGGCATCATATGCTGCCCAGTCTCCAGTCTCCATTCGCCAGCTCCAGCTTCAGCTCTCTGTACAGCTCCTACTCCTCCTGTTCAATTCAGTTTTGTTTTGCAATTTCAAGTTGCTTCATTTAATTTGTTGCGGCTTTGGTGTGCCTCGTCTACTAGTCTAGTTCCAGCTGCTGGTGCTGTTGCTGCTGCTGCTGCTGCTGCACCCAAAGTCGTTTCGTCTGTTGCAAGTTTACTGATTTTCATGCCACATTGCTGCCTGCCTGCCACGCCGTTCCCGCCACTCCATGCAGTGATTGTGTGTAGAATATCAATTACTTATGCTAAACACCTGCTGCATTGGAATGCCTGCCAAGCGGCCAAACGGCCAAGTTACCAGAGCGTTTGGGCCAACCAATGAGCCAAGTTGGTTGGTAGGTAAGCTGCTGCTGCTGTTAAGCATTTGGAGTGAGTGCAGGTTCTAAACCGGGTGCGCAATGGCCAGTTTAAATGAGTTGGAGAGGGGCGCTCCAACACAATCATTCATACAGAAGACGCACACATACGCACGCTCATCATGTGCACGAAAAATATAGGGTGTCATTTTTGCTGTTTGGTTTTTCGAATCTTTGTAGTGTTTAAGAAAAGCATAAAGAAGTTTGAGATTGAACTTGAGCGAGTCGAATTTAACATATCCATTTATTATCAAACATTCGATCACAAATTTGAGTCTGAAAATATTTTTATAAGTTAGTCAGATGACGTTACGAGTAAAGTTCGAAGCCAATTGCACATATATTTTAAAAGATTTTTTATTACGTGGTTTTTGACTGCCCGGAGGACCGTAGGTTAAACCTTTGAAGTTCTTAGTGCTAAACGAACCTGCTGAGTTTTGTCCAAGGAGCACCCAATAGCATAGACTGACCACCTACCAATAAAAACAAGAGATTTATCTTTTTATGATGTCAATATGTTGGGAATCTCTTCCTACGAAGCTGCAGCTTGGGCATTTGTGTGTCAACTTATATTAAGCCAGAAAATAGCTAACAGCTAGCTTAAAAAAACTATTAACTAGACTTGACAGATCTATGACGTCACAAGTTCAAAAACAGTAGGGTCAGTGATAACGAAGAATGCTTTCATAAATAAAGTTTCTACCAATATTTTTTTTTTAAATAAAATTTTTATTTTTATTTGCTAAAAACTCTTTTAATATTATATAAAAATGCCTCTGACCTTAAGGAACTACTCAGTAATAACATTTTGGTTATTTTTGAGCTGTAGCTAAAAAAACGTACTTAATTTTTTTCATATGTTTTTATTCCTTATACAGCTAGACCATTTCCATATTAAATTGTTTTTAAAAAAAAAAGTAAAAATGTAAATTATGGAAAGTTCACCAATAGGTTCCATTTTTACGGCAACTGTTAAAACATGAAATTAAAACGAAATCGTTTTATATGGTTTATATTTTTTAAAAAAGTATTTAAAAATTACAAATATAGCAACTTAAAACAAATATAATGTACCTGTAGAAAAAAGGGATTTTTATATACCACTACATGCTTAAACTTGTTATGAATTACAACAATACGACAGCAAAAATTTCTTACATTTTGCACTTTTTCTTACAACAGTAAGAGGTCGCGTGTGTAGCGCCTATGACGTCACTGATTCAATTCTTTTATAATTCTCATGTAAGCCACATAAAATAGTGCGCAACCTTTATATTTTTTATTGAAATAGCGCAAACAAATTGATGTGGCTTTCGTTTCGTATTTGTGAATTAAATCTTTCTTATTATTTACTTAAAAAACTTTTTTACTAGTAGGTATATAAAAATGCCTCTGACTTAAACGAACTGCTTAGTAATCACAATTTGGCTAATTTCCAGAACCTTGACGTTAAATAATAAATAAATAATAAAAAAAAAGATGGCGTATGTTAAAGTCGGGCGCGGACGACTTTGGGATACGCAGTACCCAGGGCTGTAAAGAGAAAATCCGCACCCGGGGGAATATGTACCGGACCCGGCGAATCCGCCCCTTTCGCCCACCTCTCGTCGGGACAGCCTGCACCATTACATTGCAATCAAATCTGGTATTTTGCTTTAGAAGTCCAAAAGACTTTTGATTGCCAAGCTCGGTTTCGATAACTTTCTTCATTATTGACCGAATGGTCCCACTTTGATAAAATTCGAAACAGTTTTTATTGCTTAATAGGCTTAATACGAACTGAAGCTGATAGACAAGTGATTCCGTGAACCAGTTCACATTTTAATGGATCAGCACGTCAGAAGTCTACCGCGAGTTCATCCTCTTGAGCCTTTCTTTCAAAAACTTACTAAGCAAACCACCTTTTTCATTGCCTGACCTTCCAACTGTCATATCCCATACTATCTTGTTTATTTATATATAAAGCATATTTTCAATAGTAAATAAAAAAAATTGAAATCCCATGGTTCATATAGTATTAATATATTATTATTTAAAAAAAAATGTAAATTTTATAGGCCAAAGTTGGAGTACCCATCGGGGTCAGTGCTTTAAATAATAAATTTGTAACTAATGTTTATAATAGTAATCAAATAATACTGTCTAAAATAAATAAACATCTTTAAAACAAAAAAAAAAAAAAATTCTTTTATTATAAAACCTTACCAATAGTTGGCAGAATTTCAATAAAAATAGAAAAAAAATATTTCGGAACTACGAATTAGACATCTAGAAAGTGACAGCTTTTTTTTTTAATTTCTTTCTACAAAATATATTAAGCAAATTTATTTATTTATATGCTTGTAGATTAGAGTTGATTCAGTCCGATACATTAAAATGACTTAAAGTACATAACAGACGTGCATAGACATAGTCGATCAAGTCTCTTTGGAACTCTCAGAACTCTCAAGTAATCTTTTAAAATTAACTCTAAACCAAGGCAATGCTAAAGTTTTTGCAAATTTGCAGAGCGCAAGAAAAACACCCTATACTTGTCTGCCCTGCACATATGGCCAGCCGAGGTTTGTGTCTTAAGTCTTTCGTTTTTTTTTTTCTCTCTAGTTTGTTATGCCTGCTGCTTAGTTCTGGTACTGGTTCTGGTTCTTTTTTTTTACATTTCGGTTAACCCATTCAACTGGCATCAACACACCGTTTAATGCAACGCGCCAGCTCCAAGGCACTCAATGTCTGGGCTGGTCTTCATCTTCATCTGCTGCTTGCTGCTAAGTTGGAATTGAAGTCGGACTTGGTATCTGGCACTGGGACTGGCTCTGAATCTGCGTCTTGTAATTTTCATTGATTTGGTTTTTTGTGCTGCCTGTCAGGCAGTTAACCAAGCTGCCTCTGCTTATGACATCGATTTTTCTTGGCCCATCATATCATTTGCAGATTTGTTCTTCTGACAGCAACAACAACTCCAACTACAACAACCATCCACAGTAGGCATTAAGCAGCTGTAGTATGTTAATGCAATATGTTGCACATACGGGATGGCTCTTCCCGTCCCTTTAAGTTGAACAACTTGTTACAATTAATTAACTGCCGCATCAATTAGATGTCTCTGAGTCAGCGGGTCTTATTCCCAGGAGCATCAACCGACGACAAGAACCGCATATTGTATCCATAAGATTCAGCCCAAAAACATTCGACCGTTATTATCTTCTATACGAGCAAGGTGCAGCGATAAAAAGCTCAGATTATGACAATGCTTAAGCCAAATAACGTTGGCCACACCCAGAGTTGTATCTTACAGGAAACTGGAGCGCATTCATAAAGCTGGCAAATGTATGGAGCATAATCCGTTCTACAGCCCGTTATCGATATGGGCTCGTAATAAAAACTCAATTAATGAGCATCGGGCTATCGTAAAAAATCAGAACTTAAAACTTTAATTTAAAGTGTAGAAGTTTATATGCTCTTGACAAATGGTTTCCAAGGAAATATGTGCAGATATTAAACGTAGCAAGACATTTATATATAGAAAAAAAAAAACACATAAACATTTATAAATATATAGCTGCCGTCCGGTAAATAAAAGCTTAGGTTATGAGTTTTTCTCATTGGGAATCAATAAATCGTCAAACAGTTCCAACAATTAAGTAGTTATGGTGATTATTGATGACTTAATAACTATGCTACTTTTTTTGACTGTACCAGCTTAGAAGCATTAATCTTTCATTTATGTACATGTACATAGATGGTAAAAAAGATAAGCTCTCTCAAAGGCGGATCTAAGCACAACTTCATATATAAAAAGCTTAAGGGTTTTTATAATCAATTTCCGATAGCCGCTACATATAATTTTAGAATTTTTTTTTAAGTTCTAATTTTGTCGTCATTTCTCGCAATTGTAATAAAAACGAAAAATACATCTGCGGCTTTCCGGCATAGCTAGCTAAGTTCTACTTACGAGCAATGCGTATGACCGGTGGTTAGGGGACTCCGCCTCATGTGTGAAGAGATTAAAAAGACTGATTGTTTATTTACGCAATAGAGATGAATTCGAACTGATCTATTGATTTAAATATTTTAGAAAAGAATTAAATTGTTATTGCAAAACAGAATAGAAAATCTAAATGCAAACCAGTGGCTCCGCCTCCTGCCTGCTTTGCTTGTCCTTCTATATTAATTTCGAGACAGAGCGACATAAATAACTCCTGCACTTTCCTTAACTTCTAGAGATCTAAGAACTTGAGAATTTTATGCCATGCCTGATCGACTCTAAAATACCCTGTATTAACGCAGCTCTCACTGCTAAGCATATGGGTTAAAATTTGGTAGTTTTTTCCGAAAAAAACATGATATTTTTTTAATTTGTATAGGAACTTTAAGGAACAAAAAAATAGCTCCAACGAATTTTAAAAGCCAATGGTCGATTCATAAGTCAAAAATAAATAATGTACGAACGTTTTTTTAATTTTTTATTTACACATAATTTTTACCCATTTTTTTTATAAAATAAACACTGAATATGCATATTATTAAATATTATTATTTGTGTAGCGAATAATTTTCATCAATATTGGATCATAACCTAATTTGTATTGGTTGATTGCGAATAAAAAATAAATATTAAAAAAAAAATTATTATTATTATTAAAAAAAATGTGCTTTCGTTCTTTTTTTTGTAGCATTGTTGCAGGAAATTAATTTAATTCACATTTACATAAAATATAGTAGGGAAATTTTTTTTTTTTTAAGTGGTGACATATTTAAGGAACTTAAAAAAAAATAATAAAAAATTTCATATATACTAAATTTTGTTTTTACACGATAGCTACGTTTCAGAAAAAAAAGTGTAAAAGAAGACGTGAAGTAAATCCTTAAGCTGCTATGAAAATAAATTAGAAAGGCGAATTCCTTAAAAAAATTTCTAAAAGATTAGATAAATAAAAATATATTTTTTTTTAAATTTCAATCAAATTGCTTTTTTTAATAGTGCGGGATGGGATTTATTTTTATAAATAATTTGCATTTACACAACCCAGTTTTTTTTATACAAAAAGAAATAAGAAAAGATCATATATTTAATAAATAATTCAAATTTACAATTATGCTAATTTTAATTTAATTTATTAATATAAATTTAAAGAAAATTAATAAAGTAGCCATCAAAATTTAAGGAACGTAATTTAAAAAATAAGAAAATATTTATTTTAATAAATATATTATATATATGTTTATTTTTTAGTTTATTGGTCAAAAAAACATGCAAATTTTAGCAACAAATAAAAACAAAAAATTTAAAATTTAAAAATAAAGAAACATTTATAAAAAAAATATTTATGTTTAAAAAAGATCAAGAAATAATTTATTTAAAGAGCTCAATAACTGATTTAAAAATATTCAGTTGCTTAGGCACAATTAAATAACAAATGAATAACACATTGTTTATTTTTTTTAACAAATTATATACAGTATTTGATACTAAACTTAATTTAAATAAAACGAGCACTATCTAACGACTTAATTTGTTGTTTATACCCTGTACCGTATGGTACAAAGGGTATATTAAGTTTGTGCAAGCCGAAAATGTATGTAACATACAGAAGGAGACGTCGGAGACCCCCCAAAGTTACTTAAAGTATGATCAGGGTGACTAGAGAATTCGATATACCCATGTCCGTCTGTCCGTCTGTCTGTATGAACGCCTAGATCTCAGAGATGGTAAGACCTAGAGCAACCAAATTTTCAGATTAGATGCGCTATTATGTCAGGGAAGACAAGTTTATTTTTTTTTTTGATATCGGGGTTATATTATATAGCTCCCATAGGGGTGTTTCAGAGGACCTCGAAAAAAACCAAAAGTTTTAGATGGATAATTCGTTTGTTTATGAAGATATCGTAACCAAATTTGGCACTCAATCGTTTCAATTCAATTTTATTAAAATCGGTTGACTATATCATATAGCTCCCATAGGACCAATCGGTCAAAAAAACCTTTTTTCTACAAAATTCGTTGTGTTTCGTTTGTTTGTGAAGATATTGTAACCAAATTTGGCATTCGGAAGTTTTTTAGAGATCTTCAACACTGTACCAAATTTGATCAAAATCGGTTGACTATATCATATAGCTCCCATAGGACCAATCGGTCAAAAAATCGTATTTTGTGCAAAATTGGTTGTGTTTCGTTTGTTTGTGAATATATTTTAACCAAATTTGGCATTCAGAAGTTCAGTACCTAAGCACTGCAGCAAATTTGATCAAAATCGGTTGACTTTACCATATACCTCCCATAGGAACAATCGGTCAAAAAAACAATTTTGGTTAAAAATTCGTCTATTTTTGGTTGTTTATGAAGGTATCATAATCTAATTTGGCAATCGAATGTCTTTCGGTGTTCTCAAGCAATTTACTGGATTTTATTCCAAGCAGTGGTACAGGGTATCCCAAAGTCGTCCGCGCCCGACTTTAACGTACGCCATCTTTTTTTTTTGCTTTAATTACAATGAAAATTGCAATTTTTCTATTTTATTTTGACTCATGAATGGCTTAGCACTATAAGTTTTTAAAAATCGTTGTGGTCAGTTTTTTGACTAAATTCCCACAACTTTAAAACCACAACTTCCTCAAATTATTATCAAGATACAATGCTCTTTTGGCTTTTCCAAACATAGTGTTTAATTTTTTATTTGCACATCCTTTAACAAATTTCTATTGTAAATTCTAGACTCTAGCCTCATTATGGTTAATACCACATCCGTACTTGTTACCTTCAATTAGTATATTGTACTTTCTAAGCTTAAAAAGTTTTTTTTAAAAGATATTTTTTTATTTCTTCTTACAAAATACAGAAATCAAGGAAACGCTGGGAAAATAATATTGGGAATCTGGCTAAAAAATGACTTTCCAAATTTCGTTATGATATAGGACAAGTGATTCGGAAAGTTCACGTCGACCAAAAGATGACGTTATCAATTTTCGTAGAAACAAATTTGAAACTCGACATAGATGTTTCTTTAGCCATTCCAGGGCTGTTGAAAATCGTCTGGTAGCTTCTGGAGCTATAGGCAAGAGTAGCCCAATAGAATACTCTATTTCCTAGCAAAATCGGTATGTAGACTCATGTAGACTAATTTATGAAAGATATTTTTACTTGAGGATTGCCTAGCTCAGAACCCGCTCAACATTATTCATATTAATTTTCATATTATTTACTATTCACCGCCTAGCCTTTCTGCATATAAAGTGAAGACTCGACATGTAGCAATTTTGCCTAATAGCCCCACTAAATAAACCTATAGATCAATATTTTTGTGAAGAAGCTACTGTCACAAAAATCGGTAGACTCAGTAAAAAAAAAAAATCACTGAAAATTCGAGAACGTAGAGAGTGTATTACAGTCGGTATGTCTCAATTTAAAGCCAAGTTTTTTTTTCCTGCTGATCTAGTTAGTATAAGATAACTAACTATGTTGATCCTACAACAAATTTTTATTGGATACTTTATAACAAACTATGCCTAGTTAGGATGATGCTAATTTTATGACACTAAAATCCAAGTGAAACCCTGTAACTTCAAATTCCGGCGTCGAAACTCAAAAAGGATAGAGACATAATCTTTTGCATTTATCAAACGTTATGAGTAAAGTCGAGATATGGAGCATTTTATAGCATAATTGCCAAGGAAACGGTAGAGAGGCTGGTTTTTAATCCCATAGCCAAGTACATTATATACAATGTATCACCATGGATACATGTATAGTGGAGCTTTGGATACTTAATGTTTACATTTGACTTAACAGGTAATAGGCGAGATTAAGGGGTATATAAATTTTGGCAAGTGTTTGGAGCAGGAGACGCTGGAGATCCCTTCTAGTTACTGCCAAGAAATTTATCCGTCTAGTATAAACCAACTGAGGCAATTTATATTATGGCACTTGGGAGCTGCATTTTGTAACAACAAAAATTATTGGGAGTCTACGAAACTGTACTTAGCACATCTCTGAAAAATTTTCGAGAGAATTCAATTGTCATACCAGCACTAAAAAATCGAATAAACAATCCAAATATGAAATCATCATACTTCCCTGATCTATTGTGTTTGAGGATGGGAGACAATCTAATGAATCCGCGACTCTAATTGACGCTATTTAAGAAGCTTGTACAACTATTTCGCTTAATGTTGTTGAGAATTTATCGAAATCTTTATCTTATAGAAGATATGAAGTAATATTTAACAAAGGTGCAAGTGTATTTAATTATATTGGTCTACAAATAAGTTTCCGTCGTCGGACTAAAGATTTGAAACATAATATAGTATTTAAGCTCATCCGGTAACAATATAACCTCCAAGCATTGCTGACTCTATAATAGCATCGTACGAATAAGCGTAGTTTTTGAGAACTTTGGACAAACTTCTTTAATTTCAAGAAATCGGCAGCTGAGGTACATCGATAGTTCTGAAAAGCATTGGGTTAGGCTGCTTACAGTGAGAGTAGTTACCAAAAGCTTTAAAGCTCTGGTATAACCTAGACGACCAAGCACGTAGTGGTAGATCAAAAGTGTACCACGATACGGAGTTAGAAATTGTTTGGAAGGAGAATTCGTTTCAGATGCAAAAAGAACTTGGACTTATATAAGAAGTGTCTTACATTTCACATCGTTTAAAGACAGCGGAAATGATTTCAAAATGAGGAAATTGGGTGCCATATGTACTAAATTCGAGATGCACTGGACGCCGGCAAAGGAAAAGAGTTTTTTGCATCGTGATGAAAAATGGATCCACAATAATGGAGAGCAGCTGGCCATACTTTAGTATGGACAGCCAAACTGAATATTCCTGGAAAAAAAATCCATTTCAAGTGATCCGATTACACGACACCCAGTATGCCATGAGTTGCTCAAACCGAGCGTAATCCTTTCCAGTACTCTCTACCGAAGACTATTAATGAGATTTCACTCACTGAAAAATGCGCCAATTCTTTAGACAAGACCAGATTATTCTCCAATATGATATTTGGGTACACCTAATAGGATAGTTCTACTCTACTAGATATTGCACCTTCCGATTATCACTTGTTAGGATCTTTGGCACATGGTCTGTCTGAGCTGCGTTTTAGATCATATTGAGGAATAGCTGAAAAAAGTGCCCAAAAACATGTTTTTCGAAAATATCTCGAAAACGGTGCTTAAGAAAAAAAAAAGTTGCCATTTTCGTGTTTCTCGACCCCAAATTTCACTAAAAAACACTTTTTTAGGCAGGTTCATTTTCGTGTAAACTAGTGTTATCGATAAGTCAAAAAAAATAGAAATTTTGCAAAAAAAAAAATTACGATGTTAAGAGAGCGACTTAAAAATTGTCACTCTTTATTTATTTTCATCCAGTTTTTAATATAATATAGGTACCTATAGTACAATTTTTAATTAATATTTTGTATGAGCCCAATTTTCTACATAATACATTTTATTTTTAATTAATATTTTGTATAAAATTTTGAATATAAAAAAAATATTTTTTCTAAAATATATAATGAAACTTGCATCATTTACCTCTAAAAAGAGGAAGCCGCAGGAACTTTGTTACTGGCAGGGTTGCCCAGGTTGTGCGAATTTAACAAATTTATGTTTTTTAGAGACACTAAATTCTTAAATTTATTCAACAATTTATACCAAAAAATCTATCTTATCAAAATCAGCGAATGGAGATTCCCCGACTATTTAACACCTTGTTAATAGCTGCTATATTTATTTTAATTCATATTTATCTTAAATCATTTTGTGTAATTGCCAAGAAAATAATTAAAAAATTTTATTTATTTTAAATTTTTTACAGCCAAGTATTACTTGGATGTATCCAGAACTTTGGGTCAATGCAGATTGTATGTGCATACTCGTAATTTTTGTAGTTTAAGCTGTGATTGCATGTAAGCCATTAAATAAAAGAAAACTGTCCAACTAATTGGTGGAAAAACCAAGTGAAAATTCGTTTGTAGCTCATAAAATGTAATTCCACTTAAATGATGCGATAATTGTAAGGCGGCTTAAGCTCGACAGAGCAGCCCTTGACAGAGTCAAACCGAAAAAAGACACAAAAATATAACGAACGTTGAAGTCGGGCTGGGTCGACTTTTAAATGCGCTATAACAAGATTATTGAAAGTTTGATATATTTAGGGTGAGGTGGGGCAAATGCGACCTAGTAATTGGTGTTGGCTATAAAATGCCTATTTAACATCAGACCAACTCGTCCGATGTAACAAACGCTTTGCTGTAACTTTCTAGAGCTACCGATTTCTTCAGACCATTATTAATTTTTGAGATATCACCATTTAAAAAAAAAGGCAATTTTTGTCATTTTCAAAAATAGTGGGGTAAATCCGACTGCCTATTATTTTGGTTGACTTAGCACAGATATGGTCTAAATTTACTGGTTTTTCGATTATAAATTAAAAGAGCATGTTATTGCTTTAAAAAACTAAATCGATTTATTTAAAAAATTCGTTATGTTTAGAATATATAAATCGAAACGAAAGTTGAGTGAATGTCAATAAGGAATGATTGGATTGAATAGCTAAGTAGCTAAGTAACTAGTCAAAATTATTTGATTTGCTGTCCAATGTTTGGTTGGACCTGTACGTCTCGTTGGCCCAACTATTTAGAGGTCGGACTTGCCCCATTGCATTTACCATTTACCATTTTTTTTCGATAACTTTATTGAACAAGAAAAAAATGTATAATCAAATATTCACAAAAATTCAATTGAAAATCGTAAAAATATACTTCTTGTCGTTTTAGCTATCATTTTGGTTATTTTAAATGCTCTACATGACAACACTAATATGAGCTCGCTCAGTAATGCCGTTTTTGAAAAACAGTGGAAGGTCGGGTTTGCCCCACCTTAACCTGTTATTAATTATGCGCTATGAATGCATAATATAATTGTTGCTCAGGAAAGAGAAAAAACTGAAGCGATTCGATTACTAATTACAATTATCTTCAATAATTATGGCCCTATTTTAAAGATATTTAAATTTGTAAAAAATATCTGAAACTGTCAAATCTGCAGTTTGGTTATCCTAGCACTCGTAAACTTCAGATGGGCACATAAAATTCCACAAACTTTATATACTTGTAACTATAAGGTATAGGGTATTAAAAACACAAAGAGAGTAAGAGAGAGAGGGACAGAGAGAGCGAGAGATAGTACATTACAATTTACATGACAGAGGAATGAAAAAGTTTTTAAAAAAGAATCAAGCTGGAAAATGTTTATGTGATTTTGCTTGAAAGGTGCGACAACGACTGAAGAGCAACAACTACAGTAAATACTTGGAGAATAAAGTTCTCACAATTAAAATGAGCTTAAATTAAAAAGCACTTTTACAGTTTCACACCAAAACTATGAGCACTATGAGCAGCAGTTGGATGGTCAAGAGGGGGGGTTTCATGGCTGAGCAGTGCGGGGGCACTGTAGACACTTGACTCTTGCTGAAAATTGTAACAGTAACAATAAGTGGCAGCCGCGTGACGAACTGGGCCGAGACTTGGGTTTGGTTCGGACGTGCCTAAGTAAATGACGTATAATTGATATTCTAAAAACGGATAAGCATCGGGCGTAGTCGCCATTTCCATTCCAAGCCAAGACGACCTACTCGTCGTTGCTATCGTCGTCGTCATCATCATTATAATAAAATTGTATGGCAGCGTGCTCGGAGCGGGGGGAGTGCGGACAGATTCTTTCACATTCCTTGGCGCTGCAAATTGTTGTTATTTGTTGTTGCAGCTACCGTGCGCTTTTGTTGTTGGATAATTGCCCCATGAGCTGGAGTTTGCTCGTTGCTTGTTGTAGTTGTTAATATGGATGTGGTGTGGCGTGGACGTTGGTTGGGTTACGGTACGTGAGCGTGGCTTTGAGCGCACAACTCAATTCGCTGCCCAATTGAAAATTAACATGTCCACTGGTAAAGCCAGACAGTTGTTGCCAGTTGTCAGTTGCCTCTTGCCACTTGCCACAAGCCCCATTCCAGCACTCTGCAGCATCGGCGAGCGTACGCCAACAAATCTCAGCCATATGCAAACGAGATGCCGCCGCCACCAATTGTTGGTGTCTACTGCCTGCCACCAAGTTGCAAGTTGCACGCGTGCGTGTGCATCGTTTGCTACGCTTGCCTCCTGACAGGTGCTGCACGCGCGAGAGACTGCAGCCATAGTCGCACTCATAGTTGCAGTCACAGTTCCAAACATATTCACTACCGAGGGCAGTTTGTAAAGTGCGTGAGAGTGCCTAACGTATGCCACAGCCAGCCCAAGCAGCTGCACTATTCCTGCAGTGCAATCTGTTTGTCCGTTTTCGACCATTATAGCTCCATATAGCTCGGGATAGCAAATTCCAAAACATATGATTTAACTCTCTTACTTTGTGATAAGACATTTTTGAAAAAGATATACGCAGCATTGCGAAACGCTATCAAACAAGTAATGCAACTTTATTGCCTCAGAACAGTTCGTGCTTATGAACAAAATTTGGTATTTTTCTAGTATTTTTTGTTTTATGTGTGGCATTCCATCCATTTAGTTGCTTTGAACAATTTGGTATTTTTTGGTATTTTTTTTTGATTTAGTCACAATAAGGCTGGATAAGCACATCAGAGTTTGGAAGACTGCTCAGCGTTGTACATATTTTATATTTAATAATTTGCGCTATAAAAATATTCGCATTTTGTACCAAATTTTGAATACGTAAACATTATGTAACTGCTTATAATTTAAATAAATTAATTACATTTTTTTTTTTAGATTACTGGAGTGCCCCTTGGATACTAAGCCGCTCAAAATTAATCGTAAATGGCTATGTGATAAATGCTTCGCCATATATTTCGCTACCAAAAAAAAAGTTGCTAAAAAAGATTTGATTGCTACGGCAAAACTCAACCGATAATCATATTTTTTCGGTTTTGTTCAGACCTCTGCGTACTGCTTCAGAAAGGAAAAAAAGTTAGTATTAATCGGCATCACTCTCTAAGAGCTAGATATAGATTTAAAAAGTCTGCCAAATGTGTAAGTACTCTCTAAGCATACTTGCTGTGGCATTGCCAGACCCAAAAATAAACTACTGCCTAGAGACGAAGCGAGTCCAGACTGACAAATTTATTAGATACGGCAATATACCCCAAATGCTGACTAGATTACTTATTGGCAGTACTGAATGGAAATAAAACTGAGTAAGTCGGGCATTGATAACACTAACATCTGCAGTTTCTGTAGAATTCTACCAACACATAATACTTACTAACCTAATGCATACGTTCAGCTAGAGAATTAGATTTCCGATGTTCAATGCTAGTTGGCTAGAAACTTACTGAATAAAAAGTTTTTTTTGCGGATTAACAGGCTAAGAAGAATGTGTAATTGTATGTAAAACCTTTTGGTCATAATTGGCTTTTACACCCTTCTTTTTACTTCTGCTAAGACAGGTAGTAAAGAACTAGTTTAATTATATTATATACCAACTTTTTCTAATAAAAAAAAGAAGAAGATTTAAGGCTGGAAGGGCACATAATAGTTTCTAGGGTTTACAGTGCAGTATTGTGCATTTACTTACCTTAAAAAAATAAAGTATTTTTTTCAACTACTTTTATCATCTGTAAATAGACTACTCTTCTGCCTTATTTAGTTCATGTTTGACAGCCATTAAAGGCAAACCACCTCGTAAATTTCGACAAAAATGGTAAAAAGTTAATTTCGCGAGCACATTAAGCCTTATTATTGGCGTTAAAAAATCATTAGCGAAAGCCAAAAAAAAATACTATGAGGAGTCCGCCTTAATAATTTCAACACAACAGTTATTATGGACTCTCGCAAGGAAAAAACAAATTTGACGCATTTTATTTAAGTGGGGAATTTTTAGGAGTAGTAAGTAAGTAGAAGTCGGAGATACCCCATATTGAACGACAAGGGGTGTTATAACTTGGAAACTACTAAAGATACTTACACGATTTAAAAACCAGTCTTGTGTACTTTTTTGAGATCTACACTTTTTTAATAAACACCAAAAACAAAAAACGGCAAGGGGGTGGGTAAAAATACGAAAAACGGCGTTGTTGTAACTTTGGCGCTCTCTACCGCCGAAAATATGAACTTCTGGGTATACCTTTCAATACAAATAAAACTCGAAATTCAATTTTGATTATTTTTTGCCTTGAAAGTCGAGTTAAATGGGCCGACACAAATGTCAAAATAGCGGTAAACCCTATGGGGGGAGAGGTCACCATTTTGGTTTTAGCAAGAGAAATTCCAGTGTACAATTTTTTCCAGGTCAACCCCTTATTTGGTCTACATTTACTGTACTATAGGACTAATTAGTCAAGAAAACGATTTTAGCGCATAATTCGTTTGTGTATCGTTCAAAATTTTTATTTGACAATAACTTCTCAAACCACCCACTAAGTTAACTTAAAAACCCAAACAGCGTAAAAAATCACCCGATAAACGACAAACGAGTGCAACCCTGAGTGTTACGATTAAGCTAATTTTACTGTCTACAAGCGCCTAACTAATTCACCATGACGAAGTTTGATTGTCTTTTGGATTGGTGTTGCCCGATGCCATTTGATGGCCGGATGCAGGCCCTAAGATTGCCTTAAACAAAAAACAAAGTTCTCGACGGAATCTTACGCAACTTTGTTCGAATCTCATAACTTGTCCAACTTAGTTACTCTGGGTTGCTCTTATTGTTTTCAATATTGTTGTAGTTTCTTGTCACTTGGCATTGTTATTTTGTATTGGATTTTGGGGTTACTTGGTTTGCAAAAAGTGGCATTAAAATGTGAAACAGTTGCGACGGTGAGCGACTGTGGGATACACTGCAATATTTGTTAGTTTCTCTCATATAACAATATTTCCATAAAGTTGCATGTTCTAATAAGTTATAGGCAATGGAAGAAGAGATGAGCACATTCGATTTCTGTCAGGATCTAAAAACGTTTAAAATATTTGATAGCATGGCATGGAAACCGCGAAATTCTACTGGGGGGAAAGGAGTTGCATATTAACTCAGCTCAACAAATTTCAACTAAAGATGAATCTTTTTTTGATCCCTAGATCTTGTTATCTTCGAGATCTACGTGTGCAGACGAACATGCCGATAGAGGTCGCTCAAAGAGAAACTTATGCTCTGCCATGCCTGCTTCTGCGCTTTAAACAGTTCGCACAAATCTATCATACCCCCCTATAGATATAGTGTATAACAGCAAAAAAATAAAACCCAAACATTCCCAGCATATTGTGAGTGTCAACGCAAACGGCCTTTGTCTGTCTAACCGACCGTAGATTTGTCCGACTCTACGTCCATCCGTCCCAAACAGCGGCATTCTCATTTATCTTGCTCAAAAGTCTCTTTCTGTGACTTTTGTTAGTCTCAGTTTTGTTACGTTTTTGGGGTCTAGGACGGAAGCTGCCGCTGCTCTGGCTATAATTAATAATTATTTCAATTTGCATGCCACTCTGCCGTTTTCCAAGCATGCCAACTCGCGCAATTTTCGCGTTTGCGCAAGCGCAGAAGGAGTCTCCCCATACAGATGATCTCAGATGATGCGCCAGTCATTGGAACGTGTGCTCCATGTGGTGTTAGAGCTAGAGCTGGTCTGGTCTGGTCTGGGGTTCCACAGTTGTCGTCTGGGCAGCTGTAAACATTTCGCAAAGTGAGTTGCCAACTTGCCAACGAAAAACAACAACAACCTGTAATTTGTGGCAAAGTAATGAAAGTGCCTCAACTTAACGTTACTTAAGTTAACTTAACTTGGCTTGAACTGACTTTGGCTTCAGCTTGGATTGGTTTCGATGCTGCTCTGGTTATGCAATTCAAGTTGGCCAAGTTTTGATTGTCTACGAGTGTACTGCATACATAGATATACCCTAGACCCGCATTATGGGCGTAGGGGTTATATTTGCTGTGTGAGATTTTCTGCTGGGCATAAATAATTATATATTGTTCCAGTTTCGTATTTCCGTCAGTGTAAGCTAACTGTTTGCTACAATTCGTTAAAATTTCGTTGAAATTATAAATGAGATTAAATTTTAAGCGTTTAACTTGAGTTGAAATGAAATGGTAGCATTAGCTCTATAAACGAAGGCAATATAGGCCATATAACACTACAACTCCCATATTTTCACAATTTTCGCTAGATTTTGGTGATTTTGACTGCTTTTAGTAGAACTGCCAGGAAAAATGGTTTCAAATTCAGTAGTTCTGGAATGTTTTGCTGGTGCAGCTTAGATTGGCCATTTTTCAACAAGCTCAGAGCCTAAAAAGCTTTTTTTTTACCTTTACATGATAAATTCCTTGTAAAATGCGTCAAGTCTCAAATTACCAATTTTTTTAACTTTGATAAATATTAGGTGCCAAGAATTTTGTCAGATCGGCTCTATTTCTTATAGCTGGAACCATAAGCTACAAAGATATTTAATATATAGAAGAAGACTTCGACGACTCCCCAAAAGTTATTCCAACTATGATCAGGCTGACTAGAGAAGTCGTTATACCCAAGTCCGTCTGTATGAACGCCTAGATCTCATAAATGATAAGAGCTAGAGCAACCAAATTTGCAGATTAGATCCCATAATATCTTACGAGTGACAAGTTTAATTTATTTTTTTGATATCGGGGTCTAAAACCAATGTTTTAGATGAATATTTTGAATATAAAGGTATCGTAACGAAGATTCGGAATTCCCACGCACTGTACCAAATTTTATCAAAATCGGTTGACTATGTTATATAGCCTCCATAAGACCAATCGTTCAAAATTTGGCTGATTTTTATTTGTTTATAAAGATATTCTAACCAAATTTGTCAAATGTCTTTCGAAGTTCTTAAACAACCGGCTTTGATTGCAATGTGGTGGTATAGGGTATCCTAAGGTCGTCTGCGCCCGACTTTAACGTACGCACTCTCATTTTGTATCTTGTGAAATGTACAGCGGCAAAAAAAGCTCAACAGACTTTGCGAATACCCCTAATATTCCGATAGTTGCCTTTATCAAAAGGTTAACTAGAAATCATATCTATCGGCCGTGCTCCAGAAGACGAATCAGAACATTTTATTCGGATTCGTTTTGAAACCGAAAGTTTGGTGCTCCCAATTTCACCAAACCGAATTTTCATATGGTTTGAAACCGCACGTTTTGTTGCAAGAGGCATTAAAGCGAATCGGCAAAATAGGTTCAAAAAAGTACGCATCTTATACTGAAATTTTTAAATATTCTTTGATATTCTTAGATGATATACTTAGCATAGTTAACTAAACTCCGCTTTATTATTATTGGAACTTACAAATAAATGTCGTTTTACAGCAAAACCGAATCAGAATAAAATTGTTCGGCTTGGATTTTTCGTTTTCTACCTATATATTATATATAACCCTATATTTATAGAAACTAAAGATGGAAGCAGTCATTTCTGTCATCATAAGTACAGAAATTCGATCTGAAGTATATAGAAATAAACAATTAATTGAACGAGAATGGTTTCAAAACCAAAAAAGTTTGTCTGATATGTTTCCAATATGTGGTGGCAACCTAAGGTTACCTAACTTAAGTAAGAATTTCATTTTGCTTTATTTTAGGTCTTGAGCCTGGTTTCCTTAAGTACAGAGCTTACATTAAATTTGTAAAACTTGCAACATTGAAAAGCAGACGTCGGAGACTCCCCAGAAGTACCTAAGCTGTACCTAATAATTATTGTGTGGGGAAAACTGCACTGCAACTCTTAGGATCTATCGTGCTCCCAACTAACCCTTGATCTACTTAGCTATTATAGTCCAATTAACGCCATAAACTAATTTATCTGTGATGGTTCAAGTTGGGTCCCTCGAGATTCTAAAAGCGCGAAGAAAGGCGCAAGAACGTCACACTCTTAAAGGAGTACCTATGTGTTGGAAGTAATCCTTTTCACAATCTCACAGAAACTACAGATGTATAGATCTATGGTCTCAAGCGCTTCCTGAGCCTGCAATGTTCCTTAAGTATCCCAGAGAATTCTTACCCAATTGGTAGACTTTCTTGGGCCTATTCAGATCATAGAAATAAAGGAGCTGCTTGGTTTCTCGTGCCAATCTATTTCGAAGAAATCGATTTAGACATATCCGTCTGTATGAATGCCTAGATCGCAAAGATTACAAGAACGAGTGCAAGAAAATTTTGGATTTCGACTTCTCATGGAAATACATTTATTTTTTGGGTATCGGCGTAATAATAGATAATAAGCTCCTATAAAAACATTATATGGTACACCATTAAAAAAAATATTTTTATTAACCGCAACAAAATTTGAAGTTTTTTGGAATACCTTAAAACTATGCAGAAATTGAACAAGTCTGGTTTATTCTAAAAGTCGGCCGCGTCCGACCGTATTCATCGTATTTTCGATTACACTAGCTTACAAATTTTCAAAAATTTTGGTACGCTCAACAAAAAAAGCGAAAATTAATTTTTTGTTTAATTTCGAGAAATCTTTTTAAAAAAATTTTTTTTTTGATTACACTAGTTTACAGTTGTAAAAAATTTTGGTACGCTCAACCAAAAAAGCAAAAATTAATTTTTTGTTTAATTTCGAGAAATCTGTTTTAAAAAAATATCTCGAAATCCGTCGCATGTAAAAATTTTTTGACTTCATTTTCGGTATTAGCGTGCCATTTTACTACGGAAACGAGTAAATCATGTTGAGGATACATTTTGCTGTAAGCTAGTGTTATTTGTTTGCTGTGATGTTAAAGAGTATCTTAAATATCTATTATCTTCATATTCTACATATATTCGAGTTTTAATCTTTAAAACTTTTCCAATTTATTTATATAATGAGCACCATTGCTAGGTCACTAAGCCTTTAATTTATTTTTTAATTCTTCGTAAAAGTAATTAATTAGTATCCTTATTAGGCTCCTGGTTGGAGCAAAGCGACTCATACGTAAAATTCAAAATTTTTATTTCGCAGCGCCCAACTGAGAGTTTTAGAGCTCAGAAAGTTAAAATTGTAGAGTATCTGAGAGTTATGACTGCCACACTTAAACTTTAACTAATTTAATGCATACTTTTGATTTTTTATTTTTTTATTTTGTTGCAACTTGTAAGCACCGCTAATCAGGCAACAAATCAACGCCAATCAACGGCCAAGCTACAAGACAAAATAGTAAAAATAAAAAAAATAAAATAATGGCAACTTTTTGAGCAGATTTTGCTTATTTGGGTGACTTATTGGACGGCAGCTGGAAAACTGACGGGAACTGGAAAAACGGCTGCAATAGAAAGTATTTGGTGCGGCAGCAGCTTTGAGATATGAAAATTACTTTTTTAATCTGTGTCTAAGAGTCTGAGAATTGTGCCAAAGAGCAGGAACATCTGTTTGAGCTGAGTCTGTTGACTGATTGCATGCCTGACTGACTGACTGACTGACTGACTGAGCTGACAACAGCTCCGATTTGTGGCGTCACCTGCACTAGCTGAGCCCTAGAAACAAAAAAAGAGTGTTGTAAAACACGCTGACAAATGGCACAACACACACACACACACACACTCAAAGACAGTCGTGTAACAAACAAATATGCAGCAATTATGCGCGTTATTTGAGTTGCCACCAACGGTGGCATGCAACAGTTGCCATTTGCCAGTCGTTTGCGTCTATGTCTATGCAGATGATATTCATGTTCATATTCATAATGGTGCCTCTATCTCTCCCAGTTCCGAGGGTCTAACACACATTACTTATGTTTTACTCAAACAATTTATGTGCGTGCAAGAACGTGCGTGTTCAGAACTGTGCCAAGTTGTAGAAAATAAAGTTGCAACATGCAACAATTCCTGCATTATTTGCCTGGAGAAAGTCTCGACTATCTGGAGAGAAAATCAACTAGAATTGAAATCAGACAAAAATAAATTTTTTTGCAATTCTAGTTCTTAGTACTTTCTTTTTCGCTTGCTAGAGTTCCTTTTACCAAAAATTCTAAATTAATACTCAATAATAAAAAATAAAATGTTTACCAATTACCAATGTTATGAAAAATCTAAAAGAAGTAACAATATCTTTCAAGCAAAATATGCTAAAATTGAATCAGTGACGTCACATTCTCCATATGCCTCATAAGGTGCAATATAGTTAAAAGTTATTTTTGCTTTTGTCTGCTTGTAATTCACAAGTTTAAATGAAAAAGCTATTTTTTCTAGCCAGTAGCTGCTATATTTGCACATTTTTTTTAATTAATTATTTTTACAATAATTTTTAAAAACAATTTTTGCATTTTGTATGTTTAGTAGTACATGGTCATGTATACAACCGATGAGATATTCTATTCTATTGGGGAAAATCCCATTGTTCCAATTAATTTTTTTTTAAAACAACTTAATGTGGAACAGTTATAGCTGAATAAGGAACAAAAACACTTAAAAAATTAGAATGTCTTGATTTTTTTTTAATTTTTAACGATATATTATTATTGAAATTACAGCATTTAAATATATAAAATATCTTGTGCAATATTAATTTTTCAATATTTACATTATATAAACTCTGAATATGCTTTTTGTGTAAAATGGTATATCCCAAGTTGGATTTTTTTTATATGAATTTTTGTCATTTCTGGCGAAATTTTTCATACTGCGTTACAAAAATTTATTATTAAATCTTTGACGGCTTTTGACAAAAAAAATTTGTATGTTGTCGCACCAAATCGATTTAATTTATATTTATGCCATTAAAGAAAGGAACTTAAAGACTTAAAGAATATTGATAGAAACTAAAATAAAAAAAATGTTTAAAGAATTTTAATTTATGACAACTTAGGTTAACATTTTTTTTTTAATAATACATTATTTTTTAAATAAACTTCAATTTTAAAACCATTTTAATTTTTTTCAAAAAAATTTAAAGGTATTTAAAAAAAATTGTTCAAAAATATTGAGTAGTTATTCAAGTGAAAACACACATTTTTTCCTTTTTTTTAATTAAGCTGTAAAACATTAAATTTAAAAATTGAACTATTTAGAAAAACTTTTATTTTACCTTAAAACGATCTGCATTATTTTTTAAAAATGCTTAGGGTCTGTTTTTCGATTTTTATCAAGCTAAACGTTATCAACGAATTTCTGAATTTCGTTTGCGATTACAGTCTGTTCTTCTGGCTATCGGCAAATGTCTATAGTAGCATTTTCTTTTTGTAGTTTTTTTCAGAAATCATTTGTTTTTTAATATTAAAAGATGGCGTACGTTAAAGTCGGGCGCGGACGACTTTGGGATACCCTGTACCACTGCTTGCAATCAAATCCGGTAAATTGCTTAAGAACACCAAAAGACATTTGATTGCCAAATTAGATTATGATACCTTCATAAACAACCAAAAACAGAAGAATTTTTAATCAAAAACTTTTTTTCGACCGATCGGCCCTATGGGAGCTATATGATACAGTCAACCGATTTCGATAAAATTTGGTACAGTGCTTGGGAACTCTAAAAAACGATTGAGTGCCAAATTTGGTTACGATATCTTCATAAACAAACGAATTATCCATCTAAAACTTTTGGTTTTTTTCGAGGTCCTCTGAAACACCCCTATTGGAGCTATATAATATAACCCCGATATCAAAAAAATAAAATAAACTTGTCTCCCCTGACATAATAGCGCATCTAATCTGAAAATTTGGTTGCTCTAGCTCTTACCATCTCTGAGATCTAGGCGTTCATACAGACAGACGGACATGGGTATATCGACTTTTCTAGTCACCCTGATCATATTTTAAGTAACTTTGGGGGGTCTCCGACGTCTCCATCTGTACGTTACATACATTTTCGGCTTGCACAAACACAATATACCCTTTGTACCATACGGTACAGGGTATAATCAGCTGTTTGTTCAAATTGGTTACAAGTGTATAAAATAATAAAAAGTGCAAAAATTAAAAATTATTATTATTATTATTGCCATTATTGCCTACTTATTTGCGAAATTAGAAAAAAAAAAAACACGCGAAGACCAGACAAGACACAAGAAAAAACAGAGTATGTGTGTAAACTTATATTTAATACACAGAGCTGAGTGTGGAAGATTTTGTAGAGACGTACGAATTTTGAAGTGAATCAATATTACAATTCAATTATTCACATTTTGGGGAAAATTGTCAGTTCAAAGCCATGCTACTCAATCCGGCAGCATTTTCGGAAAATTTTCACATGTCCTGGAATGTTTTAGTAAAATTTGTGCAGCTGTTTTGCCTACGCGACATTGTTTCTGCTATCAAAATAAGTTGCTGCACATTAATGTTTTGTTTTTAGAGCACAAACAGAAAAGCTGAGCATTTTGCAGGCGCCATCTACATGTCAATTTCACAAAAAATGGGCAGCACTGCAACTGCGTGGCAATGAGTAAAATCTTGGCGCTAAGAATTTAGATAGTGTTCTGTTTTAATATGAAGTTTTGTTTTCTTTCAGGCGGTTTTCACTGCTTCGTACTAGCCTTAATGCTTGGTGGCTCAAAAATCCAACAGCACTGCTAAAGAGACCTTTTAGACTTGAATTTGCATACATTTATAAACAAGTTAAACTTTTTAAAATTATGCTTCACCTAAGACTACTAACTTTGTTAAATATTTCAGCCAAATTGAGATACACCACAACGCAGTGACGTCACGCGTCCTTTTCAAAATTACTTCTTCCATACTAATACCTTATATTCAAATACTTCCAATAACTCTTGCAAATGTCAGGGTTGTCATTAAGCTAAAGGGTAAAGGGTTGCCACAAAGTCTCCCCCAAAAAATGTTTCATTTACCCCAAGACAAACAATCATATATGCATTGCTTTAAATGAATTTTTATTTAAAAAAGCTTCATTTATATTTTTACTGTTTTAGCGCTAAAATTTTATAGGGTTGCCAAGTCAATTTTGGCCTCAATCTACACAAGCACACTTTTTGGGTCGTCCAAGTGTCATAGAGGCGCTATGCTCCACAAGGAGAAGAGCACTACAGTAAGTTAGTGTCATACTGCGTTTTTTTTGCAACAATTTTTATAGGTGGTAACTCTAATTGAATTTAGGTCCGGATTCAGATTCTGCAGCATGGTTTGAAGCGTGAAATATACTGCTGAGGCAGGCAGATATTTCAGATATGGTATTGATAGATAAAGCACGTATGTGCAAGGACACATGCCAACGATCCTAGACTATATCATGAGGGAGATTCCGCATCCGATACGCTTTTCAAGTTTGGAGTTCAGAGCATGCTTAGTATATGCTTTTTGAGTCGCTGAGTCTGAATCCGAGGTCTAAAAAACTCACTCTTAAATTTGGACCTACAAATTGGCAAATAAAAAAATTTACTCGGATATTTATGTTGATCAAAAATAAGTGTCAGCAATTATTTATTTGCATAAATGTGTTGCAACTCTATAATTTTGGGAAAACACCGTCAATTTTGATAACATTTTTTGTCTCCAAGTTCTTGGGAAGCCAGCAGAGATGTCTTTATTAACACTGCAAAATTTCGTTATGCAATACTTCTTGGGATTTTTTACTCTTGGCTCGACCAAAAAGCATCAATTTCGAAATGTACCAAGTCTGAAAATATTGGCTTCAGTTTAATTTCTAGTTCCAACCAAACGTTCAGTACTTACATATTCCACTTGCGGCGACCTTTATTTTGTACACTGGCTTTTCTTCAGCTCTTTGATTTTTTGTTGATAGTAACGCACCCGATCCCGTTGTGTAAGCATCTGCCATGGAGTTTTGTCTTCTAGGCTATTCCATTGGGCAGCTGCTTTTTGTGACACCTCTGGCATTAATATCCCTGGGTTTTCGCGTACTATTTTTGGACGGATTTCATCCAAATAAAAGAAAAACGAATTAATCGGGCGCCGGGGAGGCATGCTTTCAGTACAAGAGAATTTCGAAATAATAAAAAAAAAAAATAATTAAAAATATTTACTTGTGTATTTACTACTAAAATTATGTGTTTTATCGTTAGCGTTACCTAATGTAATGAAAATATATTTTTGGCTTTTTAAAACTAGCTAAATTTGAGCTTGACATTCAAAATTCAAAGCCTACTTGAAAGCAAAAAAAAAAACCTGGATTGCTTAGATCTGGTGTATGCTTGCTTCGTTGAGTCCCAAGGGATATATGTAAATTGGCAGTATTTTTATATTTAAAGATGGCGTACGTTAAAGTCGGGCGCGGACGACTTTGGGATACCCTGTACCACCACATTGCAATCAAGTCCGATATATTGCTTACAAACTCCAAAAGATATTTCTTTGCCAAATAAACGAAACACAACGATTTTTGTTCAAAATACGTTTTTTTGACCGATTGGACCTATGGGAGCTATATGATATAGTCAACCGATTTTGATAAAATTTGGTACAGTGTTGAAGATCTCTAAAAAACTTCTGAATGCCAAATTTGGTTTCAATATCTTCACAAACAAACGAAACACACGAATTTTGTACAAAAAACAAATTTTCGACCGATCGATCCTATGGGACCTATATGATATAGTCAACCGATTTTGATAAAATTTGCTACAGTGCTGGGGGTTTCTAAAAAACTTCCGATTGCCAAATTTGGTTATGATATCTTCATAAACAAACGAATTATCCATCTAAAACTTTTGCTTTTTTTCGAGGTCCTCTGAAACACCCCTATGGGAGCTATATAATGTAGTCCCGATATCAAAAAATAAAATAAACTTGTCTCCTATGGATTAATAAGGGATCTTATCTGAAAGTTTGGTTGCTCTAGCTCTTACCATCTCTGAGATCTAGGCGTTCATACGGACAGACGGACAGACGGACATGGGTATATCGACTTCTCTAGTCACCCTGATCATACTTTAGGTAACTTTGGGGGGTCTCCGACTTCTCCTTCTGTACGTTACATACATTTTCGGCTTGCACAAACACAATATGCCCTTTGTACCATACGGTACAGGGTATAAAAAAATATTCATGACTGTTCCGGAATTCGATTTCTGTTTCGAATTGTCGATGTAATAATGCAGTTTATCGTTATTGGTATTATTATTATTATTAAGCCTTGTTCGGCGTCAAAAGATTCCGAACTGCCTCTATGTTAGGCATAAGCTATCCACAAGTAGTCTCTATTGTCTTCTTCGTAGCGGTCTCCCTGAGCTCGATGATATGAGCATATCGCCTGCTGCCACGTTCCACGCTGCTATTAATCTCGCTCAGGACTGATCGAGGTTATATTGCAAGGACATATAGTTGATGTCGTTCGGTGGTTTGCGCAATGTGTGGAACATCCAGCCGAACTTCCTTCTTCGAATTTCTGCGTTGATGTCCAACATACCAGTGATTGACCACAGTTCTTTATTTGATATTAATATCAAATAAACAATATATCGTTATTGGTAGGTACTTATTAATAATAATCAGCCGTGCTCCGGAAAACGAAAAAACCAAACTGAGCAATTTTATTCGAATTCGTTTTGCGTGCTCCGAAAAAATAATTTTTTTGTCAATATTACCCTTTTTATTTTCGATTCTTATAACGAATAATTTCCCTTATTTTTTTGCACCTTTTTATTACAATATGTTGTTTACATTTCATTTTTATTAAAATATTAATAGTACTTTGTTATGCTATCTTTTAAATAAAATTACCCAAAAATATTACTTTAGCAACAATTTTTATTGAAATTGTTAGCGGTTTTTGTTACAAGGTAAATTTTCTTTGTGTAACGAGGGAACCCTGTCGCACTTATCGTCATGTGTTCGTGTATGATATGTGCACATGCATGAACACAAAAAAAACTTGTTTTGGCTGTGCATGCTATTTTTTGGGTTGAGTCAGAAAAAAAAATATTTAAAATAATTGTTAATAAATATCTAACTTGAAGTTGGCATGAATATAATCTAAGCATATCACAAAGTATTTAAAATAATATTTCAGTGTAAAATTGGTGCGTTTTTAAACCTATTTGATTTCAAATCACATAAAAAATTCGGTTTGGTGGAATCGGGAGCACCAAACATTCGGCTTCAAAACGAATACGAATAAAATTTTCGGATTCGTTTTCCGGAACACGGCCGAATAATATAGTTTTGTATAGCTGCACTACGACATGATGTGCTCCCTACTATCCCTAGAGCGCGTCAGCCAGACCAATTCTTACACTTGAGATTTCTCCAAAGCCCAAAGATATTTTTCGATACTATAAAGGTAAACTTTATTGTTAAATCGACAAATCGGAATCGAAAACGAATTCCGAAACAGGCTTGATGGTTTAAACAGAATTTAGAATCAAGAAGATTCGTTTTGGTGCACCGAAAGAGTACTCGAAATAAAAAGTATTTCAAATAGAGGTTTCATAAGCGTCTAAAAACTTTAAATGAAAAGAAAATTAAAATATTTTTTGAATAAGCTAAACAATTGGTCTGTGAGACATATTTTAAATATAGAGAAAATGTAGTTTTAATAACTAATATTCAATTCTTCCTTAAAACCATATAACTAAAATTCAACAAAGCGAAAAAGGACCGAAAATGAAACTAAGCCATCTAAATCTCTCCTTCTGTTCTTCTATCTAGGTATATATATCATAGCATTGGTTTCTCAAGGACTTAAAGGGCTAGGAGATTATAGTAGTAATTTTTTTGTTAAATTGAAAACGTAATTTAAAATTTTATATAATGTCTGCAATTTCCAGTTAAGAAATTTTCGATTTTTTTTGAGCAAGTCTAAGACAAACAGAAAAGTATCTTCCAAGAAGTCCACTCTTAAGTGTTACTTTTTCAAATTCTTCATGAAACTACTCAGCTTTAAAAGAGCTGTGCTAAAAAAAATTAAACCAATTACTATAGATATAAAAGTTTATTTTACATTATTTCCTTATTTCAAAGTTTTGGACTATTCGTTTTAAGCATATATTAACTTTTATACAACTACAAAAATAATAAATAATTTGATTTGTATTTAAGTAACAAATGTTATACATATTTAAAAGCATTTGTCACAATAGGAACCAACTGGTTAACAACTTGTACTGTAAACCACACATAAAGTACATTTTTAGTATATTTATTTACTACTTCTTGTTTGATATATATATACCTACATATATATGTATATATGTATGTTTATATATTCCTGTTGTTTTTATGTTTTTAGCGTAAATTCATGGCATTTTCCAACTTTAACAAGCAAAAACTCAATTTGCAATGTCACAAAATGAAAACATTACGCCCCAAACCGACTGAAAACAAGGACAGGAAAAACGTGGCGTATGCGCAACATTGCAAAAATGACAAAGAACTGACCAAAAAATGCCCAAAAACTGGGAATGATAAAGTGACACGACGGGTGGTAACACAATCGCCTAGATTGGATTAAACAAAACTAAGCAGCACTTGCACAAGTGTAGACAATAAGGGGGGCAGACGAAACTGCTGGGGGCGCAGTGTAAGGATAGTGGCAGGTTGCACTGCGGGTCGGCACTAAAGTTATGCTATGTCTACACTGTGGCACAGTGTGGCAATGCGTTGTGTGACAAAATGTGCAACAGTCGCAGTGGCAACCGAAAGTGCTATAAACTGAATCAGGTTAATATTTGCGAAAGATTTGGCATGATTTGTTATGAAGCGGAAAAGTGCTAGCTGTAGTACGGGATGATTTGCGAAAAAGTCAACGTATTTATTATTTATTGGGCTCACATGAAAATTAAATTTAAATTTTATGACTTTGGCTTATTATATATATATTATATATATTATTATTATTTTCAGACTGAAAAAAAAAGGAATTTTTAATAGTTTAAGAAAGAAATGTTATATTTTTTCCCATATCTTTATAGATTTTTTTTTTCAGCTTTGCCGAGGAGCCCCACAACCCAAAAAAAAAATAATTTATTTACCTTGTGAAAAAGAACTTATATTTTGTATATTATTTATTTTTAGTCTGATTCTTTCCTAATTGGTGTGATTAACATCTAAAGATTTGCCTTGGAAATAAAAGGGTGAGTTTCAGAAACTACATGCAACTGGATGTTAATACTCTAAATATAGAAGGCATAAATTAATATGAAACTAATAGGGAAATAGGGGCTCAGCACCCTACGTGATATGCAGGCCAACCCACGAGAGGCCTTTTATGTTAATTTCGCGACATCCTGAGCACAGTCTTTAATTTGTAAGAATTTGAGTATGCTACAGTCGTGGCTACCCGACGCTAGAATACCCTGTACCAACGCAGTTCACGCAGCTTTAAAAGGACGCTAATGAAGTGGTGCTAATTTGGTAACTTTTGACTGTAACTTCCGAAATTTCCTGCCGATTTTAATAAATTTATTGCAATCTTAAAACGACAAGACGTAAAACAAACCGAAATCCAGAACATGCAGAAATATTTTCAATAATAAAAAAAAATAATTTTTGAAACAAAGCAAAAAAAGTCAAGCCTACATTTTCTGATAAACAAAACGACAGACTGCATTACTAAATCGATAATTTGGAAACGAAATTGAAATCTAGAACAGCATACATGTAAAAATCCTCGAAAATTCGTTATATTTTAATAAATATTTAAAAAATTACAAACAAAGTACTTTTTTTTTTTAAATCTGAAAACGAATCAATGCCTATGTATGTTCTGAAATCCAATTTTTTTGGCTCCAGTTTGATCTATCGGGCAAAGGTATTTTAGTGTAAGATTCTGTAATTTAAAAATTGATGTTCTACATAATTTAACCTAGGCATTTGGCGAATATCAAAGTAGGGCGCGTCAACTTCGAAATACATCGTACTAACGCAACAAAAAAAAAATGAAAAAACCGATTTACACTGAATTATATAAATGAAAAATGTACGTAAAACTTTTTTTGAGGTAACATAATACCCCTTTGGAAGCTATATAAAATATCGCCGATACCGCTAAATAAACTCGTTTCTCAAGGCGTAATAGGGGATCTAGTGCAAAACGTTGCTTGCTCTAACTCTTATTATCTCTGAGATCTAGAGGTTCATACGGACAAACTGACGGACATGTCTTGGTATATCGACGTCTGGTAGGAAGCGGCTGTCTTCAACATCTCCTTCTCCATATACTCAAATCAAATTAAAATTATTCATGTTTAGACTGTTCATGCTACACTGTGTCAGTTTGGCGTACACTTGTAAGGCAGTGTGAACCTAGCATTGGAACAAGTTGTGCTTGTTGGCAATTGGCAAAATTTACAACTTGCAAGCGAATAAACAAATGAAACAAGCGAGGCGGGCAGAAACGCTGTTGGACAAGAAACACAAAACTAAATGGAGCAGAGAGACACAGACGGAGAAGTGGTAGAGAGAAAGTGACAAAGTGGAGAGAGAGAGAGCGCGGGGGTGTAGAGAATAGAAATATGAAAAACGCATGCGGCAAACGGCACATTGCAGTATTGTGACAAACAGCAACAAGACATGGAGAGAGCGGAATGGGGAGTGAGATCTCGAAAGTAAGGGTGTAGCATGGAGTGGGGTTGCACAGGGCGCAGGGAGGGTGCTATGAAGTGCTTAGCAAACAAATAAACAGCAAATGTAGTTGCAAAAGCGACATAGAACGAAAACGGCAACAACAAAGCAGATGGAAATGGAGACAACAAGTTAGAGGGTTTCATCGGTGGAGGGGCGTGTGCTGCAAAGAAGTAGTGAAGAGATCTAGAACTAGTTGGGAACGTGGACTGGCACTTTTTGCCAAAGTCGTCGTCGTCGTTGTGCAATGAACGGGGCGTACGGAGTTGTTTGGGCCGTCGGCTTTTGGACAATGGAACAAAGTAATTAATTTCAATTTGTAAAGTTCAGAAGGCAACGCGGGGCAACATGGCGCACAATCTTTCCCGCTCGCACTGCTCTCTCACTGTGTTGCACGTTGTCTCTGTCGCTGTGTGTGTGTGTGTGTGGAAATGTGTGACAAGCAAAAATAATTGCGGTGCATGCAGATAAGCTCGACGAGCGCCAACAATAACAATAACAATAACAATAACAAGAGCAACTGCAATGGTTGTGATGAGGATGGCAAGGGGGGCAGCGACGCCAGACAACTTAATGTGCTTTGGCTTTTGCAAGCAAACAGCTTCTGCCGCCCCCTACCTTCCCCACTCTCTCAACACGCACTTCTTACGCCTTTATGTTTATGTGTGTGTGTCAGGACATTTTAGCTGATTTCAATTTTGCCATTTTCTAAACGTTGACACACCCTCTTCACTCTCTCTCTCTCGACACTCCGCTCTCTCTGCTGCTTTGCTCAATCTTCCTGTTGTTGTCGGCATTTAGACAGCAGCAATATGGCGGCCAAAACAATGCCGTAAATTGTTCTATAAATTTACGGCCTGCTGCAATGCTGCAAGCCCCAAACACACTAAGCTGCGAGGGCAGTTTGATAAGTCTGTCGTGTTTTTTGGCTTAACCAAACGGCACGCTTTTAATCAGCTATTACCAAAAATTTTCAGAGTAGAGTGACAATTACGTAAACCATATTTAGGGTCTTCACTTAGTTGAGCAAAAATACAACATCAACGAGGCATAAAGGCAAAAGTGCCAGACTAACAAGGTAAGTAGCAACAATCAGCTGTCTATCGTGCTTTGTTGTTTAGGAAAGTTTTTTTTTAAAAAATGTAATTTAAAAGCATAAAGTTTTAGATATTTATTAGCACTTGAAACTGTAATTGTTAAAAAAAATGGAAAACTAATTGCCTGGTTTTACATACCTCTAATACTTTTTAAAAACAGCTTTAGTTTTCCATCATCCTGTAAGCGCTAAATATTTACAATATACAAAATGTGTTTACACAAGTAGACATTGACTCTTCTTACAACACGCTTTTGGCAGAACTGCACTTTTTTCGTAGTGCAGCATCTGAGTCAGGCAGAAATGCAGATTATTTTTTAAGTTAAGATGTTGTTTAACACTTCTGCATTTGTGCCTGACAAATTGAATACAAAAGCAGCAAAAATTCTAGTACTATTAATAAAATACTTCAAGTTAAGTTTAATTTGAACCCTCTTCTGATTTGAATCCCTTTAACCCATTAAGAGCCGGGACCCTTTAAAATCAAACAATTTCTATACCCAACTGGCTACAAATGGGTTAAAGCAATTTTAAAAAATAGGAAGAAAGCATTAAGTAACTTTAAGTAAAGCATTGAAAGACGGTTTAATAGCTTCAAGAAAATATCCCAGTTGGCAAGGAATCCGCTTAGGATACTAAATGGGTTACTTAGAGGATATCGGAGGACCAGGAAATACAGATCTATAGGTTCAGTGATATTGAGAAGGAATTCTCTGTACACATACTTACTAAGTGTGACACTCTTGCCAGAAGAAGGGCATCCTTTAATGGTAGCCATAAGATCAAGATGTACGATACCTTCCGACTTGAACCAACCAAGAGAATTACGTTTGTCGTGGAAATCGGACTAGCTGAAAAGTTTTAAAGTTAGTAGTCATCGTCATCATCATTTCCTGTATCTCCCACTGGAGCATACGGATACAATATATCCTCCGAGTCGCTTTGCAACACTAGCAGAAATGCAATCGCATTAACCAAAATTGGTTAGAAAAACCAGACCAACACACTCGAGGACAGCGGAATAAAACCGTACTTAGATAGTTTTAAAGGCATGTCAGACATGCTAGCCAGAGATGGTGGTACGAGAAACCTAGAGAACTTTACTGTGGCAGGAAAATTAATTTACAACTGCTTAGCGAAGAAGAGAGCTCAGACCTCTCGCTAAGAAGCTCTTCTGCTGCTATAAATAAAATATGGCTCAAGAATATGGTTTTTTAGGATGCTGACTGGGATTATTCACTGTACATGGCAGAGTAATTACTCAATGGCCTTAATACCTATGGGTTCTAGGAAGTTAAAGAGAAATCCCGCATACTTATTGAGGGTAGAGAATTAGGGTTATTTTCAAAATTGGACTATCCTATTTTCTGTAAGACTACAAGAAGTCATAGACGATGCTCATGTTTTCAGTACATTACTCCCTATAAGAATATGCGAGCTGCTACTCCATCCAGCAGCTTTTATATCTTCAACCTATTTCCAAATGATTCGTTATAATAAGGTGGTTACCTTTAAAAAAAAAATCCACTATTTTGAGCAAATTGAGCAAACATATTTTTGAGAGAGAAGATTATGATTACGTAAAATGTCAATAACAACTTGAACTGTCCTCGCATCAACCTATCCCACTTACTCCATTTTAGTTTGTGGCTCCTTCGCATCTCTCCATACTTTATGCATTTGTTGCTTTAGCTTTTATTCTCAGCTCAAGTTCTGCTTCTAAATAAGTGTTAGATTAGCTCCAACAAAATTGCAAAAATGCGGCAGTTTAAGTCTCTATATATGGCAAACCTGTTGGCAACTCAATGGCATGGAATCAATCCAATGGATAAGCCTTTTCTAAAGTCATATGCCACTTTATCTTGTTGCATAAGTTCTCTAAGTAGCTTGCAGAAATATCGATTTGTATAAAAGTTGCAGCTTTTGTTGAACGGCAAGTTAGTTTAATTCTCTTAAAGATAAGCTTATATAAAATTAAGTTAATAAATAATTTGAGACATTTAAAGACTTTAGAGACTATGCTACGTCACCATTTCAAACTATCATAGCAGATGCTGATACAAGCAGCTAGAAGGGGTGAAAAGTAAACCTTTTTTTTTGTATTAGGTTGACCCACAAATTTTGTATTAGGTAACCATATGGTAAATTTAAAAAAATGAATCTTAAAAATGTATAAATATAGCAAGTGTAAAGAAAGCTTCTTTACTAAGGCATTACGTGCTTAAACTTGTTGTGAATTACAAGCATACGGCAGTGTAAATTGTTTAATTTTTGCACATCTTATATATACATATGCAACACATATATAACATGTATAGATACACATTATACAATTGTAAGAGGTCGCGAATGGAGTGACTGTGACGTCACTGTTTTAATTTTAGTATAATTTGCAGGGAAGCCATTTATCTACACATTTGTGAGCAGTTTCATATTGGCACACTATTTTAAAAGGCTGCCATAGAAATTTGTCTAAAATGGAATAAGTGACAACATTTTTGGGCAGCTTTCTAAATTCCAAAAACAAAAATATCTGCCAAAATAGTGTCTTCAATAAGGATAATTGTATTTATGATATTTGAAATTCAAAACTCCATACATGAAATTCCCAAAAGAACTAAGTCATGATGTACTTTAAATTCTTACACCAATTATGTGTAAAAATTAGAAAAGGTTGTTTTATTTGTAGCTTAATTGCAAAAAAAAAAATAAATAAATAACTAGATGCAGTTTATCTAATAAAAAGCTAGTCAAGGATCTGCACAGAACCGGAGTGGGATTTGATGCATGGCTTGATTAAAATTCTCCTGCTTAGTATTAAAGACGTCTGCCTCTTACTGCATTAAGTTGCAATAAACATCTGTTGTGGGTTTGCTCTAGATGGAAACTCCTTATCAGCATAGTGTAGATTAAAGCTCCGAGCATGGAGTAGCTTGCAACTAAAAACCCAGCTAAATTGTTTGGCACTTCCGGTCACTTGAGTTAGTTACTCAGCTGCACTCAGAGTTTTCATATTTTCAGCAATTGCATTTTTATGTGCTAGTGGGTGGAGGGGTGGCAAATGTGGTAAGGAGGGTGGGGGGCAGAGCTGCACAGCAATAAAAGCAACAATAGCCATAAGAGCAACAAGAACAACAACGACAAGGGCAGCTGAATGGCGTTGTGAATTATGTGAAGCACTGTGGGCTATGGTTTATGACCAGATCGACTAACACATGCACTCCACGAGGGCAGGCGGAAAAGTAATGGAAGTTGTAACAAGCTATACTTTTGGCTCGTATACCAAATAAGCAAGACGTGTTTAATTCTGAAGTGTTTTCGCTTTATTTATGCTGTGTTCTTTCATATTTAGTTTGGGATTTTTATCGATGACATTTCCACATTTCCGATGAACGATTAGTTCTACTTTTGTCAGGAATAGACAAATTGGCAAAAAAAAAAACAACACATTTTTTCAATTTTTCAATACGTTACAAAAAATATAATTTTTCATGGTTCCTTAAATAGAACATGAAATTTACATGTGACCGTTCATATAAGGAAATCTTTTTCCACAAAGCTATTTTGGCAAGTCTAGAAAGAGATTCTAGTCTTAAATTCAGAGAGTAAGTTGGATGACGAATCAATATAAAATTTTTCTATGGCAACGGATCTCTTCGGTTCCGGTACATTGCCTAGTTGAAAATTACATTTTTTTCTTAGCAACCGAAATACACAAGGTGACGCAATTGGATTAAACTAAGAGAGTAATCAATTTATTTGCGACTTAACTTTATAGTACAAGTAAGCAGGGGACTTCGCCTCCTGTGTGCTTTGCACCACGAAATTCTTAAATTAGGAATGCAAGAAAAAACTGGACTATAAGACGCACCTTATGTCAAAATTTGAGGTTTCTAGATTTTTTGGTCTTTAAGAAACAGGCAATACGGACAGACAGACAAACATGGCTTAATCGATTCCCTTTCTCATTCTGATCATTTTCCTATAAATGTTGTAGGGTCTTACTTGTTTCCTTTAAAATGTGTCACACATTTCTCTGCACTTCGTAGATAACGCACTCAATTTTAGGGTAAACTCTTCTTTGAAGAACTGGGCAGTCTGGCAAATCTGCCAAAAACGTAGATGGCCACTTTCATTGAATCTTCAAAAAGTTTCAGCAAGGAGAGGCTCTACCTAGACCAGATAGGACAGAGTCTGAAAGAGGTTTTCGAGTTTCGCCGATTTTCTCATAAGTCCAGAGTGTCTATGATCTTTCTAGCGACATGGCGGGTACCTAAGCTTTGATGCATAGTTAACCCCTACATGAGTAGGAGCGAAGGAAGTTTCGGTAGCTGAGGAGCTATTAGCGAGCCAACTGTAGCGTTCACAGACTTCCAGGAGATTTACTGCCACTTTGTGTTTAGTCATAAAGTGACGGTAGCTCCTATTAAGCTCACGCCTTGGGCTTATAGCTATCGCGGAAAATCTACCATCTTGAATAAGAGTTAATATATACATGGATCAAAATGTCTAGATTGGAAAGTCTCCAAAGGCTATCGAGTCACAAGAAATTCCGCTGCTTCAGCAGCCTGCACGTCGGATTTGGAGGTGTAGAAACCTCATTGAGTGGGAGATACAGAAAACGATGATGATGAGTATATTTCGAACTCCCGACAAAAAAAACCTGAATATATTCAAAAGCTATGTAGTTCCAGAAATATGGTATTCAGATTTGAGGTAACACTGCTCTGGTTTCCAAACCATATAGCATTAGGTACTGCGCCTTATTTGTGGATGCGAATGGTACGGTGTAAGTTTACTGCAATGTAGAGGAAGAGCAGACCTTGTTTTTCTCCAGTAGATACACAACTTTGCTATAGCTTCTCAAGGAATTAGACTGAGGAGTAGATTCTTTAAGCATCTACTGCCGACGTTTTCTCGAAGACTAATTTAGAATACCTTTTGCCTTTTCGGTGGCAACTTATTTACCTGACTTTGGTGAACTCTTAACAAAGACATAACAAGGAAAGGGAACCAAGGGAACGAAGGGACTCCAAATACCGGTTACGATGATTCGGAATGTTGAATTTAGGCCTTTCCAAAATTTCAACCTTAATAAGCTTAGATAAAAGCGAAATCCTCCAAAGAGGTATGACTTTTTCTAAGTTAAGGCAGATAAATTAAGCACTCTTATAGGACGGTAGGTTAAGGTCTTAAGCTTCTAAGTGCCGAGATTTCTAAAGGTCAAAGAGTTCCAGATAGTTAATGCATAAGCCCAGACCAAAAACACATACGAACAACAAAAAAACAGCTGATAGAAAATACTAAAAAAAAAGCTAGCTTTAGTAATCGCGTTAACTATTTAGCCTGCTCTCGTAAATGCTTACACGCACATATATACATACTGAGTATGACTGTCTCTCTGTATATATCTATGTGTGTGTGTGTGTTTGCCATAATTTACAGCAGTTGCACGCTGATTAGATTTTTTCCTGCCACTGCCTACAAATTGTTGCCACTACATATATATTTTTTTATTTTTTTTTTTTGGTTTTTAAGTATTTTTTTATTTTTTTGAACTATGCCGACTAATTTTGAAGTTCCGCTTGTTGGGCGTGGCAGCTCCTGTGCCAGGATGAGCGCCGCAATGAAAAAATTTAAATGTGAATACATAATAAGCCACAAATCCGCTCGGTCTTCAAGTCTTTCAAGTTCTTTTCAAAAAATATTATTCGAGAGAAAGAGCAACACGAACCGCTAATTAAAAATGCATTCGTCTTACACATTTTTAACTCTTTATACATTTTTTTTTTTTATACGGTCTCGATAGTATGTGCTGGCTCCTGGTTTTTCAGTTTTCGGGTTCACAGTTCTCACTCTTATTTGGCTTTGTTGTTTTTGTTTTTTCCAGTGTTTTGTGGGGCACTCAATAAATCTTTATTATCACGCAGGCAAAAGCAAACGACAAACGACAATGATATAGCCCGAAACGAAGATAAATATGGGTTCGAGGAATTAAGAAATAAATACTATGTATAGCTTGCTGCACAAGGCAACCCCAATAAGCATGAGACATGAGACATTAAGCAAAGCCGTGCAACGAAGGCATGCAACAAAAACAAAAGTAGAAGAAACAAAAATCAGTGGCGTTGGTATAAGACAGTGGCATACCCTGTAAATAATTTGGAAAGTCAAAAAAAAATAAAAAATTGGCTTGCAGTTGTAGCTTACAAATTTGGTTTCTTTAGGCAGGGCCGGATATAGAACATGCGGGCGCCCAAGCACCGTGGGTTGCAATGTGCGTCACAGCTTAATTCAGCAGATAGATATATTTTCATCTCAATGTTATAAAAATTCATACAGTCGAACTTCCTTTTAAAGCACTGCTCTAAAACGAATTTTTTTTATTTCATATTATTAACTACACTGCTGTATTGAGCTTCTAATTTTTTTATAAAGAACCCATTTTTTTCCTGTAAAAATTCTCTATAAAAAATTTCGACGATATTTTTAGAACGTCAAAATTTAGTTTGCGGCATAAATCCCTGTCTAGAGAAGAATCAAATAAATAAAAATTCAAAGTTTTTGTGACAAAATTGAAACATTTCGAAATTTAAAAAAAAAAAGTTTTTAGGACCATGGCGCTGTCGACCCTTGCTTTGGTCCAGCCCTGGCTGCTCATTTTAAAAATATTTAGTCTTAATTGTTGGGATAAATATTATTTAATTTTAAAAAAATGCAGAACAAAAAATTCTTATATATATTATTATATCTTTTTTGGAGCAAATTCGAACTTTAATTACTAGAGGCTCTATTTCGAAAGGATCGCAAAATTCTGCTACAGGAAAACAACCCACACCTGTGTATGCACTGTTTGGTAAGAACTTGCTATCTCTAGCTCTCATAGTCTCCAAGATCTAGACGCACATGGCTCAATCGCAATCAAAGCACTTACCGTCTATATTCTATACTACCCCTAACTCTATGTTTATAGAGTATTACGAGAAAAAAAGCAACGAAATAATTTAAACAACACTCAAATCAAACTTAATTAGTTGGCAAACAACTGGAACTGTAGCTGCAACTCGAGTTTTGAGCCTTATGTCTATCATATAAGCCGACAATTTGAATGACTGCATGATTGACTGACTAAATGTAAGAGTGAGCGTCTGACTGAAGGGATTGGAATTGAGATTGGGATTGAATAAACGCGCTGGTCAAGCTTGCATTATGAAGAGATCCACGTAAACACACACACGCACATGCATTTGGCAGCTAATGAAGTGCATACTTACAGATGCATACATGTACATGCACATAGATACACTCACACACTCACACACACACAAAGGCAACCTTATGACCTTTTTTGAGCAATGACTTTGATTAGCTTCTGCATGGCGAACTTTCTGTCAACTAATTGCCAGTCGAGACTGCATTTCTTTTGCTGATTTGATTGGATTTACAGGCCAAGCAATCAGCCAGCCAGGCAGTCAGTCAGTCAGTCAGTCAGTCAGCCCAACGCTTTGTTGGCCAAGTTTGCACTTGCTAATGAAGTTATCAGCCACATGGCAATATGCGTCGCCAGCCGTTTCCGTTGTTGTTGTTTTTTTTTTTTTTTTTTTCTGCCAACGTCATTGAATTTAGCATTGGCACAGTGGGACAAATTTTTCATTAATGGCATTAAAAATATGTTATGTTAAAATGTTATCCTACAAATCGCACAATATTTGCTTCATTTTTAATTACATCTCACAGATACATGAGAGATACATGCTCCAGTGCATCACAGTCCGCACTTTGGAAGGCCATCTGACAGTTTGATCGAGTTATATGGTAATTGTATTCCTTCGAAAATTATGCCTAAATGGTCCATTTATATCTAAATCTAAGAACTTTACTCTATAGCAGTGATCGGCAGGAAATACGAGCCTATTTTAGCTTGCGTTTGTTGAGTGGCGCAGTGACGTCACAACGCTACGAGATAAGCATCGGCATTGCCGCCTCGTCTCTGTTGCTGCGCATACTGTACGTGTGTCGACGTCGCTGCCGCCACTCATCCCTATATACGTGAGATAGGGCCTTACCGAGACCATACCGAGCAACCAGTTGTCGGATAACAGCCTGTCCGTATCCTCGGCTACGTTTACATGTTTCATTGGCATATATACCTTCGGGAACCGTACGCTTAATCCTCTTTAAAGATCAGGTTTTGGCAGATTGAGATATCACCCTGGTCTCTTAGCTTTTTATGCCCTCTAACGTAAGGCAAAGGGTTATATTAAGTTAGTTATTAATAAGTTACCTAAACTATGGTCAGAGTGATTAGAGGAGTTGATATAGACATGTCCGTCTGAACGCCTAGATCTCAGAGATGGTAAGAGCTAAAGCAACCAAACTTTCATATAAGACAGTACTTCTTTTGTTTATAAAAAAATCTTAGCCAAATTAAGACGATGATTAAGTGAGATTCGAGTTGGGAATCAAGTTTACGATATCAGTGTTATTTTTTTTATTTATAATTCATATTTTTTTATGAAGATATCGTTATCAAATTAGTTAGTGATGGTTATAGCTAGAGCAACCAAACTTTCAGATTACATTTTATATATATTAGGTATACTATTTATCTCCTATAGGGGTATTACGAAGCACCTCGTAATAAACCAAAAGTTTAAGAGGATAATTCATATTTTTTTATGAAGGTATTGTTAACAAATTTGACGATTTTTTTGACTTCTAAAGCACTGTACGTTTTCTTTTGTAAAATAGGTCTGTTAAATATATCATATAACCCCCCCATTGGAACGATCGTTCAAGAAACGTTTTTAAAGCAAACAAAGATATCGTAACCAAATTCAGCAATAAAAAGTTTTTTTTGGAACAAAGGGCCTCTATTCTCTTATTTTGAATGAAATCGTTTAATTTATTTGTCGAAGGAAAAATATATCTCAAGTTCGTTCGCGTCCGACTTAAACTTTCACCATTTTGTTGCCTCTAAATAAAATTTAATTCATATTTGATAACCAAACTTTGGAAATTACAAGCAAAAATGCTCAAAAATTTTCGAAGACCATATTTTTTTGTAAGAAAAATCGATAGTTAAGGTCTTTTATAGAAAGCGTAGAAAATATGGCAGTTATAAAAAAATATTTAATTCCTAAGCTTGTTTATAATTTTAATTATAAGATAGCTGTTTTTAAATAAAAAAAATTAAGTAAAACTAGAAAAAAAAAATAAAAATTTTTAAATTTATCGAAGAGGCTGTTTTTGGAGAAGCATCATGTAGAATATTTTGAAAGCCCATACCATTTTTAAATATACATTATCGTTATTTCATTTTTAGGCTAGAAGTACAAATGACACAACTTAAATTAAAAAATATCTTTGTGCATTAAACAGCAGCATATGGACCACTGTACTTTTACAACGCCATTGCAATATGAAAGCCAACAAAATACGCAATACGGCAATAACGGCTCTTATCAATTCATGATTATCAGCTATAAAAGGAATACAAAATGTTTGATTCCCTAATGACAAGTTGATGCATGTCGCCCTATGCCAACCCTATCCCTACTAACTACTCATTCGGTTTCACTCAAAGACTCACTTGTGCGTTTGACTTGTGCCCAGGAGAGATGAATTCCAATTGAAAGCAAAAAATAAATATGTACATATGCAGATATGTACCTACGTGTACTATGTATAGGGTGTTTTTTTTTCATTTTTTTATTTGTATACTTTTTATCAGATCGTTTGCGCAGTATACTACAAAAAAATAAAAGAAAAAACTTGGCAAAAACTAAAACAACAACAGGAAAAAGCAAGAGTATAGAATTTGAAACAACAGCAAAGATGAAAGAGAGTTCTGCATAGAAAGAGGGCTGAGGAGCAGCAACGAAGGCAACAATTAAACAGTAAAACACTTGGCTGCCTTCATCAAACGTAGACATGACCATCATGGGTACAACAACTACAACAATTACGACCGGCGGCAGTGTAAGAGATGAAACCAAAGATTCGCAACAGAAATCTGCTCAATCACTTTTCACTTAACCCGAACACAAGAACTTCAAGTTGGCATGACACAAAAGACTGGACAACAGGAGCAAAAGAGACAAACATAGAGCAGGCGAAATAACGGTGAATGGCCAAAAGCAAGAGTGAGTGCGTGGGTGAAAGAAAGAGAGAGAGAGAGAGAGAGAGAGTGAGACGGTGATGTTTGATTGGTTCAAAAGCAGGGTGCGGGTGAAAGGTAAGCAAGCAAAAAGTGTTGTGTGGGCTTTTGAACACCAAAAACACAACAAGAGAATAAACTGAAACGAGCCAAAAAAACAACAACAACAACAACAACAAAAAAACATTACCAAAAATACTAAAATCGAACGGGTTGCCTTGTCCGACTGTGGGATGCACTGCATCCACTGTACCACAACAAAAAAGATGTTATCTTGTATTGATATACTACGCGGCTTAACGTTTTGTTTTGAGAAAAAGTCAACATTTCGTTGTTTCTTAGGCTCACATAAGGCCATAAGCTAAGGCTTCTATCCTATATAAAGTTCTGTGTGTAAAAAATTCGACAATTTTAGAGCAAATGTGCAGGAGGATCCTCTTAAAGCAACTACATAGAAATCATATCAAACAATAGATCAGCGATCGGAACACCGAGTGATACAATTCAAAGTTTGAACTAGAATTATAAATAATTATTTAGCAAAAGACTGTTTTAATATGAAAATATTTACGACCCGAACGTCTCTTTAAGGGATACAAATTCGGAGACTAGGGAAGAGATTTTAAGCCATTTCCGAGCAGAAATTATGTTACAACCATTAACAATATAAAAGTCCAACGAAGTACAAAAAGTTTAACATTTCCATTGGCGAAAGTAAAGATCTTAAAAGAGCATATAGAAAGATGCAATAAAATAGAAGATACCAAAGCGAATTTTAGAAGACTACCGAAAGACTGAAGATTAGAATCAGAAAAATAAAAAATTTTTAAAAATTTCAATATTAAGCCAAAGAGCATATTTTATTAATAAATAAAAATTTAAAAAGAAAGTAAGAAGAAATGAAGGGAGCTGTCGGAAGACTTGCATGAGATTTGCGAGACTGAAGATTAGAGTAAGAAAAATAAAAAATTGTTAAAAATTTCAATATCAAGCCGAAGTGCAGATTTGATTAATAACTAAAAATTTAAAAAGAAAGTAAGAAGAATTGAAGGGAGCTGCCGGAAGACTCCCAGAACCATGTGTCTACCGCGAAGTTACCCACATAAGGTAAAGTTATTTATCTATTTATTTATATAATTATAAGATAGAATTAATTTTAAATTACATAGAAGTTTATGGCCAGAGCAATGGATGCCTTAAGGCTGGTTTTAAGATTATGTACAATATAGGCTTATGCTAAGTTTTGAGGTGAGTTTTGAAAAGTGCTTAATATTATGCTCTGAAAGAACTCCTATAGGATTGAGAATTTTTATGAGATGATGTGTGGTGTACGAGATGATATAGGTATGGTTTACGAGATGAAAAGTCGTTTACGAGATGCTGTATGGTAAGAGTTGCTGTTGTCGAAAGAAGAATGTTGAGCAGTTTAAAGTTAAGGGTTTCTCAAAATTTTTTTTTCTTAATTTAAGCATTTTATTTTAAAATTTGGAACGCATGACTTTAATAGTGCGAATAAATATTAAACTTTTTCGGCGAGGGAACGTGGTCAGGAAAATTCATTGTAGTCTTCAAGTCTTCTGCTCTCCATCATCTAGGTGACTTTATCGCTATTCAAGTTAATATTGAGCAACTTGGTATACTTTACCACACCTTCCTCTGCCTGTTACAAACTTTGTACAAATCCGTAATACCCTTAACCCTTGAGGTGCAGGGTATGCAATGTACCATCACCAACAACAACAGCAGCTAAGGCAAAAGCAAACTTTACGTGTTGGATGATATGCAAAAATGCTAGCAAGCAAAGCCAACGAGAAATCGTGCCACATGTGGCACATACACACACACACACATTTACACACACACATGCCTGCATATCCAACGCTTGATATTTAATTCCTACTCCAAAAAAATAAAAGCATTGAGCAGCAGCGACGTCAGCAGCAGCAGCAGCGGCAGCAGCAGAGGCAGAGGCGGCAGCAGCAAACACTTGACCCAAAAAAATACTTGACCAACAAAATTTTGTAGCCAGGCCATGGCAAAAGGCAGAGGCAAATCGGGTGAAGGATCTTCTGCTAGCCGATAGTTGATGATGGCTAATGGAATGATGAAAGTCAATGCAAGTCAGTCCTTCTAGTTTGGTTCAGCTCCTGCTTTGGCATCGCTCCGAAGCTTATATTTCTGTTTTATAATACTCTTTATGTGGTATGCACTCCAAAAGTTGGTTATAGTTATTTTTTTTTGTGCTTGAGAATTTGTTAAAATGTTAAAATAACAGCAGATAAAAAATGTTTTAAAAAAAAGCTGCTCTTATGGGATGTAGCCAAATAAATTCTTCAAGAGACGCTACAGCTGCACTTGAGGAGTAGCGTTAAAAAATCTGAGTAAAAAGTTAGTATTTAGTCTTTAAATAGGAATTTTTGTCAAACTCATCTAGATATTGTAATTTTTCAAGACCAAAATACTTAAAAAAAAAATGTATCATTTTTTAATTTTTAAGTGTACAAATACACGGTATAAAATGTTTTGTTATCAGTGTACTTAATTACAAATTGTACAAGTCAAATAGTTGAGAAACATAGAAAAGTAGATAATAACAATCATACAAAAATAATCCAATATTTAAAAAAAAAAAAAACATAATAAATGAAAGGTTTAGGGTTAGGTTGCAATTTAGAGTACGGGAAGAATCTAAAATCCCAAAATTGGCATAGCCATGTGTTAAGTTACTACGAATGAATGCGATATATATTGAAGTCTATTGGGAGTAGAAGGCTATCGAAAAGAAATTGAGCTGACAAAGACAATATTGGGAACTTTAAGTTCTCGAGCAGCATTTTAGAGTAGGAGGAACGAGACAATGATAATAGTTTAAGGATTATCAGCTTTATAAATGTGAGACCACTTTTACACTGAGAAAAAGAATTCAAGAACCGAGCCTTCTGCTCTTTAAACAAGAAGTTTATAATGATCCAACAATTAGAAGGTCGCGCAATGATCAGGTCTTTTATTCGTGTCTCTCTAAAAAAAAGAGCACAGGTTCAATTTTTGTATGATAGCTATATGAAATAGTGAACCAAATTTTGATTAAAAATCGCACAATATAAAATAAATACATTTACGTTTAAAAAAAAAGACTGTAAGACTAAACATTTGTGTGAAGTTTGATCAGAATTAATCCATTATTTCATATAGCTACCATACAAAAATTGAACCAGTTCTCAAAATTCCATGCATCTGGAGAATTTATGGTTTCAATAGTAAGTACGTCACTAATAATGAGATAGAGAATTCTTTTTGCAAATGGTTTTTTGTGTACAGAAATTCTTAAGAGCCTATCGTTTTCGTCTCTCAATTTTCCCTCAATTTTATATGTAAATATTGCTATCAACATTCGAAAAAAAGACACATATTTGCAAGCTTCAAACGCCAATAGCTTTGGTATCCGCTATCCCGGATAAAGCTTAATTATAAGGCCTTTCTGTCATTTTTTTGTGGTATTTTTGTATCAGAGATGACATTTGTAGAGCATTTTCAAATATGTTAGAGCCGTGACGCGTTGCGTTTAACTTTTAAAACACCGATTTAAAGGTTATGTCCAATCCCTGATGTGCTGGGATTTCGGGGATCTTGGATTCGGATTCAGCTACCAAAAAATATATATCATACATACCCTGACTTTTGAATCCGAATATCGTTTGTTTTTATAGCAAGGCTTAACCTTCTGAAAACCGCATACAAAACTTTCTTGAAGTCTGGTTGTACGAAAATGTAGCGTGTTGTTGACGTCGATATTCCCCAAAATCTCATCACGTCAGGGCTCTGACATAATTTTCATGGGTTTTTTTTTAAGGTTATGTCATAGCTCTGACGTGCTGACCCCAAATACATGCCTACTGAAAATATATCAGATTATCCGAAAAATAATTTTATTTTGGCGGCTGTTTAATCGTAGCTCCCAAACATTTTCCTGTCATTATTGCACGGCTAGTTCGGTAAAACGAAAAATAACTATGCATATAAGTAAGTAAAGAGTATATGCACTTCGGTTTTCCACATTTAAAAAAAACTATTTTCATGTTTCTTTATGCAAAAAGCTTTGTGTTTGGCTTAAACGCTCATTAAAGCTGAGCGAAGCTTTGTGTCTTGTCAGTTTAAGTGGTGTGCCACCTCTATCGTTCCACCCCCCGCCTCTAAATGTTTCTCTAGTTTTACTGCAATTTGTTATTGTGTTTGTTTTGCCGCCTGCCTGGCTGCAGTTTTTATACCCTATACCTAGAGGGTCAAGGGTAGTATAGATTTCTGGCATCTTTTTATGAAAATGCTCAGCGTCACCTCGTGGGGCGATTGAACCATGTTCTTAACCACAAACGTATAAAATTTGAGCATTTTTGGTGCTCAGAAGGAGAAGATTACATCGGCGGTATACATCGGCAGTACAAAATATTTTCAGTCCTAAATAGTCGTAGTTATAGATCTTGTCGTTTAGAGTACTACAAGAATTACTAAGATTCTACGATTTCCATGGGTTTTAGAAACATATACTAATTGGGCAAGAATTTTTTAAGAATACTGACTGGTTCACTTACGGAACACTGCAGACTCAGTATATAGCTGAGAAGTATAGACATCGTGAATTCGAACACATTTGGTTTGCGAAAATTAGGAGGAAGGGAAAACTTCTAACAAAAACTTGCGGAGTATGAAGCTCAAACGAGTACAACTCTATTAGGCTCGATGCTAGATATCATTCGACTAAAACATTTCCAAATTATAAAGTTCTTAAAGAAGTGCCATCATATAAGCTACAAGTTAAAATTATGGCCATTTAATAACCTTTAATAACCGCAAGTTCGTCCTCTTTTCTCACTATGCATGGCATCTTCAAGGGTTTCATTTTCACTTTCACTCACATTACGTTATGTTCAATTTTTAAACCTAATAATATATTTGCTTTTATTAAACCAGCAATACTTGTGTGTTCTGGTCTTTTTTGCTTTTATTGTCAACAAAAAAGTTACAATTTGGCTTAAAACTCATTACACAATAAAAACTCACGCTAAAGATAACGATACGTCTCTACGACGTACTCTTTGTGCAATCGTACAGTGACTATGGCGACAAAGAGACAGTGAAAAAATGAAAATGTCTACATCTCGCAGACGTACGTTATCTGTCCAGGATTAAAAACTTAAATTTAAGTGAAATTTTAAAAATTTATTCTTTTGTTTATCTTCACCCTCTAGATTTTAAAAGCTTTATGATATAGTCGTCTGATTTCAAATAAATTTGGCTAGTTTTTGAAGATCGCATTACTGCTTAATAATTGCATATTGAAAATCAAAAAACTTTTTCATACAAAAACATAGTTTTCGGCCGATGGTTTTGAAATCTAGTGTCATGTCACCCTTATCAACAATGAAATTTTGATTTTTTTTCACAATACATTCTCCTATAACCCTATTTCCCATAAAACAACCTCAAAGTATTAATCTCAAATTTTTTTTTTTAATTCAAGATGGCTGCAGGGTATCCCTCGGTCATACACCGCCCCTCATTCACTTTTTTTTGTGTTTGTTAGAAAATGGTTTTTGTGATGAGCCGAGGGGTGAGGTTTGAAGGAGTACTTCGACTTATTGGCAGTTTTGATGTGTCAGCAGCAGCAGGTGTATGCCACAACCCCCCAGCTAGGCTCCCTACGCCCACACCATGCCCCATGCAGCCTGCTTGTCCAGCTGTTTTGCTTGTGTTGATGAAAGTGAGTCAAATGGTTTTTTGATTTGCTATTTACGTAACTGAGCTGCCTTCTAGCCAAAAGGTATCTGTGTGTGTGTGTGTGTGTGTGTGCCTCTAATTGTGTATGCGTATGTTGTGCTCTTAAGTGTGTGTGTGTGTGTGTGTGTGTGTATCTGTGTGCTTTGCGCAAATTTAACAAGTTCTCACTTGAGTCAGCAACAACAAAAACTACGCCAACTTCTCTGGAGCTGCCAAAAGGCATGAGGCACAGCTCCTGCTCCTTTGCTACGTCTGTCTTTTGCGTCTTGCAAGGATTAATTTGATTTAGATGTTCAAGTGTAGACTTGTTTGCCATTTTCTTCCGCTCTCTCTCTATCTCACTGTTTCTCACACTCTGCAGTGCGTGTATGTTGCAGCCTTTTTCTCTTGTTTTTTTTTTTTTTTTTTTTGTTGTGCCTCATTTTTCTTGTTGGCAAAACAAAGTTGCCTCGTCGTTGCCATTGCCGTTGACAGCTCAAAAAACACTTAAAACGCTGATTTACGTCACGTCTAAGCCAAATCCAAAATACCAACCCGCTCCCCAACAATATTTTACAGAGTTGCTTTTTAATTGAATGCGCCAACATGCCAGAGTTAGAGTGAGAGCGTACGCATGGGTAAGAGTGAAAAGGCGTTAGCAGGTGTTAAACTGATCATTACAGGGCAAAAATTTGACTTTGACTTTGTGCTGCATTGAAATATTGACTGCATGACTGCAATGACTGGCTACAAATTGATTTTCAGCTTCACTTGCTCCAACACTCACACAGACACACACACATTTACCCCACCTCAAGGCACACCTGATTCACAACACTCCAACTCTGGACCAACATTTTCCAGCTACTTTTGCCCTTTTGGGCTTTCGTGCTTTTTTCTTTTTATCATACTCTCAGCCTGTAGCATCAAAGAGCACTATAGATTTATGCAATTAGTAAGACCATCAATTTTTTCGTTTATCAAAATCCTGCCCACACTGACAACAAAAAAAATATAATCATTCATAATACTTAAAGTAAGACCAAATATGTTTAAAACGATTGCTTCATCTAAAGCATTCTCAGTTTTTTCACAGAAACCGGCGACATTTTGTTAGCTAGAGCCATCAAATCAAATATTTTCAATCATGTGAGCCTAATAAACAATTTATATTGACTTTTGCTCAAATCCAGCCCCTACTCTTGGTTACAAGGTATAGCACATTCGCACAACATTCCCATTCCGACTGATTCACATTTTTTTCTACTGCTGCTTTTGCTGTCCACTTTTTCGCTTTGACAGCTGCAAATTAATTAGATTTAATTATTTGGCAACATCGTTTTGGTCTTGTCGTTGATTGCGCCTAATTAACTGTACTTAAAGTTGTTCCAAAATTTCATTCATCCATCAAAGCCATTCGTATAAGCGCTGTTCGTAGACCAAGCAGCAAGAGAGTGAGAAAGATAAAGCGTATCCGTGTGAGTATTCTAGCCAGTATCTATTACAATGTGTGCTGCATTTATTGTACAGGATGTGTGAGTTGCGCTTGTATTTGTGTTTGTAATTGTATTGGCATCAATCAATTAATTTCTTATCAATGGATTACACTTTTCGCTACCAGTTCCAAATGTTTCTAACCTTCTGGGCACATGTCTGGGGGTATGTGACGAATTGGAAGCGTCAGAAGAAAAGAAAAAAAAAAGCTATTGAAATTCTATACAGGTTGCTGCTAAGTTGAAAATAAGTGCTCCTTGACGACGAGACGTTCTTTTGTTGTAGTCTCAAAGAGATAGCTTCTCATTTTGAGTGTGCTCTCGTCTTATCGGTTGAATATTTATGTAATAGTCATTCAAATTCGATATGTACAGAGTAGATTCAAAAAGTAGTAGAACTGAAATTCTAGAGCACGTTGGGACCAACTTTCAAAGAGATCGATATTTTTTACAATACCGCAGGCGGACCTGCGTTCGTTGTGGTCCAAGAACTCGGGAAAATCGCGACGGAGACATTTAGAATGATGAGGAACTTCTATGCGGCCATGAGCCGCTCAACTGTACTAGAGTTTATAAGCCTCTCCGGGATGGGCGGAAGCTTCACGACCTGTGACCAAGGTTATGTCACTTCTGGACTCTGACATTCGTCTGATTGTTGATGAGTTAGGGATTTCGTACGATAGGGTAAAAAAAATTATTATGTGAGAAAATGAATGTATGAATGTATGTAATGAAAATGTGATCAAAGTGAAGGCACTCCTGGACTCCGACATTCCCTTGATCGTTGATGAGTTAGGGATAAAGGAACAAAAAATTATCCAAGATTTGGTAGGGCGGAAGTTTGACGACCCATCGCCCATAAGTTTCCAGGATTGATGAAAATACGACTAAAGTGAAGGCGCTCCTGGACGCTGACATTTGTCTGATTGTTGATGAGTTGGAGTCTCGTACGGTTGTGTCCAAAAAAATATTATCCAACATTTGGAACGACGGGAACTTGACGACCTGTCGCCTAAGAACTTCAAGGATTGATGAAAATGTGACCAAAGTGAAGGCGCTGCTGGACTCTGACATTCGTCTGACTGTTGATGATTTAGGGACTTTGTAGCGTTCAAAAAATTATTATCGAAGACTTGAAGGGCGGGAGCTCAACAACCTATCGCCCATGAACTTCCAGGATTGATGAAAATGTGACTACAATGAAGGCGCTCCTGGACTGTGGCATTCGTCTGATTGTTGATGAGTTAGGGACTTTGCAGCGTTCAAAAAATTATTATCGAAGATTTGAAGGGGCGGGAGCTTAACAAATTGCCAGGATTGATGAAAATGTGACTAAAGTGAAGGTGCTCCTGGACTCTGACATTTGTCTGATTGTTGATGAGTTAGGGACTTCGTAGCATTTAAAAAATTATTATCTAAGATTCCGAGGGTTGATGGAAATGTGACCAAAATGAAGGCGCTCCTGGGCTGTGGCATTAGTTAGAAATTTCATATGGTAGAGTCAAAAAAAATTTTTTCGAAAGCCAAGTGCGCCAAGTTTGTGCCAAAAGCCCTTAGTGATGAAAAAAAACGTGAATTTAGTGCAAATCGGTTGCCACATTGCCCCAACCCCCCAACACTCCAGATCCGGCACCGTTGGACTTCTTCCTCTTGCTTTGGCTCAAGTGGGATCTCTAGGAAAATCGCGATAGCTCCGTGGAAGACGTCAAAGCGACCGTGACGCAATCTGTGATGAGGATCCTGAAAAGCGAGTTCCAGAAGGCGTACGCGCTACGCCTGAGCTCTTCCGAGTGCTACTAAGGATTTAGGTTAATACTACTTCTTGATCCTATGTACCCTGCAATTATTTTGTAACATTTTGCTCTTGGCGGAACGATGTTTAACATTTCACACTCGATTATTTGCTCTACTCCTGCTATAAAATTGAAAGATTAGTAAAACTCAAGTGTTTCCCAATTTTAGAGTACGCTGTACGTGTTTGGAATTCAATTCGTAGTTGGACTTTGCTACCATGCTGCTTGCTCTACATACCCTTGGTTGTTATAAGTTTATTTATGCATTTCATGTTGTTTAAATACGCTATTTATTATTTTTGTAATTAATTCAAAAACTCATTTATCAATCAATCAGCGAAGCTATGTGCCAGGGCAGGCAAAAAAAAAAAAAAACGTAAAAAGAAAAATCAAATGTAACCAAATTGAAACCAAGCTGAGACTAAATTGAAATGCCGCTGTGACGACTCCAACAGTCAAAACCAGGGGCGCATATAAGACTGGGGGTTGGCAGCACAAACAAAGTTACAAATCAACTAACAATATGCATAAAACTTGTAAACCGCGCCCCAACTTATTTTTTGTTAAGTCCGCCCCTGTGCACAACAACGCTGTCGTACAAGTGTGCTAAAAATCTAAAGCAAGGTCTTTTGCAAACGCTCACTCAGCTGGCAGAGAAGTTGAGTGAGCCACAAAGCCGAAAATTGGCTTACAATTGGCCTGTAAAGCGGCGTCGTCGTCGTCGTCCAATGGCCAATGACCATTCCAGTCCGGTTGGTCTCTGGTCGAGTCAGTCAACCATTGGACTAAGTAAATCAAACGTCAAGTGGCCAAAAGCGAATGAGAAAAAATAAAAATAAATAAATACTTTATATACTATACATAGTAAAAGATAGCAAGACAAGAAGTAAGTAAAAATAAACAAACATGTCACGGCAATTAAAAGCACCGACAATCGGAATGACATTGGTTAAATACTGGCTTACATCTCGGACTTGGCCACAAGACATTTACTTGGTCAGGCACAAAATGCCAAAAAAAAAAAAAAAAAAGCCACACAATGCCAATGGAATTTGCATGCCACTTTAAGCTGATAAATGATAAACATTTGCCTCAAACTCGTGGCATGTACATAATGCGTTAGTTGACCAAAAATTAACTGCCATTAGTTTGGGGTGCGTGTGTGCCTAGAGATTCGTGGTATCTCCAGCTGGTAAAAGTTTTCCACTTTGCCAAACTATTTGAAAAGTAAAACGCAACTTGCTCGAAGCATGCCACAACTGTCAACTCAGCTGGGCTCTCCCCAGCACCTGTTTGCCGCCCCTCCCCAGTATCTTCGATTGCGGTTAGTGTTGGTCTTCGCCAGCTGCATGATTTATGATTTTTCAAAAAGTATTTCCAAGCAGTCACCACACGGAATGTCAGCCAACACTCTGACCGCAGCTCGCTGCTGACCATTCGTAAAAGTTATCTACGAAAATCATTTTAATTGAAAATTACACATGAAAGCGTGCCACATGCCACAAGAGTGAGGCAGCCTAATATAAGACAAAAAGGAAAGAAAAGCTAAACGAAAGTGGCAACACGAAGTTGGCATACTCTGTACAGCTATTGCTCTCTAGTCGTCGTTCCTGTCATCATTTATTTTGGTGTTTAGTGTGACCGCTAGATGGCGCAAGCAAATTTTTGGCACTAGTTAGCACAAGTGAATTGTTGTCGCTAGATGGCGCAAGCAAATTATTGGCGCTAGATGGCACAAGCAAACTGTTGGCGCTTGATGGCGCAAGTAAATTGTTGTCGCTAGATGGCGCAAATAAATTGTTGTCGCTAGATGGCGCAAGCAAATTATTGCATATTTGTGTTCACAGATCCTTTAAACATAATTCAACGCGTGGTTCTGTCATCATTTATTTTGGTGTTTAGTGTGACCGCTAGATGGCGCAAGCAAATTTTTGGCGCTAGTTAGCACAAGTGAATGGTTGTCGCTAGATGGCGCAAGCAAATTATTGGCGCTAGATGGCACAAGCAAACTGTTGGCGCTTGATGGCGCAAGTAAATTGTTGTCGCTAGATGGCGCAAATAAATTGTTGTCGCTAGATGGCGCAAGCAAATTATTGCATATTTGTGTTCACAGATCCTTTAAACATAATTCAAGCTAATATTTTATAAATAAAAAAACAGCAAGGGTTGGTATAATTAAAAATGAATGAATTAAACAGCAATTTGGGAACATTTTTCTTGTAATGGGATGATTCAAATTTTAAATGATAGTACCCAGTGAGTTGAACTTTTTTTGGCGTACTTTTTAGCATTTAGCTTATTCAATAGTGTTGAACGATTATCGATTTACGATATAAGAAAATGAAACAAACTATATAAGCTTTTGGATCATATTTATGCAGAACTTAAAGTTTAGATTAAGTAACTTTACACTTAAAAAAGTTTAAACTATATAATTAGTTTAATTTTATTCAAAAAATTGGTTCGCCAATGGAATGATGTAATCGATAGTGCGACAGAAAACTCTTACAAACAAGAAGTAAGATATTTTTTTGTCGTTTGGACAAAAATGTTTGAAGAAACGGCTTTAAAAATCCGTCAAGAACGCTAATAATCGTGCTTGTTTTTTTTTTTAAGATTTCAAGCTAGTCGTATATACATTTTCTGCAAAAATGTTTCTTCTTATTTCCAAACATAAATTGAGATGATTCAGTAATACTTAGTTCCTTCTCAAATAAAAAATCTTTAGGCTCTACGCAAAACGCACGCTGATCAGGCGCTGCAAGGATTGGGCCTTTGATTTTTTTTTTTTTTTTTTTTGGTTCTTAAAACTATCCTAATAGCACGCAAGCTCGAACTTGACCTACGTTACAGTGTGACAATTATTTGTGTGTCGCAATGCCATATTTTGACAAAATGCTCAACATAAATTGTCAGGCTCATCTCAAGGAAACTTTTTAAGGAAAAACTCAATCTTTTTTAGAGATTGGCTAAGCAACAATTTCTAGCAATAAAGCATAGTAAAAAAAAAAATAATCGAATACAAGTGAGCGTGCAGTTATATGGTTTCTAGTATATGATGAAAAATATGACACAAAAAAATGTTCTGCCACAATATGACAGCGAGAGTATTCACGAGAACTTGTAATAAGACAAGAATATGATTTAATATGACAAAAAATTCATAACAATAGTGTACAAATTGTCTCGATATGACAACATATGACACGATAAGTGACAACCAATGCCATAACCAAAACACAAAGGGTCTAATAAATGATGAAGGAGTCATTACCTTATGAAATAATAAAAACCATATTTCGTTTTTCAAGCCAAGAAATCAACGAATTTTTTGGAACACCTGTGCCTTAGGTGTACCAGACGTCAGGTACGTTTGTCTACGATAAGATTAAATGTGCTTCATTTTTTTTTTTTATAAATTTAGTAAATCAAATGCTTTCTTAGAAAAAAGATGAAGCTTTAAAATTTTCATACACCTGGGGTATGGCTCAGATGTTGACGACTAGAATTTCATTTCTAAAAGTAGCTTTACATATTTTTTCTTGAGGAATTTTTTAAAATATAAAAAATAAGTATTGTTCAAATTTAATTTTTAAAGCAAATGAGTAAAATATTGTTTGTATAAAAAATAATAAAAAAATTCATGAGAATTTATATGAAAAATAAGAAATTGCTTTTTAATTGTGAAAAAAATCTTTAAACTTAGGAGATTGCCTTTGAAAATGAATTTAAGGCAAATTCGGAATAAGGAATTTTTTAAGGAATTCGGTCTAAACAAATATCCCTTTTCCCATTGTAAAAGTGTACTAAGTGTACTAAAAAATTTTGCAATTATTTATTGTATTACAAATCTCTCAAAAAAAATTATATATAAAACTATATTATTAATTATTGAAGCGTTTTCGAGCTATCTACTTTTTAAGCCTAGTGCCGGAACAGTGAGGGGGCTACACGAACTAAAAAGAAATTTTATTAGACCATTTCTCAAAGCATCCGCTAAAAGATTAGGAAGCATAAGATTTTGTTCCAAGATTTTTCTTTATTAGCATTCCTTTGCTACCCTATATTACCTTTATTACCTATATAAACATAGGCTAATTATACCCTGTACCGTATGGTACAGGTATGTATGTAACGTACAGAAGGAGAAGTCGGAGACCCCCCAAAAGTTACCTAAAGTATGATCAGAGTGACTAGAGAAGTCGATATACCCATGTCCGTCTGTCCGTATGAACGCCTAGATCTCAGAGATGGTAAGAGCTAGAGCAACCAAACTTTCAGATAAGATCCCTTATTAATCTATAGGAGACAAGTTTATTTTATTTTTTTGATATCGGGACTACATTATGTAGCTTCCATAGGGGTGTTTCAGAGGACCTCGAAAAAATGCAAAAGTTTTAGATGGATAATTCGTTTGCTTATGAAGATATCATAACCAAATTTGGCAATCGGAAGGTTTTTAGAAACCCCCAGCACTGTACCAAATTTTATCAAAATCGGTTGACTATATCATATAGGTCCCATAGGATCGATCGGTCGAAAATTTGTTTTTTGTACAAAATTCGTTGTGTTTCATTTGTTTGTGAAGATATTGTAACCAAATTTGGCATTAAGAAGTTTTTTAGAGTTCCCAAGCACTATACCAAATTTGATCAAAATCGGTTGACTATATCATATAGCTCCCATAGGGCAGATCGGTCAAAAAAACGATTTTTGTACAAAATTTGTTGTGTTTCGTTTGTTTTTGAAGATATATTAACCAAATTTGGCATTCAGAAGTTTTTTAGAGATTTTCAGCACTGTACCAAATTTTATCAAAATCGGTTGACTATATCATATAGCTCCCATAGGGCCGATCGGTCGAAAAAAAGTTTATGATTAAAAATTCGTCTGTTTTTGGTTGTTTATGAAGGTATCATAATCTAATTTGGCAATCAAATGTCTTTTGGTGCTCGTAAGCAATTTACCGGATTTTATTGCAAGCAGTGGTACAGGGTATCCCAAAGTCGTCCGCGCCCGACTTTAACGTACGCCATCTTTTATTATTATTTTTATTTTATATTTTTTTTTGTATTACTTTTTTTTCTTCTTCACCAAAACGTTCAAGTTTAAAACTATTTGCATTGAAGTTCAACCAAAATATTCCCCAAAGCAGTTTCAAGACTCTTGTGGACTTGGATATAAAAATTATCTTAATTTCTTATGCATCTCCTTTGCACCATTTTTTTGTAACTCTCTCAAACTTCTTTAATTATTATAAAAGTCGATACGGACCTTACTTTTATCAAAAATTCAAAATGGCTGCAAATTCTATTAAAATAAATCGGGCACTAAAAATTCCCAGAAACACTTTAAAAAATTTTTTTATTTGAAGATCACACATGCGAAACATAAACTTTTGGTCCATTTAGTCCATGAAATCGTTTGAAAAAAATCTCTAGGAATGAGAATATATTGTGATATAGTAGGGTGTTTTCTTAAGAAGCTCCAAACTTTAATATGAAACAATGAACTTTTATTTGTATTTGCTGCGAAATTCTATGGCATTTATATTTTAAAAACAATATCTAATAAATGACCATCACGACTAGCTTTCAAATAGCGCACTTCAATTTTAAATTTAATTTAATTTTTAATTAAATTTAATTTAATTTTTAATTTTCACAATTTAGAAGCGTTATTGACGCCTGATGATTTTTCAAAATTTACTGAATAGAAACGTAAAAAAAAATTACCGTATAAAATTGATGCCTATTGAATAATTGAGTAAGCTAAAAAAAAACACCCTTTATAAAGTATAAAACCGGAAACATGGCTAAAAAGTTATTCAGTCGCCTAAACAACATATATAACCTAAAGTCATTAAACAAATGTATCTTTTGAAGTTTTCATGCAATCGTGATGATATACAATAGATATATTCAATATATTCGATATGTCTAAAACAGATTTCTTCTCAAAGCCAATGTACACCTTGAGTTAGATCATAGAAAGCAAAAACAAAAAAAAAAAAAAAACAAAAAAGAAAACTTGAAATAGAAATGTATCGCTTTGAGCGTTCATGTAGGCCATGTCCTTGGGGGTGTTCAACTGTTCAAATGCTCGACTGTCCCTACGTACTGTTGTCCTGCTATAACTGCTGGACAACAGCGGGTGTCCAGGCAAAAAGGCAGAGGCAAAAAAGCAAAGCAAAGCCAAGGCAAAGTCCATGGCACAGTCCATAGCACGTACCGGAAATGTCCATTCACTTGCATATTAACAAAGTTCCGCACACACACACACACACACACACACACACACACACACAGACACATACACTCATACGTACTTAGACTTGGTAGTACTTAATAAACTCTCGAGACACACGGACGTACAAAGCAGTATGGTGGCCAGAAGGTAGCAGGAAGAGGAATTCGGGGTCGAGTAAGTGCCACATGTTGAAAGTCACAAAAGGCCAAATGTTGTTGGCTAAGAAGCAAGTTGCAAGCGGTTTCAATTCGCCGCTATTCAACATTTAACATTTGTACATCATACGCTGGTTCGTTGGTCGACAACGGAGTTGTCTAGACCGCACCCACTCTGTGGCACTGTGGCACAGAGGCACCTCGACGCTCTGTCGCTCTGATAGTGGCAAGGCCTGTGGCGCTGCCAGCGCTCAACTTGGCCGAGTGTACGAAACAGGAAAGTATTTCGAAGGCACCGGAAACCGGAAGCAAGCAATAATTCAAATGAATTTCAAATCAAATCATTACTAAACATTTACAAAGTATACGCCACGTTGGCCAAAGTCATGTTGTGGCCGCCATTTTGTGCCATGAACTTGAAAGTTTTTGAAGCCCAACCCGGCTAGCCTCGAGTCCGCTTTACTCTCGACTGCACACTTGCACATTAGCTACACAAAGCGTGGGTCTTGGCTCTTGGTGGCTCGTGGCTTGCCATGACTGCTCTTGGCAGCTATGATACGTTTCCAAAAGATATGCTAGTTTTAAGGATGGTCTTCTTCTTCGTGCCATAAGGCATGCAAAGTGCCTTTGCGCATGTTGGTTCGGTTCAGTGATTCGAGGAACTCGCTTCGGAAAAGTGACTTTAGTTGGGTGCAGTGCAAGGAGCTAAAAGCGCAACAAATCCCGACTCATTTTCCACAGTGTTTCAATTAAAGACTCTTTTTTCGGTTAATGTGGGTGGTCTACGTAGTAGGTAGTAAGGTATTTGAAAGTTATATCAGATTGATTGGATTGGTCCTATGCTATCGTCCATATCCAAGCCCTGAGGGCATTTTGCGTCTTCCAGAAACTAATATCTGGCTTTGTTCTTGCTTCTACGCAACAACTTTTGACCACAAAAACATCTGTGTTTTAAAAATAACAAGACCCTAGGAATAGCTTCAAAGTTATTGTCAAAATTTGACCAACTAAACTCTACTAAACAATTTCAATATGCAAAAATTTTAATATATACATATGACCTTAAGTCACAAAAATATTTTTTGCGATCTTGATATTATGTGAGACATCTTTTTATTTAATTTAGGTTTCCAGATATCAAAATATTTCGACAAAGTTTAACTTTGGGAAAATAAATCAAAATTATTCTCCAATTAACAAGAGATTTGGCAGTAATGCACACGTCTATTAATAATGATCATTAACCGACGGTCTGCTATGTGCCTCTCACCTTTGAACATTCTGGAAAAATTTTTTAAATCATTTTTTGTAAATAACGTTTAGATTGAATTCTTTTTTTTAACTAGTATTGTATGATTTTTCAATATACACCCAATTCGGTTTTTACACGGCCTTTTTTTACACGGTTTTAAAATAATTCGGTCCCGGAAAAATATTTTTTACACAACTTCGTTCGATTGAGCACGATTAAAAAAAACCAATTTGATTGAAATTTTGAAGAAAAATATTTTTATCAACCTAATCTTTCAGAAGTTCAGTTAGGGAATTCCCCTTTGTTATTTATTTTCACAGTAGCTTAAGTATTTACTTCATGTCTGTTTTTGCGCGTTTCTTTTTACACGGTTTATATATAATTCTAATTCTTCTACAAAAAGAGTAAATAATTATTAAAATCCTCTACACAAGAACACATGACAACCTTGACAAAAAGCTAAGAAGGGATACTCAAAATAAAAAAAAAATTTTAAATAAAATTTAATTTTAATTTCATGATTTAAAATTAATATTAGGGTGACTATTAAAAATATTAGAATGTAAAAAATAAAAATAAAAGCCTATACTTGGCTGTGAGGTTAAAAAAAAACACATTTTACTCGTGATACTAATAAGCATAGTAGAAAAGCGCCTGGAAATGAGATAATAAATGAGAAAACTTCAAAATAAGAACTATTCAAAATAGCATATTAATAATAAAGATGGCGTACGTTAAAGTCGGGCGCGGACGACTTTGGGATACCCTGTACCACTGCTTGCAATAAAATCCGGTAAATTGCTTACGAACACCAAAAGACATTTGATTGCCAAATTAGATTATGATACCTTCATAAACAACCAAAAACAGACGAATTTTTAATCATAAACTTTTTTTCGACCGATCGGCCCTATGGGAGCAATATGATATAGTCAACCGATTTGTGTTGAAAATCTCTAAAAAACTTCTGAATGCCAAATTTGGTTACAATATCTTCACAAACAAACGAAACACAACAAATTTTGTACAAAAAGCGTTTTTTTGACCGATTGGCCCTATGGGAGCTATATAATATAGTCAACCGATTTTGATCAAATTTGGTATAGTGTTTGGGAACTCTAAAAAACTTCTTAATGCCAAATTTGGTTACAATATCTTCACAAACAAACGAAACACAACGAATTTTGTACAAAAAACAAATTTTCGACCGATCGATCCTATGGGACCTATATGATATAGTCAACCGATTTTGATAAAATTTGGTACAGTGCTGGGGGTTTCTAAAAAACTTCCGATTGCCAAATTTGGTTATGATATCTTCATAAGCAAACGAATTATCCATCTAAAACTTTTGCATTTTTTCGAGGTCCTCTGAAACACCCCTATGGAAGCTACATAATGTAGTCCCGATATCAAAAAAATAAAATAAACTTGTCTCCTATGGATTAATAAGGGATCCTATCTGAAAGTTTGGTTGCTCTAGCTCTTACCATCTCTGAGATCTAGGCGTTCATTCGGACAGACGGACAGACGGACATGGGTATATCGACTTCTCTAGTCACTCTGATCATACTTTAGGTAACTTTGGGGGGTCTCCGACTTCTCCTTCTGTACGTTACATACATTTTCGGCTTGCACAAACACAATATACCCTTTGTACCATACGGTACAGGGTATAAAAATAGTACGTTTAAAAAAATAAAACCCCACTACTGAAAAATCACGCTCTCAAAAATATGCAACAAGCGAATATGCTCATCTGAAGCTGTTGTTGTGTGCTCTCAGTTTCATCAAAGACAATATCACACACAATTAGGGTATTCACGCTTTGTGTTGAGTGGAGGAGTTGAAAAGTTGAGGAAAAAGTCCGCAGGCCAAAGCGTGAACAGCCCTGTTGAGTTTCATGAGATGAGTTGTTGAGTTTTCTTCATCTTTCCAGAGTTTGTTTACATTTGTAAATTGGTACAATTTACATCTCATGAAACTCAACAGGGCTGTTCACGCTTTGGCCTGCGGACTTTTTCCTCAACTTTTCAACTCCTCAACTCAACACAAACCGTGAATACCCTTAATGTTTTATTTGGTTTTACGCGCTCACATTTTTACGCTCTTGCTCTCTCAGCGCTCCTATTTTGACTTTTCAATTTTTTCAACGTTCGCCATGTTTTTTGTATTTGCATTTTAGGCAAAGTACCACTTGTCAAAACAAATACAATTTTCTGGAAATGCCGCTTAATTCCAGCGTGACAGGAACTTAAGTCGCGATTTCTTTCGCACTCACACCTCCATGGGGGCGTAAAAACTACAACAAATAATACTATATTGCTTACTTACTTGCACTTGCACAATTTTTGCTACCAACATTTTTCTATAAAAAACTTGTAACATTTTGAACTTGTTGGCTTTTTAGGCACTTTTCTTTTTTTCATAAGCCAAATTAAAAACATTTTATAAAATTTAGCACTTGTTGCAACTCATCGATGACTTAATTAACACAACTTGCACTTAAAAAAATAAAACAGAACAAAAAACTTGCTCACTGGAGCCTCTGAGCCTTGCCAGGACACACGCGCGCACCAATTTTCACCAACGACTTGCACACTCAGGCTTCAACACGCACTTTAGGTAGATAATTTATAAATTTATTTATTTAAAAATTTACACTTCTTGCCACACGCAAATAAATTAATTAATCATTTTTTAACGCGGCTTACACGAATTTTGCGCAATTTCCTTTTCTATTTTTTTCACCGCACTGCCAGACTTTCAAACTGCTTATAAGGCCATAAGAAAAATTTTTTGTTCTTATTGCAAGTGGAGCGGGTGGCAACGCTGTCACTGACCGTTGGCGAAAAGGAAGAGAGAAACTAAAAAGTGTTTAAATGATCGGGGCTGGTCGACTGTCAGATGCGCTGCAGCATTGTTTGTGGATCATATTAATGCTTGTTAGAAAAAATGGTGACAAAATGCATTTTTTTTTAACTTTTTTAATTTTCTTTATAAATAACGATCTATTTATGAAACAACAAGTAATTGGTGTAGAATAGAATTGGAATTGTAGTAGTTGAATTAGAATGTTCTCTGTCATTAAAAGCAAACTTTTTTTATGTATTAAAATGTGTATTTTTTTAAAGAGCCTTATTGACAACTATATTATAAAACAACAAAAAAATACTCCTTCATCATAAAATTTTAAGTAAAAAAACTCTAATTTTAAAAACTATAATTTTTGAAATTTCTTTTCTTTTTTTGCTCTACGAATCGCAATGCATTATAATTTTTCCAAAATCGTTGCGTGCAATTTTTTATGCCCTATGCAGCTAGACTCTTTACAGGTGATTTTTAATAAAAGGATTATGTCGTTTTGTTTTTTAGGCCAACTAATATGAAGCAATATAATAACTAACATAAAACCAAATACGTAGCAGAATATGTCTATATAGTAATATCATGACGGAAAACTGTAGACAAATTTCAACATAACAAAATAGATTTTGACTTAAGCTCAATATTTTTAGCCGCGTCAATGTTGATTATTCTAGTCTGTCACTCTACCTGCGGCATATTATTTTACAAACAGTGCACATGAATCGTAAATGCCCCATGTATCCTTTGGGTGTAGGGCATTATAAGTAAGTCACAGCAATGAGTTCGTCACGCGCTGCAGTTTTGTTAAAAATTTATAAGTTTACGCTTTCCAATAAAGTGTAAAATTGTGTTAAATCATTAAGTAAAATTATTAACAATAATATAAATAATTAAGCAAATAAGTGCAATTGCTTGAATAGTTATTTAAAGAAAATTAATAAAGTGCGCATTTAAATTGGCATTGAAAAGTGTGAAAAGGAAGGCCAATCGAATACAATGAATCAAAAAAGTCTGCGCATAAAATTTTTTACGTACCAAATTAAATACTAAATTTTGCTTACACAAATCAAGTAAAAAATTGCTTTGGCCTGTAGCTGTAAAATAAAAAAAGTACTTAATATTACTTTTAAAAAAAATGTACACATGTGAAAAATGTTAATTTTATTCCGTGCCTAAAGCACTATTTGCCTAGCACTGGCATCGCTAGCTCAAAGACGCTATTTGCCCAAGAAAATGTCTAGGTCTAGGTTCCTGTTCTCTTTGAACAGTTATTAATAGAGATCCCCATGCCCCGCCCAGGGGCGACTGACAAAAAATTGTCAGTCAGGGAATTATTATTATTAAAGCACTATTCTATTACGATACAGCACTATTTTATGACTACAGCGATAATTTTATTCGCTATAAAGTGCTTAAAATTTACATTTTTAATGGTATAATAATAAATATACATATACCAATGTATATATCAATAAAAATATTTGCCGTCTTAGTCCCACTGTGCAACTCTGGATGTTGCTTTATATTTTGAAATAAAACCAGTTGGCCTTTTTTCTGCACACTGATGTTATCTAATACATTGAAAATTGGTCAACTTAGTTACCTGTGCGCAGACTTTTTTGGTTTATTGTATGCAAACGGTTTTATTTGTTTTTTGTTTTTGTTCTGTGCAGCGAAAGTGTTAAGTGCCGTCGCGTGTGTGTGCGTGACGAGATGCGCGCGATGATATGTGATTCCTTTTTCTATTCTTCCTATTTTTCTTTTCTGCATTGATGGCAATAAGTGTAAAGGGTACGGCTAATCGACGCGTTTATCTCAAACAACGATTGTTGTCCTGTTTGTTTATTTTTAATTAAGCGTATTTTAATGCAAGTGCAAGCAGTGCAGTTTTCGTTTATTTACAGCGAATAATTATATAATAAAACAAACAAAAGTTTCTATTTTGTTATTGAACTTCATAATCAAAAAAAAATTTTATGTTATGCAGGTAAGTGGGAATGTTTTTTTTTTTCGCATACAGTGGCTGACAAAATATTGGCACAGCACAGACGCCATAGTTAAACCCATTTAAGATACTTTGTACTAATTAACAATAATTTAAAATTTAATGCATTTTGGTTTATGTACTCAGGCCAGCTATATGATATAGTGTTCCGGTTAGGACCAAGCTGGGTACGTATATGTACATACTTAAAATATTTGCAATTTTTGGGAAAGGTTGATTAATGACGGAGTTATGGCCAAAACCAATTTCGGGTTATATGGCAGCTATGGGGGACGTCTTTGTAAGAACCGACCTAACCTAGTATTGATAAATTTTCGAATAGAAAAATTAAATAAGTTCGGTGCCGTATTTTGAAAGTTTAAGTTGAAAGTTTGTGTAGATTGTTTTTGGTAGCTATTACTAGAAAAAGCTCTCAATAAATTTGCCAACATGAAAAAAAAACACAAATTTGTTGTAATTAAATAAAAAAAAATTAGCTTAATGACAAACTTTTGAAATTGAAACTAATCTCATATGAACTTGCTTGAAGCACGCAAGGGGCGTAGAGTATATTTTTTTGAATTTAGCATATTTTTTTTTTAAAGCATAAAGAAATTTTCCACACGTTCTCTTGAAAAATTAAATTTTGTAGATAATTCGGAACAAAGTTAGAAAAAAGAATGCGAACGACCTTGGGATATCAGGTACCAGCACATTGCTATCAAATCCGAACTCTAAAACACTTCGAATTCCAAATTTTTGGGTTTTTTTAAAGCTGCTCTGAAATATGCTTTTGAGTGTTATATAATATAATCCCGATATAAACAAAAATAAAATGGACTTGTCTCTTATGGAATAATAAGCGATCTAAACTGAAAGTTTGGTTGCTCAAGCTCTGAACAGCTCTAATATCTAGGGGTTCATACAGACAGGCAGACGGACGAAATGTTCAATATGCTCCATGAACTGACCCAGAGTCGCAGATACAACCACGAGCTCTTTCTCAATTATCTGGTTTATGGAAATCTTAATCTCGTGCTGAATTGCGACAATCTACTAAACGTGTTTGGGACCGCTGAATACGAATCTAAGATCCAAAAAACCATATCACTTGAGCGAACTGACTAATAACCAAAAAAAAACGCGCAACAAAATTTTTTCGAGTCCGGGTGTACCACCATGTACACTATGCGTTTTTGGGTTTGCTAACTTCGCATCTAAGATCCAAAAGATAACATAGCCTCCAAAATATCGGAATTTAGTCGCTTAGGAACAAACGACATTCGCATCCCTGGAAACGTTTTATGCAGCTCAAGTATACCATTTAGGCTCGAGCTACGTTACCTTATAGTGATTAATTTCTATTATTATGACACTGATTAGAGCCACTTACAGGCTCATTACAGTTATGAGCACATAATGCACACCAGTTGCCCAGTTGGCCAAGTGAACCAGACGAACCAGCCGAACCCACTGAACCAAGCTGCAGGTAGCCAGCCACAGACATTTATCAAGACATTGGCCGATGACATGCCGAGCCGTGCCCCAGTCAAGTCTTGCCAAACAGTGGCGCAACTAGAAAAATATTCGAGCTGAAGACTTCACGTTTGTAGCATAGTGTAATTTCTGGGCAAGTCTGCAGCCTCAGCGCTAGGCCCCTGCTAGCGCCGCTGCTTTATGGTTATGACCAGAGCAAATCGGCCGGCCAGTTGGCGCCAGCCAAATGCACTTGGCCAACAGCTACGACAACGACTCGAACTTGGACTCGGACTTGGGCGAGGTGCCCACGCAGAACCGCATAAATTGCCATTAAGTAGCGCACATTGTAGCTCGTTTTGCAATAGTTTATGACAAGGCACACAAATTAATTAAATAAATAAATAAATTACGCTTAAATAGGAGACGCAGGAGAGGAGGTAAAAAAAAAAAAAAAAAAATGCAATTAGTGCTTCCAGTCTTCGGTGGTTGGCGCTTAGCCGCGATTGGGACGCACAACCATCACCTGGGGTCGGTTCTTGCTGGGACGACGCCGGCGCTGCGCATTTCCACGTCTGTTGACCACACGGCGACGATTTTGGTTACGCCGGCGATTACCACCGCGTGTTACACCCGAGGCTATAATTTGTGGCAACAAGTCGACAATGGGTGAGCCACCGTAGATGGCTGAGTTTACGGCCGAGTTAGAGCTGGAGCTGGAGGAGCCGCCCACATTCACATAGATGGCGCCATTAGAGGTAGCAGTGCCCGAGCCGGTGCCAGTGCCTGTGACTGTGCCAGTGCCGGCGGTAAGTGTGCCCACATTGCTGGTGGGACGCAGCTGCTCCAGCAAATCTTGTTTTTGTGTTATATACTGATTCAGTGCAGAGTTCAGTGAATTGCTGGAGCTGGAGCTGGAGCCGGTGCTAGTCAGTCCAGAGCCCAGAAAACGTAGCTGCCCATTTTCATTGCTGTCCTTAACATACAAGCCCGCCAGCTGCGACTTCGGTTCCTGTTGCTGTTCAAGTTCCACGGAAATCTCATCGTCTTCAGCCAGCTGCTGCTCCTCCAAAGCTGCACGTGCAAGCAGCAGCTTTTTGCTGGCTGCCTCCACGCGACGACTGCTGCCCGCGAGCAGACCCAGAACTAGTGCTAGCAGACAAAGTTGCTTTAAGGCCATGTTGGAGCTATGCTTGTTGGCTACTACTGTTGTGCTTGGACCGCCAACCGGCTGGCTTTTATACTGGGAATAGCCTACCAAGCTTGGCCAAAGCTGCATGATATGCAAATTTCATTATCACGTTTGGTAGCCGCCGCCACGCTTTCTTCCAAGCAATTCTTCTATTGAAGTTTTGCCAAGATCATCTAAGGGCTTCTGGCTTAGAAAGTGCTGATCCGCATGCCGGGCGCCTCCAGCCAAATTGAGCGTAAATAATAATAAGAATAATGAGAATAATAAGCGACGTCTGTTGCGCCTCTTGCCGCTGCTTTCTTTCGATGTCAAGTGGTTTAATCTTTTGTTTGCCCAAGACACAACACCGAAGAACCACGACTCAAGTGCCAACCATAAGCTGAGGCTCTACATGAGTTGAGCTCTTTGGTCGGGTTTCTGTTGCTGCGTACTTTTTTTTTTTTTTTGATTTTTTTTTGCTTATTTTTCAACTGCTCTCAAGTTGGCAACCCAATCTTCGCATCTTGGCATCTTTCGCATGCGGGGCGCACTTTAATTAAAATTTAAAATGAATGCAACGCGAATGTTGCGCATTTTTGGGCTAAAGTGGCACCAAGCAGTAACGTGTGCCATATATGGAGCACACTGTGCCACAATTTAGCTGCTTTGAGCACTTGAAGTGAGTCAATACCACATGGTTAGTGCTCTTAACCAAAGATCCGCCCAGAACCAGTTCCATGTAAAAACAATCGAAAGTAAATGCAATTGTCTTGTAATTTTTTATGTTCAATTCAAATCTGTAGTAGACATAAAAGTTGCTCATTAAGAAAATTTCGAAAGCATTTTGATCGAAATTTCAAAATCGAATGGAATTCAAAATGCATTGAGACATATGTTTATCATCGCTTTTCTTACATATTAAAAGCTAAAATACTAATGAGCTCGATTTTGATGAATTTTTGTGGTGTATTTGGAAGAGTTACAGGAAAGTTATTTCTATTATTTCGAATTTAACCAAAAATCATTCATTTTAGAACCCCTTTTATATAAACTGCAAAAGTTTTCCACTTTATATCTTAAAAAATAAATTGAATGTTAAAATCAATAGAAATAACATATAAAAGGTACCATTAATTTTTTTTTTTTTTAAATATCCCTTTTCTGAAAGTTTGTCATGATTTGAAATATCGAAAAAAGGTTTGAACGATTTCGTAAATCATCATTACCTTTACCGATACCAACGATTGCTCTGGATTCGAAAGGCAATTTGTATACGCAGTTCGTCCTAAAGATAACAAAATGTCCCGTGACATAGTGTCGAAGCTTTGATAAAGTTTGACTTTTGGTCGCATCAGATAAGACAATATTCCAACATGATCTGCTGTTCTAATGCAAATTGAAAGAAGAACGTAAAAAGAAAGGATTCAAGAGGTCTAGTATTTAATTACGCTCCATTTTATTGCTTATTTCTCTGCAGTTTGTTGGAGCGCGTCTTGGCGAGCGAAGCAAGCAGAGAGCAGCGCCCCTTACTGTAGGGTATTCCAAAGAGGGCTTACAAAATACAAATAATTCATAATTCATAATAATAATTAATCCATAATTAATATATTTGAACTGATTAGATATATAATATTGTATGTCGCCGCTTTGTGCCGACCCCGGACCCCGATTCTCATTTTCACTCAAATGTAGTGAAAATAAATATTCCTCAACAATTTCAATTAATTAAAAATAAATGCAGGGTGTAGCTGAGTAAGGAACAAAAAACTGCACTCAACGATTTTTTAAAATGACTCAGATCGATTCAGAGGTTAACAAAAAAAATTTTCCACAATATCATTTAAAAATAGGCGATTTTCTTTTTTATTAAATTGTGACCAAAGTACTGAAAACTTTTGAGCCACTTTTCTTAAATCTAAATCGGTAGTGTAAAAATTTAATTTTTTTCTAACGAATATTTACAAAAAATTTAATTAAAAATGTCTTACATAGCTAATGATTAATTTGTTACATTACATTATTCAATGCAAATAATTACAAAATTAGTCTTTTGACAAATAAAAAAGAAAAGCCATAAAAAGACATAATTAGAAAAATAAGCAATTTTATTTAAACAAAAAAAATTTTACATTTTTTAAAGTAATTTCCTCTTCTTATTTATACAAAAAAAAATTGTAACTTTTTAAATATTTTCCAAAAATGTTTTGGATTAAAAAAAATGTTTTGAGAAAAAAAATTGGTTTTTACATACTCACTAAAGTGAAAAAAATAAAAATAAAATTAAGAATTTTTTAGATAGCAAATCGTTAATTATTGTTTAATTTTATGTTGAAAATTGAAAATATGTACATTCATTAATGGAAATAATTGAAAAATCCTTCTTTTGACAAAAAAATTATTTTTGTTCAAAGTCGTGTGTTAAAAAAATAGTGAATATTATAATTAAAAAATTATGAAATTTTCTTATTTATAAAAATAAAATATTTTTTTTAAAGTATTTTCCATAAATTTGTTGATTTTAAAATACTCAGTAAAGTCACAATAAAATAAAAAGTGAAAAAACTTTCTTTTTTAATGAAGCCATAACTTAGCATTAACTTCTACTTTATAATTATATAAATAAACAAAAAAAAAATAAAAAATAAAAATCATTGGAAGTAGTTTCTTGCTGCTTTGTTTTCCTGGGCGTAAAAACTAAGACTCTTTAGGTAGGATTTTACTAACAGGTAGAATGGAGCAAAAAGCCACGATTTTATCTTGTGGAACATCTAGAAAAACCTCAGAGCAGTATTTTTTGGTTTCAAGGGCATCCGTTATAATGTTGACTAGTTGATGACATTGTTCAATAGTTCCATGACCTTTCCTGAACCCAAACTGTCGTTCCGATATGATGGCAAGAGGTGTAAAAATAAATAAATTTTTTGATAAATATTTATTTACTCAAAAAGCTCAGTTGACTTTAGATTATAAAAAAATGTGGTACAGTCGAGGCGGTGCCCGACAGTGGAATACCCTGTACCTTTTGTGTAAAAAATTTTTCCTGCATATTCCATCTAAGAACTTTCCAATTGGAATTTATTTTTTTTTGGTGAAAATCGATATTTATACCTATAAGTTCCCTAAATTTTTACCGATTTTGAGGAAACTCGAATGTTACGTCAAAGAAGTTATTTAAAGTATATGGGGTAAGTTTCAAGTTGGTATGTTGAGGGGTGTGGGAGAAAACACGGTAAATGGATTGCGGGGGGTGGGGGGACCGCATCGATAAAATTTGGATGTGGATTTGTTCATTAGAGCCACATGAATGAGCTTACCAAAAATTGTGATTCTAGGTCACTTGTAGCCATAATTGCGTAGAGTCAAATATTGATGCACTTTATGGGCAAGGGGCAGTGAAATTTGTACATTTTTGACTATAACTTTTTCTGTATTTGTCCGATTTTGTTCATTTTTTACACATAGATGCAAGTATCCACGACGCATCGCTCTGTTAAATTTCAAATGAAAATATTAAACGGTGTGGCTAAAAACCGCGAAAATCTACAGCGGGGGAACGGGGAAAGATATTGACATGATTCAACAAACTTCATCTGCTTAGGAAATATGCGAACCAGCTGGTAAAGTTTCGTGTCTCTAGCTCTTACCGAGGTTATGATAAGCATTTTGGTATAAAGGACTTGGGGTCTGCCACGCCTCCTTCTGTCCGTTACATACATTGCACAAATCTAGTATACCCTTTGTACCTATAGGTACAGGGTATAAAAAGGAATATAATCGTATAACCTTACGCGTTGCCTCTGTGGGAATGGAGTAAGCGCTTGTGCCTGTAATCTCTACACGCTCCTAAATAATTCTAAGAAATTCGTCAATTATAAGCTTTCTAAACACGGACGTTTTTGGGCTAAAGTTCGATCTTAAGTGTCATCTGACATAGCTATTCTATTAAATCAGAATTCAATTAAAAGAAAGTGATAAAGTTTAAAAAGAATTCCATTTTCATAGAGTTTGAAGGTTTATGGTTGTCAACGATGTTTTTATATGCTTTTGGGATCGCTGCATGTGAATGCGAGGCCCCAAAACCCCAAACACGTCAGAGTTCTGGCAAACCACAAAAACGTTGCATTTTTTATTTGACCTCCGTACTTGAAACCCTACTTCTATTTTTTTTTGTATGGCTATGATATAACATAACTTTGAAAAAATAAAAACTCCTCAACATATTTTTTCGAGACTGCCGAATTTTATTTTCGGTCTTGCTGATTGCGGATTCGTGAGCTAGACTCCAGCAGCAAATGCTTTTGATATAATAAATCCTGATTTGAAGATACTACTAAAAAAATATTGTTCGTTTTATAACTAAGACATTATGGTAGTTACGAAAATTGGGTATACGAAATTTTTGCAAAGTTCGAGTAATAGTTGCTCATTGATTTTGCCACACTGTGCTTAGGTACTTGCTTAAGTTTGGCCAAGAAAGACAGTTGCTGACTGCTGGCGGCGGGCCGTTGAAATAAATTTCACTTACGCCAACGCCACGCGGCTGGAGAGGAATACACTCACACACACACACACAAAGACTGACACCCCCCACACACACACACACACTCAGGCACTCTCATATGTGGTGCGTCGTTTACTTGGCAATGCAATTACAGGCGCTAACCGCGCATGAAACAGCAGCAGCTGAGGAAAGAGCAACAGCAACAAACACCAAAAACAACAACAACAACAACAAACAACCAACAACAACAACTGGAAAGCGGCTTAAAGTGAGGCAATGACAATTAACAACAGGCGACAAAACAACAACAACCAACAACAACGATGACGTCGTATAAGGAGTAACAACAAGCAACCAAGCAAAATATCAATGACAACCTGAGCAGCAGGCGCCATACTCGAGAGAGCGGGAGAGTGTATATTTATAAGTGAGTGAGTGTGTATCTGTGTGTGTGTGTGTGTGTGTGTGTGTGCAGCATTTTAACGCATATTAACAGGCTTGAATTTTTCAGAATGCAGCCAAGTGAGCGGTTTTTGTTGTCCCTTTACTTCACTTCACTTCCCTTACCATCATTTTTTTTATTTTTTGTTTTGTGCGAAAAACCACACGCAACATTTTCACGTGCAATTTAAGTGAAAATCGTTGCCATTAGAATGCAAGCAAACGCGTTCCACACACACACAAACAGATAGCTGGACAGACAGACAGACGTGACGACAACAAAATGTCGAGTACTCGAAGGACGTAGGAAAACTGTCAGACATCAGCCAGTAACTGTAACTTGGCAGCAAAAGCCGTTAGCTACAGTCAGGGACGCATCCAGGAAACAAATTTTGTGGGGGCTTCAAATTTTTCTAGAATATTTTTATTTACCGTAAGTTTGCTGCATTTAGTCTTAGTAATAAAAACTTGGGTGGTGCCAAAGCGAACGAGTAACAATGAGGCAGAAAGGCAAAAGTGCCAGACTGACAACAAACGGCTGTTTATAAATATCTAATATGGGCTTATAGTTTTTCTGATAGCAAGCAGAATTTAGAAAGTCTTGGGAACAAATTCTTATCAGAGATGCTGTACTGCAGTACATTTTTTAGGTAATACCTTTTTGGCAGCTCGTCTATGCAGATGCTACAATATTGCTACGCCTCATTCGTTTTGCAGTCAAGGCTCTGTGACGCGCACAAGTTTCCATTTTTTTTTTGTGTTTGTTGCTGTTGGAGCCTTTGCATTTCTGCCTTTGTGCATTTTTGCCCAAAAAAATTAACATTCCAATCATTTATTGATTTGGAAATGACATTTGAGATAGACAAATCTAAAGAAACTGTTTTTTAGTCTCCTATGTTATTGAGGTGGAGTAGACCCATCGTCTATCTATTCTTATAATATTGGGAACTATAATTCGAGTTGTTCGAACTGATGCTTTCCCAAAGGAATAGCTAGTCAGTGTGTCAAACACAATTGGCTTTGAGTGACATCATCAACGCGTTGTAGCATATCGTAATAGTTCGAGTGTAACAATTGAAAATGCATCTAAATATTGTTGAAAAAAATTATATTCAGTGATGTATCCAACTGTTAGAGCGATTGTGCACAACAGTATCAAAGGTCGTCTTGTGGATTTGGCTTCAATTTTGTTTTATAGTCAAAAATATGCGCCACTCTCTTCGGAGCTTTCGAAGACCATTTATTTTTGCAGAACCCTCACGTGCAGGGGGTTTCCGGGTCTTAGATTTGGATTTAACGAGCCCATAAACATATAAAAACATCCATAACAACAATAAATCGCAAAAAATATGTTTTTGGAGGTTATTTCAGAACCCTTGGATGTTGGTGTTTTTTTAATCTCGGACCGGATGCAGCGGCTCAAAATGCATGTGGGTAGCTCTGTCACATGTAAAGTTCTTAATACTATTACTTTGAAATAAAGCAGTACAAGCAGTGCAAATGTTTTGTTTTTGAGCTTGGATTCAGGGTGTGAAACAAATATTATCAAAAGCTGCCGTACATCTCAGCTTCTCGAAATCGAAAGAAAAATACTTAAAAAAGCAACAACAAAAATTTCGATTCAGAAGCCAAAATCCTTTTAGGAATCTTTTAGTTTTCATTTAGAACTTGCATATGCATCAAAAATCACTCATCAAAAAAATAAGTTTCCAAATTTGTAGGTAATACTTTTTTTTTTGGCAGCCCCCACACGGAAACGTCCCTGTCTGTAGCGATAGGTAGTAGCTACCCAGTATGCGTCTTGCCACGCCCATAAACCTTACGCCCAATGCGTACAAATGTGTGTGTTGCAGTGTTGGCTGTTGACAAAACAAAAAGCACTTGGCCAAAAAGGAAAATTGCAGGGAATTTTAAGTGAAATTCCATGACATTTTAATGGGGTAACTCAGGCACAGTCGTCACATAACAGTGTCTGCAAATTGTTGTTGCTCTTATTGTTGGTACTACACTTACATGCAAGAGATGGCAATTTCATCAACTGTCTTTGTTTTTTGTTTTTTTGTAGGTGGGAAGAGAGAGAGAGGAAGTTTCCTTTTTCTTTTCATTTTGATTTCCATTTTCATTTTATTTGTATCTCCCTTTTTTGGCTGAGATTTTGTCAGAAGCTAATTGTCAAGGCTACACGTGATATCAATGAATTAACAACGAAGCCCCCTTACAACGGAAGTGCTTTTGGACAGCACCAAAATAGGAACCAATGTTCTACATTTCAGTGGGGTAAACTGGGGAATGTACACACACCATCACCATTATCATTGCCTTCGCCATCAGCATCAACATCACATCTAAAGATCAATAATCACGAAGCAACTATGTAGGTAAGCCCCATAAAACAACTTTGAAAAATGTTACAAGCTAAAGTCATAAAAAATCAGCATTAGTTCAAGGGATGGGGAGAGGGGACACGAGGCAATCCAAGCAAAGGGGCGCTTCAAATGACAAACAGACGCGACAAATAAATAACCAGAATCAATGTTTGGTTTAGTTAAGAGGGAGTATTTTATGTGGTGGTTTGGGGCTGGGCGGGCGGTTACGAGGGCAGTCTGTAAATTAATAGAATTTCATATAGCTAGCATACAATAATTGAGAATCTATTTCAGAGAGACGCGAATATAGGATCTGCGTATTGCGTAACCTTCTAATTTTTGAATCATGCGTAGGAAGCGTGAATTTATTCTATGAAATCGCTAGCGATAACAGCCAAGGTAGGTCTGAGAGTCAACAAACCAATGAAAATAGATTCTGGGAATGCCCATAACTCATGACAATTGGTACGATACGGGGAAATGTAGAGTAGATTTAATTGTAATGTAATTAGTAGAGGTTCAACAGATCTTAGGCTGATTTATGAATAATGCTTGCTGAAAACAAAAAATAGGACTTGGTAGGTCAGATAATTTTTACTATAAGTTTTTAGGGATCACTTGATTCGAGTGCAGAGCTTAAAAACCACGCCTTATCAGGATTCTGAAATAAGACTAACAACCCCATAAAAAGAGAAACTTGGAAGGTTATATCAGAACCCTGAGCTGCTGGTGTTTTTTAAGCTTGGCTTGGAATTTAAGCGATCCCCAGCGATCTCCCGGCCTCAAAAATAATTTTATAGGGTTTTTAAGGTTAACTTAGAAAGAACTCTGACGAGTTGGAGGTTTCTTCACTTTATTTGGTAAACATGGTTTGATCTTCGAACCCGAACTGGCGAACTGAAAAGGATTTTCTTTAAATGATATGGTTGATGGTCCTCTTTCTTAGGCAGGTATAATGTGCGCTAAAAAAAAGATTATGTTGGGAAGTAATATATCATTAGACCAATATCTTATCACACTGCCCTCGTAGTTCAAGAACAAGATTGCTCTTGCCTAGCTTACCACTTAAGTCGCTGCTGTCCGGGCGACATAGAAACACAGACCCCTACGTCCAGTGCAACAGGAAGTAAAGAACAAAGAACGAATCTTCACGGAACAAAACTGAAATGTTTCGATATAAAATGCTAAGCGCTTGTTATATACAATATTTATGCGTGTGTGTGTGTGTGCGTATCTATGTACATATATATTGTACCTCGATCAACAGCAGCCGCATCAGGGGGGGGGCGACTTACATTTAATGCCGCGCGACAATGCGCCGTATTCTATTTTTAGTAGATCCAGACATTTAGGGGGCGCGATCACTCTTATAACTCCCCCAACCGCAGCCACACACTCTCTCACACTCTGCCGCTCTCTGAATCTCTGTATAGCTGCATCTCTTGCTGTCAGCCTCATTACGCTCGCGCCATGTCGCACCTTTATTAATTGCAGGCGACTCAAATATACGTGCAACCGGGAGGGAGTTCGGTTAGGAGCCAGAAAATGGGATCTTGAAGGCTGCTAGATCTGGGAGACTAAGCGAGTATGGAAGACGAGCATTTGACATGTTTAATGCGAAATTGCGCCAGAGCAACTGGGGGCGCGATATGTGAAGTCTATTTTTGGGCTACATCTATAGAAGAAATGCCTCGTGGTTTGTTGGACGTTGACATAGGCTGGAAAATTGTGAAAATTCTTTAGCACTGCATCTATTTCCGCCGCTTGGTAACAGACAACAGCAGACGACAGCAGACACCAGACAGCTGAGGGCAAAGTCTCAGTCTGTAGAATGAAGTATGTAGTATGCCGAGTTGCAAACTTTGCTGAATGTCTGGGTGGTTGCACTCCGCATGGCTGACAAAGGATTGGGATAAGATACGACAAAGAATTTTTACGAAATGATCTGCGTCGTAAAAAACTCGTGATGAAAATTATATAAACTACTCCAAATTGGGAATAATTGATCGATTTTTTTTTTCTTCATCAACAAATGACTTGAATAAAGCTAAATATAATGAATTATTATAATAATACTGTAGGGCAAGAATCTATCAGGTTAAGCGTGGTTCAATTCTTTTTATAACTCATAATATGTTGCTCTACTCTATGGTCATCTTATCTTTGGTTTACAGAACTATAATGGTCCCCCATTATTTTCAGTTCATAGCCGTCTCTAGCACATTTTATATGTCCTTTGACCAGTTCCCTTAGCTGGCATTCTAAGCAGTGTTGCTTTCATTTGAAGCCTTATAAGTATTTGAAGCTTTGTAGGACAGAATCTCATGATTTCCGTGTACTTCTTCCTTCTTCGTCATTTTGGACTGAGGTGATTCCACACTAGCTAGCTCCCAGTGGTAAAAATACATCGATCCTGTAAAATATCGTAGTAGCGATATATCGACGTTTATTAACTTGTATCGATGTATCGATTTATCGAAGCTTATATTATCTTAATTTTTGAAGCTCGATGTATAGATACATTAAATGAAGACAACATAACTTCGATATATCAATACATTGATGTTTTCCAATTGAAAGCAGCGAAACCATTACATGGGAGCAAGCAGTGCTGGAAAAATATAAATGTAATAGCACCGTAGCGGAGCATGGGCCTTATGACCATTTGATATCATTATCTTAAATTAAACTTCGATATATCGATACGTCGATGTTTTCCAGTTAAAAGCATCGAAAACATCGATGTTTTTCCAGCTTTGCTAGCTCCCATGAGCATGGGCCTTATGACCATTAGGTATCATTATCTTAATTTAAACTTCGATATATCGATACATCGATGTTTTTCAGTTGAAAGCATCGAAAACATCGATGTTTTTCCAGCACTGCTGGCTCCCATATAATAGCACCCTAGGGTAGCATCGGTCTTATAACTATTAGGTATCAACTTGTAGCTGTGTCCCCATGACGTCACAGCTATCATTTTACATGTTTTTCTGTCACGGTTTCCATCAAGAGCTAAACTTTAGTTCACACTCAAATATAACTCCAATATGTTTGACAGACTTGCACTTCACAATAGGGCAGCTCCTTAGGGGAACTTATCGCATATTCGATCATTTTTGGGTACTACTATGGATTCAGCCTGAGGTCTACTTTCTGGAAACAATCGAAAGTATCTTCGAATAAGAACACTGTCGTCGGCACAGTCTTGATTTTGATTTAAGAAAGTTATTAGACAATCTTCTCAATTTAGGGAAATTTTCAAACGAATTTCCCTGAAATACAATGAACTTGGCAAACTTTGTTGGAACCCAACCAATACTACTGGAATGACGAGAAAAAAAAAAATGTTAATTTTTTTTTTTTTGTTAAATATTTTATGTCAAAACCAAAACAAAAAGAGAACCAAACAATATTTAAAAAAATATATAGTAGCTATCCTTAATGGGCCGTCTTACGTTTGGCCTCCACAGCTGCACAGGCTGCATTATATGCCGCCTCCTTGGTGCCAAAGTAATCCTGCTGTGCCATCTGTAGCTGACGCTCCAAAGCCATCATACGATTCTTGGCTGCCTCCAGCAACTGTTGCTTGGATTGCAACTCCTGTTGGTTGCCCATGGCAACGGTGTGTAAGTTAACCAAATTTAGCTGGGCCGTCTTTTGTAGTTCGCTCAGGGAATCAAATTCTTGTGTTGCCAGACGTGCTGCATCAACGGCTGCATTCATATTTTTCCCCAAATTTTGCATTGAGTCGGTCTCCTCTTGTACCACAGCCTGCGTCTCGACTAGCTCCGTTTCCAATTGCTCGAGTAATATTTGTTTTCCTACCAGCGCTGCCTCCGCTGCCTGTGCCGACTGAAAGGCCTTCTCGGCCAGAGCGATTTTGATATGTTGCGCTGCCACCTGACCTGCCACACATTGTGCATCATTTGCAGCTTTTGCCTCCATGGCCGCCTTGGCTGCTATATCCGTGGCCTTTTTATTTGGATCTCCGGGTTTAAATATCGTTGTTATATCACATTTTTTTGGAGCAGCCGGCTCAGGATCCGCTTTAACCAAGTTACTGAGCTGTGCATTGTGAAATTGTAAAATGTCCTCAAGCCTATAAGGATAATGCCTATGTTTTCGGCGACTATGGTAACCGCTGGCGCCACAAAGCAATAGCATCATCATAGCTGGGATTATATGCATTGTCTTGAGCTAATTAAAAAAAAAAGTTTGTAAAAGTTTTATTTTATTTAAATAAATATATTAAAAATTTTTCAACTTTACCTGCTTGATCTTGACAAGCTTCGTGTGAGAAGCCTGATTATTTATGAGCTTATTTTCGAAACTGAATAAAATGCTGTTTTAAAATTGACATGAGGAGCAAAGAATATTGATGAATAATGGTAAATATCTTAAAATCTTTTTTATTTCCACATGTTTTTGTATATATTGCAAGTTCTTCGATTTTCATATTTTTCCATTACTATTAACCAATCCAAAAAAGCTCCATAAAGAGCAAAAGAAAAGGACTTAAAAAAAATACAGTCTTTAGTTTTTTAATATATTTCCTAAATAAAAGCAATCTTATTATGTATTTAGTTGTAGATAATACCTTTGTTTAGAAATTAGTTCGTTAGTGTTCATGCCAAAACGGCATGAGTGGGTTGAGCCTAGCTCCGTGCTTTGCTTCGCTCAAAGAGCGTAAGCTGCGCTCAACAAAAGAGCGTAAGCTGCGCTCACTAAGGTGATCCCGACGCCGCTCAGCTTATGCTGCGCTTATGCTGTTCTAAGCTGAGCGCATTAGAACTAGTTCTCCCACCACACTTAACGTAAGCAGACCCGCTGCACGCGTACTTTTTCGTTTTGCCTGGTACAAAGAACATTTACAGCCACATTCACATTGTCACTAAGCTAAGCACACATTTACATCAAAACACAAGACTTTTCACTGGAAAACACGGGAACAACCAAGGAGGAAAACACAACCAACACACAACACCACAGAAGCCAACCATCTTTACATTTGTATTCGGATAAAGGTTTAAATTTTGCAAGCCCAAGCAGCTTCTCGGTTCAAGAAAATATCTCAACTGCGCCAGAATTCAGACGCACGATACAGCTGAGTAATAAGGGTAGTGTGAAAGAGAAAGAAACTTGCCAAAACATACATCCAAAAGAGAGAAAAAGGATAGTCCTCTTTTGCGGAAACAAAATCTTAATGCACTATTTCAATGAACTAGAATTGGACTGGCTGAGGATCGCTGAGGATCACTGGGGCCTGTGGAATTTTATTTTTTATATATAATAATAATAATTCTTTGAAAAAAGTGGGTCAACTTTTGGAACAGAAAGATCTAGTCACTTTTGGGGCCTAAAGATTAAAATAAAATAAAATTTTGATTATTGCCTCTGTATCCTAAGATACCACGGGGAATATTAATATTATGTAATATAAGTCGCAAGATGGCCTCAAAGATACCTAAACTATAATCAGGGTGACCAAAGAAGTCGAACCTTGATCTTGGAGATTGTAAGAACTACGGTTACCAAACTTTTTAAGAAAAATTAGAAATGTTTTAATATAATACCTCCACTACGAATAATATACTATTTATGACACCTCAAAAAAAGCAAAAACTTTAAAGGGCATCATAATTCATTTATTTGTGCAGATGCATTTTTGCCTTTATGCCTCGTTGTTAGGGTTGCTCACGTCGTTATGCTGGCATATTTGCCTATAGGCATTTATGCCCGACAAAATGGAAGTGTTCATATATATATCAAATCATATCTATATATATCAAATACAAATCTAACTTTTTTTTATTTTATTATAAATTGCTTTACAGTGTATCTTAAAGTCGGCTGCACTCGACTTTAACACTAGCCATATTTGATTTTATATTTTTGCTCACAAAATATTAAAAAAAGCTACAAAATTTCAAATGTGCATGCTTTGGAATATTTATGCAGCAAACTAAAATTATGGCTTAAAGTAGTTACATTTTCAATGTTTTTTTTTATATTTAAATTCCATATGGGATTCCATTTAGAATTTTAACGCCAAACGAAATATGGCATGAAAAATAAATTCAAATCCCTAACGATTTAATGTCAAAATCCGATTTCTTAATAGCACATTCCACTAATTGAAGTAACTAATTATTTTTTAAACAAAAGTAGGGCATAAAAAAGTCTTTATTTTTTTTTTCAAAAATTTGTAAAAATAAAATTTTGGTATAAACTTAGGGGCACAATGTGTACACATAATATTTTTTTAATGTTGAAATTAATGTAAACAAATGCAGCACTTTTTATAATTTATGGTTTATAGTACTCAGAAATGACATGTTCAAAACACAAATATCTTATTTTTTATGATTTTTTAAGTGCCATTTCACAGCTACTTTTAGCTATAAAACATAATTTTATGCTCTCTAGTGACATTAGGCTTAGGTATAATTATGAGATACTCTCAAAATATGAGCAAAGTAGAGTCTTCTGAGGTTAAAAGGTGCCAGGGCAGCAGAATTCATGGATTTACTTGTTGGCATCATTAATTGCACCAAGTTGCTATGGGGATCACAGATATTCTAGATTAATAAAAGATACGGGTATATTACATTTGTCTATGTATATCGCGAGGACCGAATCGAATGAAGAGATGAAAAGTTTTTACGATTTCAAGAAAGAAGATACTCAGTGGTGGGTATTAAGAAAAATAAAATCTATGTCGAGAAACGAGTTGTGCATCAGGGATATCTTGTAGATTAGAAACTGCAGATACAATGGACGTGTCCTCCCAGGATTTAACCAAAAAAAGATACTCAGTGATGTAAGGCAAATAAGATTTATACCGAGGACCTAGTGGCGCGTCAGGGATATCTTGTAGATAAGAAACTGCAGATACAATATATCTGTATCCTGATGTATCGTCAGGTGATAGAAAAAAGATAGATACTCAGTGATGGGTATTAAGAATCTTAAGATCTATGTCGAAAACCGAGTAGCGCATCAGGGATATCTTGAAGATAAGAATCGGCAGATACACTCGAATGTTAAAAAAGATATTCAGTGATGGGTATAGGAACGACATAAAAAATATAGATACTCAGTGATGGGTATTAAGAATCCTAAGATCTATGTCGAGAACCGAGTAGTGCATCAGGGATATCTTGTAGATAAGAATCTGCAGATACAATTGAAATATCGTCAGAATGTTAAAAAAGATACTCAGTGATAGATACTAAGGCAAATATGATCTATATCGAGGGCCGAGTAGCGCATCAGGGATATCTTGTAGATAAGAAACTGCAGATACAATATATCTGAATCCTGATGTATCGTCAGGTGATAGAAAAAAGATAGATACTCAGTGATGGGTATTAAGAATCTTAAGATCTATGTCGAAAACCGAGTAGCGCATCAGGGATATCTTGAAGATAAGAATCGGCAGATACACTCGAATGTTAAAAAAGATATTCAGTGATGGGTATAGGAACGACATAAAAAATATAGATACTCAGTGATGGGTATTAAGAATCCTAAGATCTATGTCGAGAACCGAGTAGTGCATCAGGGTTATCTTGTAGATAAGAATCTGCAGATACAATTGAAATATCGTCAGAATGTTAAAAAAGATACTCAGTGATAGATACTAAGGCAAATATGATCTATATCGAGGGCCGAGTAGCGCATCAGGGATATCTTGTAGATAAGAAACTGCAGATACAATATATCTGAATCCTGACGTATCGTCAGGCGATTTAAAAAAGATAGATACTCAGTGATGGGTATTAAGAATTTTAAGATCTATGTCGAAAACCGAGTAGCGCATCAGGGATATCTTGTAGATAAGAATCTGCAGATACAACAGATGCATTCTCAGTAGGTTAAAAAAAAATGTACTAAGTAATGGATAAAAAGACAAATAAGATCTATGTCGTGGACCGAGTAGCGGAACATCTTGTTGATAAGAATCAGTAGATACAATAGACATATCGTCCGATGATTTAAAAAAGATAGATACTCAGTGGTGGGTATTAAGAAAAATAAAATCTGTGTCTCGGATCAAGTGGAGTATCTGGAGCATCTTGTGGATTAAAATCTGTAGATACAATGGATGGATCGTCAGCATGCTTAGCTTAAAGGAGCTTTAAGTTTTCTAAAAATCGTGGACATGGCAACTCAGCTATGAAAATAGTATAAAGGTAAGGTGATAGAACACAGGATAAAGAAACTTAAGAAGATTGAGATAACAGAAATACTTATTGCAACTTTCAATAAGTAGATTGTCAAAAATTATTTGAGAATAGGTAGAAAATGGGGATAGGTAGAAAAATGTTAAGTTTTTATGGAAGCCTTTGAGACCCGGTCAAGTTTATGTTAGAGATGGAAAAGAACAGCAGGCCATTGTCTCATTGTACCAAAATGCCTATCATTAGCATCGTTAGCGATATCCGTCTGTTTGTATGAACACCTTTATCTCAGAGACTTAATAACAGCATATTTTACGATTTGCCTTATTAATATATTATATTCCGCAAATATTTATGTACCTTTTGGGAAAAGTTTAACTGCCGCAATCAAAGCCAGTTGCTCCTAATTACTTTTATAAGCTATAGCATCTCTTTGTAATCCAATCCTTAGCAAGTGAGATTAATGCTTTAAATTTGGACAACGTTGTAACGCCCACCAAAAAAACTCTTAAGTACATACAGTTGCTATAAATTAGACAATTTTATGGGCGCAACCCAAACATCCAAAACATGAAAATCAAATTTCCAAAACCCGGCGACACTTTTCCATTTTCCATCACTCTGATTCCTTTTTTTTTTGGCAATTACTTGAGCCTGCTGCACTTGCTGCACTGCTGTTGTTGATGGATGCACTTGAAGGGCTGTCCACTTGACTGCCCTCTAAGGAATGTTTCAACAAGAGACGTGCAGAGAGAGAGTGAGCGTGTGAGTGAGTGCGACGGTGAGTGACTGTCCTGTGCTGTCCACTTGAGTGAACTTAATTTAATGGGCGCCAAAAATTAGAGACAGTCTCTCTCTCGCATGGCCATCAAATGCGAGTTTTATGTAAATGCGGCAAGAAACGATCCTACACGCCTCTTTCAGCTGCTCAGTCAGGGGCTCAAGTGGCCTGCTGCACTTATCCTTGTAAGATTAAGTGCCATCCGTGCCCAGTGTTGCCACACTATGCAATGCCGAATTCCGAATTTCGTATGGTTTTTCATCAACTTGAATTTTTCTTTGTTTTTATGTGTTGTCAGTTTTTCGGGTTTCGTATTTCACAGGGCTCTGGGCGTGCGGACAGGAAACGCACAAAAGGATAATAACAGGCGCTCGTCTGTTCGACGACGGCCAAATGCATTTCGTTACATTTGCGTCGGTGCGTCAATCAGTCCGTCAGTCCGTCAATACGACAGTATGTCAAACCGTCGGCTTCGCATCGATTTCAATGCGTTGCCGTCGTTTCATTTTCAATTTTTTGTTGTTTGTGTAATTTGAGGCGCAAGTTTTTTTTATTCATCTTGTTAGCGTTACTTGCTCTCCTTTTTATTTTTATTTTTTTGTTTTTCCTTTGAATTGACGCCGCTCTGCCTGTCTTGGGCTTGCTCTTGTTGCCCTGGGCACCTGACAGTGGCGTACACAGGGATAGTGCTCTTGGGGGTTCGCAGCCCTTGCAAAATATTTTTTACTAATCAGTAGTCGCTGCTATGGACAACAATTTAAAATTTGCCCGGTTCCGTACGCTAGTATTCAGTAGAGTTGGTCAGCACGTTTCTCACAAAATGAAACCCAATGAGGACTAATATTTTCTAGCAAGATCCAAATTACTTCCTAATGTCAATCCTATAAAAAGGCTTTAAAAAAGAAGTTTCAAAAACCTACTACATCAAGTGCGTTTAGGATGATGTCCAAATCTTGGGTCTCTGATGGGTACCCCGTCGTGACCCCTCTGAGAACTCTTTAGCGATTTAAAAACCACGGATATATCAAAACGGAATGGAATACTTTATGCCTATTGTGAGCTCTGAGTTCCACAAGTAGCTAAGTGATAACAAGGATTATGGAAGAAAGCGGTATGGTTAGTATTTTTATGAATATAGTTACTTTCTGGTTAGTTCGGGACCGGCGGTATATATTTTAAAAACCAGGCAACAGAATAGATTTAGAAAACTCCAAAACGGTATGGAATACCTAATGCCTCTTGTGGGACGCGATCAAATTCCCTTTTTTATTGGATTGTAGTGATTATAAGTCTCAGTTCCACAAAATGCTGTGGGATACCAAAGAATTCTGAAAAGTGCGGGAAAAACTTGTAAATCTCCAAAGCGGTAATGATGCCTGTTGTGGCATCCAATTAAATTCTCTGTCTTGTTTTAGTAGAAATATAGTATTAAAAACTCTCGCAAGGAAAGGGAATCTCGAGGAGCTACGGTACGGGATAGTTGGAATTTTTTCTGGTCCGATTAGGATAGTTGGTATAAATTTCAGAAACTACGGGACGGAAGATCTGGCTATGGCGCAGCATCTTTCTGGTGGCATCAGCATAGTTGGCATTAATTTAAAAATCCACGGGACGGAAGATCTTACAAGACGGTTACGAAAATGATATGCTGAAATGCATCTGTAGAGATCTCTGACGGCAAAAAACTCCAATTTAGTGACTAGCAAGATAAATTGAAAAAATTACCGAAAAAACTTCGAAACAGTATTGGGATGTTTTGGAACGCTAAAGAATTTTCTTGCACATTTTCTTCCAGCACTGCTCAGTAGGAAGTGAAAATATGTATAAAATGTGGAATCCCCCTGAAAATTATTCTTAGATCCGCCACTGACCTTAGCCTATTGTAAGTTCTGGCATGCTCTGGTTTGATTTTGTTTGTTTGTTTTGTCAACATTTGGTCGTCATTTCTTCCTAGCTGTATCCAACAAATCATAACCGTTTTTTCTCATGTTGTCTGCTCTTTTTTTTTCTTTTAAAATTTTTTTTATTTTGTTTTTTTGAAGTTGTCTACAGTTACGCAGTTTTTCCATTGAAAGTTTCGAATTTATTTTTTTTTTTGGTAGGAAATGCAACTCAATCAAAGACGCTTAAGAAATGCCAAGTGCCAACTGAGTTACTGGCGACTTGTGTGGCTTTTCTCACACATTTTTCACGGTAAGCCCCGGCGAAACCTTGCTCGATCGTCATATCAATGTATCTGTGTATCTGTGTGTGTGTATCTGTGTCTCTGTGTATGTTTTAGTATGCATCACCCGCTGGGCGGCAACTCATTTGTCATGGCTGCGTCCGTTGCTGCTCGCTCCAAGTTCTTGTAATGAATTTGTTTTACCCAAATTGAGCTGGAACTACCGGGTCTTTGGTTGCCACGCTGCATGTGGCCAAGGTTCGCCTTGAGTTTTCATTTTCATTTGCGCTTTCATTAATCTAAGATGCATGCGAGGATGAGGGGGCATGTAATTGATTTGTGCAGCATTAAACTAATTGCTGTTGCTGCACCAAGGCGCTGAGATTGAGATCGACTTAATGCTATTTTTTTTTTGGTCCCGTCATGCCTTAATGTCAACTTGGCTCTTTCAACAATTTATCAAGCAACAACAACAACAAAACATTAACCACAAAATTTGCCATCTCATTCAATTGGCTTTTGGCGTTGTTTCTGACACATTAAAGAGCGCCAAATCGATCATTATCAGTATGTCAGTTCATCAGTCCGTCATTTAGTCAGTCAGACGCTGGCGTCATGTCCAAGTCGCCACAAGAAACGCCCTCAAAAAATCATCCACCAGCAACAACAACAACAACGTTTGATGGTGATCACAAGCTCTGTTGCTTCTTTTGTCTCAAAAATTTGTATACCCTTAAAAAATGCGGGTTGCAGTGTATTGTAGATTTGTGCAACGTTTATGTATTGGGCCATATGCACACACATAGATCAAGCAGAAACCTATAAGATACCAAGATACGATAAAGATTAACCCGTTCTTCTATTTCGATCTTTGGTCAAAAAATTGTGCCTAAATCTTTAGAAAAGTAGTCCAAACTTTTTTTATTGTCAGAGAGCCGTTTTTGAATAAAGATGTTTTTTATTTCACGTCACAAAAAAATAAATCTTGAAACGAGAATCTTTAAAGTAAAATAAATTTTGAAAAAAATTTAAAATCCAGACAAAGATCATAATTTCGGATAAGATAAGATTTTTGAGATTCATTCTAAGGAAAAAGTGTTTTCATTTCTGAATAAGAACAAAAGATCGTTAGACCAAATTTTTAATGAAAATCTTAAAACGAGAATTTAAACTCAAATAAAGCTTGGCTCCAGCTGCACCCTGGATTGGCGACAATACAAACGTGTGATATATGCAATTTATAAAAATAAACGAATTTTTTAATTTTTGCAAAAATAAACACAAAAAAATAAAGCCGAGTAAAAATGTAAATTCCTGACCAAAATCATAATTTCGGATTTAAAATAATCTTGAAGTAAGATTATTGTGACTCATTTTAAGTAAACTTTTTTTTTCATTTCCAGCATAGAACAGATTTTGAGACCTAATAATATTTAAAATAATCTTGGAATAAGATTATTGTGACTCATTTTAAGTAAACATTTTTTTATCATTTCCAGAACAGATTTTGAGACCTAATAATATCGTCCACCGATTCTTAATTTCGGATTTTGTAACAAGATTTTAAAACTCTTGAAATAAGATTTTCATAATTTACTATTTTTATAAATTCCTATTAAAATAATAAAAACTTTTTTTTCGAAGTTTAGACTTTTAAAACTCTTGAAATAAGATTTTCATAATTTGCTATATTTATAAATTCCTATTATAATAATAAAAACTTTTTTTTTTCGAAGTCTAGTCTTGGTCTATATCGCTTATGGCTCAAATTGTAGATCTTTTTTTTCTTAAATAAAATCTTCTTTTGCTAAGAATTCTGAGCATTTTCGAAGGTTTTAGGGTGAAAAATCAAAATTTTACTTAAGAATTTTTTTTAATATTATTTTATGAATTTAATCTTAATTTGCAAATTTTTGGTCAAGCTATTAGATTTTTTAATGTTTTTCAAAACTTACATTTTTTTGATTGATTGTTTTTTTTTTTATTTATGGTTATTTATTTTATATAATAATAATATATAGATAGAATATTTTAATAATTATTTTACGAATTTTAAATTATAAATGCCAAAAATCTAAATTTAAGTTTTTGTTTAATTTTTTGATTTCAGAAAAGTTTGGTATGTACTAGAGTGCTGCGCAAGTAGAGCACAAATGTCTTGTAAGCCATCAGCTGTTATTTCAAGCACTTCATGTCTTTTGCTTGAACAAAACAAAACAAATACTTTAGTGCCAAAAGTGCTTGGTTAACAACAAGCAATAGAACATCAAAACAAAAGTGAAACAGAATAAACCTGGAGTAGAACTAAATGGAAGTAGAACCACACTGAACTAGAACCAAACTGGCTTAATATTATGTCTGCTGCGCAAAAAATCAAAACATTCTAGTGCACTCGCTATACTTGCCGAGAATTTGCTTCACTCAAGCATTTTATGTGATGTTCTAATGTTTTGAAATATTCAAGCAATGTCACGCACTGAAGCAAAGGCAGTTCAAGCACTGAATGTTTTGTTTTGAAGAAATCAGAACAACAAAGCATTATGTTCTGCTGTCAGCTCTGCAGTGAAATACAGTGCTTGGAAGTACTGTGCAGTAGTGAAGTGCGACGTTTAGAACATTTTGAGCAGCTCTCTAGTATGTACGCAAGCTATATTAGTCATTCGCTCTAAAATTCATACTAAAAATAAATACTGTGCTGCAGGGGCGGATCCACAGGCGGTTTTCTTTCTATAAACTACCGCGAAATTCCAACTTTAGTAGATCAGCTTTTTTTCAAAAATATGTTGCCTTTTTTTAAAAGCATTTTAGATACTTCGAAAGAATTGCAGATTGCCAAATCCTCTAAAAAGGTCTAATATCTGATCTTTATATAAGCTTTACTTTTCGAAATTAAGCTCTCTAAATTTTGTTCGAATATTCAAAACGTTTTTATAGCACAGGCGACATTTTAATTACTAGAAACCAATTTTTTGTTGCCTTGGGCTTGAAATATCTAAATTAAAATCTATCTTAATGATAGCTCCAAAAATAATCGAATTTTTTAAAAGAAAAATTTGAAAGTTTGACACTGACTAGTAACCGTACTATATTTCTAAAAATTAAGAAAATCGAAAAGTTTGGTTTAAAAAGTGGTCCGCTTGACGTATTTTCCCATAAATACACATCTGGAAAAAAATAATAGGTGTGAATATATTTATTGTTAATCCAGCTTTATGCTTTGTACGCCTCATTAATCTTCCATTTAATTTTAACAAATTGCTGCGCTATTTTAAAAAATAATTTTTAGATACTCAAAATTTTTCAAATTTTCGCTTTCATGCCTATTAATTTTTCAAGTATGTATATTGCCCATACATATCATACTAGTCACCAACATTGCCATGTAAACTTATGTGAGCCCGATCAACGACAAAACGTCGACATTTTCTCAAAAGAAAACCCCTATATACCTAAAATACATCAAAAGCGCGCAAATGTTTAATTTCTTTAAAAAAAAAATTATGCAGGGTATCCCACAGTCGAACAACGCCCGCAACTATTTAAATTTTTTTAGTTGATTGTTTCTAATTTTATTTATTTTTTTTTTTGTTTTTATTTTTTGTGGGCAGCTAATTTGGAGCGCTGATTTGGTCATTTGGCATAGCCCATTGTTTTGTTTTGGGTTTTTTTTTTTTGATTTTCTAAAATTTTTTATTTTTACAGCATTAAGTGTATTTTTTAATAGCATCGCTTCTTTCTACTGCTGCTGAAAATTAAGTTTTATTAATTTATTTTTTTTTAACGAGTGACGATCGCCAAGAGGGACCCAGAAAGAAATCGGGCCAAAGATTTATGCCAACTGTTGATGTTCATCTTATTGTTGATGGCGTTGGTGGCAACAACAACAATGCACAGTGGGCAAAATATTAAAATTTAAGAGCGTAAAGAATATTGGCTGTGAAATAGTACATATAGTTACTATAAGTGTAATTAGTAATTAATATATTTAACCTATTCCAAAGCTAAGGGGCATATTAATGTTTCGCAAATGTATAAGGAGAAGAAGTCAAAGGAGATCTACCAAAATTACCTCCCAAATTGATCTACATGGTTCTATAGCATCTACAATTCTTACCCGATTTTAAAGATCTTAGACTTGAAATATTCGTAAAAGAATTCTCTTTCAGCTTAAAGCTTAACATAATTTTTAAAAAATTTTTCTCATTAATAAAAAGCATACTAAAAATGTCTAATTGTGAAAAATGGTCAAAAATTACACATTTTTTCAACTTTGATTGCCTGTAACTTCGATAATTTTTACTTAATCTGTACATATTTATATATCACTCCAAAGAGCACATCAATACCTTTCGATCGTCTTTTATATACATGTTCACGAGATATTGAGGAATAACTGAAAAAAGTGCCCAAAAACATGTTTTTCAAAAATATCTCGAAAACGGTGCTTAAGAAAAAAAAAAATGGTTGCCATTTTCGTATTTCTCGACCCAAATTACCCTAAAAAACACATTTTTTTGATGGTTCATTTTTCGTGTAAACTAGTGTAATTTATATGTCTAAAATCTCTGACTCAGCAGTTTGAAAGGCACTGATTACCGCAACCTGTCCCTTGGACGCACCAGTATTGATACCTTCCTTGGCTTCATCCATGTTTTAAATGAATTTTGCCGCTTGCCAAACAGCAAAGATCTCTGACTGAAAGCTATCCGAAAGACTCTAACTCTTGAAACTATTCCATGGGTTCCGCAACTGAACATGTTCCATTATCTTTTGAAGTCTTTGGTCAAAGCTACCAAATCGGTTTTTAATCGAGTCCACTTTATGCAGAGCAAGAGTTTTTCCATCATTGCTTCTTTGTTCGTACCTTATATGTACTCGATGATATTCGAGATTTAGGTAAAGTTCCTCTTCATTTTAATCGTAAAAATCGGCATAGTAGGATACATAAATCATTTCATTTTCTAGTTAAGCTGAAAATACCGTCAATTCCGAACTACTAGTAGCTCCTTGATCATTTTTAAATACTATGATAAAACAAATGTAGGATTATTATAATAAGGAAAGGGGTTTCAAAGCTATTTTAACTCCCTAAAAAGCTAAAGTAAACTTTGAAATCAAGATTTTATAGCGAATGCGAGTATGGTGTGATCTTAGCTCCGTGCTTCACTATTTCTTTTTTTTTTAATACCAAACAAGAAACATTTGATCTTGATCCAACGGGTCTTGGTTCTATCCTAACCTCAAAAAAACTGTACAACTTTTTTTATCGAGATATTTTTATTATGCTATGCGGGTCGCTGAATTCGAATCCGATACCCCAGCCTCAAAATAACTCTTTTTATGGGAATTTTTAGGTTAGGACTAAACCAAGACTCGTTGCGTCAAATCTCATAGCGGATTCAAATTCGGAAAACATTTGCACCAACCGACATTTTTTTTTTGGTGTGGCTGTGTAATCAGATTTTTGTGGTGCCCCACAACTATCAATAGATTTTTTCGTTTAGAGAGCATCGAATTTTGAAACAAGTCCCATTAAATTTGTAGGTATATTCGTAATCTCCGAGAACAAGTTTTAGAATTTTATTCTCTGCACTAAAGTGAGACACACGGCATATATTATTTTTTTAAATATTATTCAGAATTTTCTTAGTTCAATTTCTCTATAATCTGAAGGTACATTTTTTTTTATTTGGAATTTTTTGTTTATTTTCACCCAACCACAACTATGTGCCTACTCGTAAAATTGAATATATAGATACATCTGTTTTATTTTTAAACTTATTTCAATGACTCGGCGAATATGGCGCTATATATCGACCGCAAAACTTGCAAAAAAGTAATCTACTATTTTGAGATGATAATTTTTTTCGCATTTTGAAAAATGTTTAGTTTGAGACCAATTATTTTTTACATGTATGCAGATGTCCTAAAAAAGGAAAACGCGTCCACCAAGTACTTCTTGAAGTCGCCTTTTTCTGGAAAAAAAGTTTATTTTTATAGATGAGCCATGATTCTTTGACGAAACGTTTTTAACATTCAACTCTCCTTAATTGCAACCTTAACAGCGCATAAAAATTTGTGGCCAGTGTTTTTGCATTTTGTGCCACTGTGCGACGTCGATACAATGCGATCCGGTCCGAAACGTTGTAGATACGTTGGCGTCGGCACGCTTTGTGCCAGATTTATTGAGACATTTTTCTATGGATTTGCGTCTATGTGCGCTTTATTTATTTCTAATTTCAACCGTAGAAGGCTTTGTCCCATAGACATTGCCTTAGTTATAACCATATAACCATATAACTCCATATAGACAATAGCCCATACCCATAATTTTATATTTTTACCGCCGTTTCGTCGCCATTGCCGACGAATTAGCTCTGATGAGGTGTTTATGAGCATGGCCAACATTTTGCATTAGTCATGCTCATATTCTATGCGAGTCTGCTCCGAGTATGTCGTTGGGGGCGTTGATACCATATAATATGTATATGGGGTTAAACTTGCTTGCCAAAGGAAATGCAATGTTTAATCATTACAAGAGGTATGCTTGACCTTTGAACGCTTAATGTACAAGTGTTGTATGGATGCACATAGATACACACAGTTACTGTAGTAGTATGTATTAATTAAGCTATTTATCTAAACTAATGCGAGCATTTAGCAGCCAAGACAAGAAGCAAATTGCACTCATTAGTAGTTAACTTCCATTGGGCCATCTTAATTCGACGATGCCGATGCCGATGCCGATGCCCTTGCCGTTGCCTTTACTCTTTTACGCTTTGGAGGCGCCTCCTACTGTTGCCATCGCTCTTTAACACGGTGTTTGATAATTGCCTTGGATATGTAGCAAGTGGAACGTTCCACTTGCAGTTTATTGTTGTGACAGGCTCGGGGCCAATGTGTAATGTTTTTGTTTCAGTGTGGATGCCATGGAGCAGTAGTACCAATTGTAGATATCGTCACTTTGGCTTGATCAACATGGCCAGACCAACTTGGTCAGACAGCGCGCTATATCATCATTAAATGCCGGCGGCTTATCTCTGACCCAACTACAACAACAACAACAATGTACCCATCATTAGCTTGATTATGATTATCAATGAGCACATCTCAGTGTGCTGCTCACATTAAATAACAGAACTTGTCTTTGTTTTTTGTCTTGAACTTGGTCTTGGTCTCTATGCTGCCTTTTGTCTTTTGGTTCTGGCCAGTTAAATGGCCAACAACTGTCCAAAATCGATTTGATTGCTTTTGGCGTTTCAATTTCTTTATACTCTTTTGAAGGCTTCATAAGCTTTGCTTGGCAGTGCAGACAGAGCAGAGTTGAAGTAAGATGGGGCAAATCCGACCTAGTAATTGGTTTTGCTTATAAAATGCTTACTTGACAACGTATCAACTCCGCGCACTGTCGGATTTGCCCCACTTTACCCTATATATCTAAGCCTATGTACCTAACATGGCAACTTTTTAAATATTAGTGGGCCAGCTACGGTCAGGACATGACTTTATTTTAATCTTTCCCGATACAAGTTGGTATCGCATCGAAGATATATCGAGATTCAAAATATCGCCATTAAATATTTGGTATAGATTCCCAAAAGTGTTCAAATAAACCGAATGGGTAATGAATAACACAGCCACAGAAAAAATTTATTTTGTACTTTTCTTTTATTTAAGACAAATTTTTTTTTTAATATATCGCGTTACAAATTGGTATTGCTCCGACGATATATCGAGACTCAATAAATCACTATCAAATATTCAGTATGGATGCGGAAATGTTAGATACACAAAATAAATCCAACTACACAGCCACACAAAAAAAAAGTGTCGTTATCTGGGGTCCGGGAGTATATTGTCTAATTTCAACCCGCTGAATCCGAATCCTCTATCAGAATTGGCCCAACCAGGGCCAACCTCAAAAATCCCAATTAAACGAGTTGTTTTGAAGGCTATCTCTGAAATCTGACGTGCTGGGGAATTTTTTGACATGGAATTCGGATTCAGCGTAGCCAAAAACATTGTCGGAAAACCGGTCTAGGAAAATTGTCATGGTATTTTCGGAAGTTTTGTTAAAACACAGCTACACGCAAAAAAAAATCGATTTTCAATTTTAGAGCCCTGACCATGTTTTCTATATATTTTAGGGTCACTGAATTTGAACTTGAAAAATCCCCAACACGTCGGGTTTCTAACATAACCACAAAGAACCCCCACAAAACGAGGTATTTTGGAGGTTATCTCTAAGGCATTTGGACTTCGGTTTCAAATTCAACGAGCTAAAAAAAACCTCACCGGACAAGCGATCTCGAAAAAAGCTAGAACCTAGAACCCATGGAGCAATTCTGTTAGCAGATTCGGGCTCAGCGCATCAAAATCTATCCAAAAACATGAAATCCATTAAAGTCTTACGATTCTGGTTGCGTCTAGAATAGAAAACCCAAAAGTTAGCTGCAGGCTGACAAGAGCATGCGAGCTTCGGTGCGGCAATCTTAAAATTCCGATGCCTTTTTTTTTATTTAGATTGATCTTGTAGCTCGATAAAAGGCGGCATGTTGGCGACGCACGTCCGCGTGACAAATTGTTGCAACTCTGGTCTGCTTTGCTCTGGAACCTCTAATGATCATGATTAGCATAATGAAATCAAAAGAAACGAAACGAGTGTATGAGTTGAAGCTTTGGGAGTGTGACTTGGTTGATTGGAGAAAGAATCAGGTCGCAAGGTAGCAGCTGTTCTTGCCACTTGCCGCGCAACGTGTTTCCACTAACTTGTTTTTTTTTTCTATTTTTTTTTTCGAGTTCTTGATATTTGTTCTTCTTTGAGGAGAACATTGTTTCGTTTTATTTTATTATAATTTTTCTTTTTTTTTTTCCTTTCAATCTTTATGCGCACTTACATGTAATCATAATCGTGGTAAAAGGCCACATATGGCCACCACGCAGGTATGCCGCGCCACAGTGGTTGGCTGCCACATGTGGCAAGCACACACACACGCGGCACTCACGCACACAAATGTATCAGGGAAATGTGCTCATATTTTACAATGCCCGCCATACCCGCACATACCTAAACCCTCCTGCTGGTCATGCTTTTTGGCATTACCTCTGCCTTACAACATCATCAACAGTAGCAAACAAAAACAACAACAATAAAAAGCCACAAAAACTGTCACCGCGACGATGTTTGACAGATGGACTTGGTGGCTGAGCTCAGCTCATCTAATTTCTGGTATTTGTTTTCACTGACAAACCCCCCGGTCGGAACCCGCCCGCTCCAGTGTTGCAACCCCGCCCAATGTTATTTCTGTTATGGCAGTCCAGAGCACAGAGCTGCGCTTCGGCTCAGGTCCCGGCTATCTTTTTTAGGTTTTCAAATCAGATTTGAGTGTGTGGGCGATGGGAAATTTTTGGGGTCTGCTCGCATACTGCCGCCTCACAACAACAACGACAGCAACCACAATATGAATGAAGTTTTAATGGATGTCTACGGTGACACATTAAAGGCAAGCGAAGCGGCATCCTCAGCGCGACAGAGCGTATAAAAAACACAACCGAAAATGAAAAACTCTATACGAGCTGAAAGAGTGAGGGATGTAGTAGGAGAGAGTGGGCGCGGTAGGTTGGTGAATAGACAGGTAGGTGGTGGCTACAAGGGCAAGTAATGAGATACAAAAAGTGAATACTTATCTGAAATTGCGACGACATTTGAATAACCTACAGATATGACCAGATAAATACATACACTTAGACCAGAAAGTATTTGTACACTTTACAATTTTTGACGAAAAGTTGTTGGAAAAAACATTTTTTATGCAGGTTGGGATCAAAAAGTACTGTGGACTGAATTAATTGTAATTTTTTTTAAATCGATAAGTCGGTTCGAATCCTTGGTAGTCCTTGAAATAGCAGCATTGAGCACAATTTCCGGGATCCCCTTCAGAGATGCCATCACGACCCCTTGGACGTCGTCTACGCAGTTGTATCTGTTTCCTAGAGGTTCCTCTCGAGCTGAGAAAAGGAGAAGAACTCCGGTGGTGCTAGGTTTGGATTGTAGTGGAGGGTGGGACATCTTGACAACTCTATGCTTGGGCAGAGACTTGCCCACCAACAATCGGCGATGTCTGGCCGCCAACTTTCTGCGATCAAAACCACGATGGTCCAAAAAGCAGATGAGCATGGACGTGAACCTATAACTTGCTTGGGAGTTATTGGTGTGCCACGTTGCGCTGTGCCATTTGATCTCCCTCAGGGATATGCATTTTTGATATCCTAAAGTCACCAAATTCGATTTGTGCAGCCCTAGAGCTGCTCAGGCAAACCAATTCCCGAAATAAACTTAATTATTGTCATACAACGTGTTTCTTAGCTGGCTCAATTTCACAAAATCTTCATTTGCTCAGGTTTTTCCGAAATCTGCTGTGCCTCAGTCAGCATCTTAAGGGAATTCCAGCTAATTGGTATATTTTCTTGAATCCAACCAAATTAGAGGAACCAAGAAGTGGCTTGGCTTGATTCACGTCTGGATCTTTACTCTTCTCTTAGCAGCTGCTTGATGGTGTTTCTGCCAATTCCAAAGAACGGTTCAGATCATATTAAAGGACTCGCAGCAGCGTTGCTTGCCAACTCATCAGCTGCCTTGTACTCAGAATAATTCTTATGTCATGGCAGATTTTATAAACTCTTCTGTACATAGGTATAAAATATCGTGCATTTTTAGAGTTAACTAGCTTCCACTAAGAGTTTTTCAACGTTTAGACCCAATATCTTTTAAATAAATACATTTTTTCGCACCTGGGTTTAAAAGCGTTTCACAATCGAAAGCCAATAAGGAGCAGCGAGTTGTCGTGGGTAGAGGATGACACCTATCATGTTCTTTATAGGGCAAAGAGCATAAGTCTGATGTATCACGTAGAGGAAATGTGCGGTTTCATATTACATTATTTATAAACATATTTATTTTATATTATTTTAGGATAGAATTAATCTACTAAAAAAAATCAATTAAAATAGCGGAGCAAAAAGAAAAGATACAAAACAAAGTACATATAAAAAGTAGTAGATATGAAATGCCAATAGATGGCGCTCAAGTGAAATAGTAAAAAAAAGACGTTAAAAAATAAACGTGGTTATGTTTAGGACTGTTCCCATTGAAACATGCTTGATTACAATATAACTTAACTTACTTGGACAAATACTTTTTAATTTATTTTATTACTTTCCTGTATAGAAAAGTTTTTTTTTTTAAATATTATATATATTATCGAAATATAACTAGTTTAGCCATAAGCCAATTTGTATAAAAATGTATACCAAAATGTATGTACATAAAGATAAAAATTATTGAACTACTGTTTGTGAAAACTTTGAAAAATTTCAAATCGACAGCTTTGAATCTTTTTGCTTAATTTTTTATTTTTTTTTTTCTATAATTATAAGTTAGAAAAAAATGTATAGTCAGAGCAACAGAGTTTTTCAGGCCAACCATTTTATAAGTTCATTAATGTACGGTACAGATTTTTTTGAAGATGGAAAAGATTTCGTAAAAAAAAACCTTTTAGAATGATTTTGTTCTGCTGATTTTTTAGAATAAACTGCCTGTACTCAGAAATGGCCAGTCTAATTTTGACTTTTATTACTGGTTCATTAGATGTTTCTACTTGCTCGGATTCTCCTTGTGTTGCGAAAATGTTCAAAACAATTTGAGACAGAAATATTTGGGAACTGTATTGAACTTGCAGCATCAATTCCGTTTAGATGCTCCTTATGTACATTAAGTCCTTCGACTAATCATGCTGTCATAGATTGCCAGTGTGTTGAGCTGTTAGCAACAATCTTCGTCCAGCCTGGATGATATCAAAAAAGATCTTAGCGATATTGGCGAAATCGGATTTTTTTGTGTAGAAATTGTAGATCTTTCTACGCAATTGTTTTCTTGCTGAAGAAAGCGAAAGATTCGGAGATATCTTTGGTACAGCTTTACGTTATACGCAATTGTTCCAGATATAATATATACTAGCTTTCGTGTTTGTCTAAATTTGTTCCTTTGGGTAATGAAATCTTGAGATCTATAAGAGCTAGGTTACAGCTTCACACAGCATCATATGCCGGAAATAATTGGTACTTTTATAATCAACATTCGGAAAAGCAGCAGCTGGTTTGCTATCGAGTAAATGGATTGTTGTGGTGCTTGGAACTATTTTTGTAAAAACTTATAATGGCGAACTGAAAACTGGTTACGCCAATTTTTGAAATTTTTTGGAAGGTTCTTCATTTTTAACACAACAATGTTCCGATTCTATCGTTCCAAGTGGTTAAATAACACAGGTTTACAAATTCGGATTCGACGCAGCAAATTACTTCGGAAATGACCCAAAGCTTTCCAACAACTAAACCATGTTGACCTGTGTAATGAGTATAGAAGCAAAATGTCAGATTTCAACGAATTTCAACTAATTCAATAGCAAACATGTGATATTGACAAGTTATTAGGATTTTTCAGTACGGAATACCATTTTTCGACAACGTAGAACTATTTGAGGTCATCGAAAGCGCATGGTCAGTAATTTTTTTAGCTTGTACTGACAGAAGTACAAGTCGCTATTCTTAAGATGTATGACGTCATGAATTTATGGCATTTAAGCTTTGGAAAATGAAAAAGAAGCGATTTATGCTAAGCTGATGCCTCAGATGTAATTAATTCTTTTTTTCTGAAAATCGGTAAGATGTAAAAATTTAATCAAGATAAGGGGTATTCGTTACTCCCATTGACATTAGAAATAATTAACGTTTATTTTTTATTGTTTTGAGAACTAACAAAAATTCGTGTACATTTATGAGTTTACTTCATCTGATTAAATACCAAAAATAGAAAAGGTAATGCCACTTTTTTCCCCTTACACAGAAGACAGATTGTTGTACTGAAGAGGTCCTATCCAGGGTAGTAATGAGATAAAGTAGGATCCAATGGTCACTATAGACGTGCCAGAGACACATTCTGAGATTTTTCAGCTATCGAAAAAAACTCTAAAAAAATGTACGTTTTTGGAAATCTTTGATAGCCTTAGAAAAACTCTCACAATTTTTTTTTTTTAATTTATTCTTGAAAACAGCGAGTAAATAAACCTGACGATACTTGAATTTAAAGCATATCTTATAATCTACTAGTAGTACTTATTAGGTAGTTGCATTTCTTCTCCCTATCCCAGAAGCGAATACACTGGAGGCAGATAATAATTGGTTGCACAAAGAGAGCTCCTATCCAAGGTGACTATCAACATGCCAGAGAGACAAGCTGACTTTTTTCAACTTTCGAAAAAAAAAAAAACCACTAAGAAAAATAAAGTTTTTCCAAAACTTTGGTTTCTTGAGAAAACATCGCGCTCTTGGGAGCTCCCACTATGTTTTTCAAAATTTTTTCTTGAAAACAGCGAGAACATGAGCACAAGACGCTTGAATTCAAAGAATACTCTATCTGCTAGTATTATTTATTTCAGTCAACTATATGCACTGTTTTTTATGGCTTGGAAGCATGTTTCGCTACCCTTTAAAAACTTAAATTTATGGACTTTCAGAAGCATTATATTAACTTGCTGTAAGGAAAGTATGCTCTGAGCATAAACTGTCAAAGCCAGATAGAAGTTCGATTGGATTCACTTTTCCATTGGACCAGCTGCGTGTACCGCAACTTTCTAGGGGACGGGGCCATGAGCACGCTAATAACGGTAATATTCCATATCAAAAATTTGTAGCGCCTTTTATCGCGAAACTTTTAAAGTTTTGCAACTGTTTGTTGTTTTTTTTTTTTTGGGCACTCCCTGGCTGTTTTTTGAGTTGGTCGCCTGGCCTGACTTGTGCTCATCATAAAAATTGGGTGGCATCCATTTACCGTTACCCCAGTTACCGTTAAGGCACCCACCACCACCAGCCCCCACCCCCCTAAAAGCAGCCTCAATGTTTTGACTCTCACGTAATTTTTCATAAACATAAAAGTTGCTCTTTTTTTTTTTTTTGCCAGCCCCTACTCCGCCCATGTGTGTAGCTAACTGCGTGTTTGTTTGAGAGTTGTGGGATGGAGGCGTTATTTTGGGGCAGGGGTTGCTGTCGGTGGGGGCATATTGTATTTGTATTTTGTGATTTTAATGCGGCATTTTGTGTGCGAGCTGCTGCTCAACGGCTTCAACGGGCTCCGCGGAACATTAGCAGCAAATGCCAAAACATTTTATGACATAATTTTGTTGTTGTTGTTTCAGTTTTTGGCACAGCTCGGCAAACTCACACGGTTTGGGGAGCCTGCCCCTGCTCCATACATTTGGCAGTTACTTTCAGCTGCCTTTTTTTTTTTTCTTGTGCAGCCAGTGTTGGTTGGGCAGGAGCAAAAGGTGAGTTCTGCACGCGTGCCGCGAAATTCAACGCTTGGCGACGTTGCGCATTTACATGAAGTGAACTGCTGCGGTTGAAGGTTGAAGACCCACGCACACATACGAGGAACCAGGGACACAGGCAGACACATGAGCAGCATGTAGACAATGTGCATATGTTGTGGAAGCAAGTGTGGGATAGAGCAGTTGCGGGAAGCTCGTGGCCAAAGGGCGCCGCCTCAACAGAATGGCAAGGCAACTAATCTCTGTGCTCTGTAGCCCGTAACTGTCTTTTGTTCATTCACAGCAGAGTTGCTGCTGCCTCCGCCATTTTGAAAACCACAAAAATGTGTTTTTCGGTTTGGATTTGAATTTGAGTTTGTGTTTGTGTTGGTTTGGTTTGGTTTGGATTGGGGTTTGGATTTTGACGCCAGTACCAAAAAGCTGTTCCCGCTGACCTAGTCACTTTTCTATACAGTCTAGCCAAAGGGTCAAGGCTATGCGAAATTTGTGTAAAGTATGTAACAGGCGAAAGTAGGCGTGGCACTGATTTTCATAAACGAATATTTTGCAACCCTAATAATTTGGAACGTTTAAATTTTATAGTTGGTATAGCTTAAAATGTTTTAATTTCAGAGAACTTTGCGATACCTAATGTTTTCTTGAAGCATCAATATTAAGTATCCCAAAAAATAAAGATTGATTTATGGGATCTATATTTCTATGCCTTTACGTTTATACATCTAGAGACGGTGGTGCACCTTTTCTGTTGCTGACCTGGACTGTGCAGAACAAGGTTCCGCTTTCTCAAATCATATTTCTTTACTGACTTATCTGAGCTCTCAGAAAAGAGTCCAAGAAGCCTCTAGGTTTATTCAGGCCGCCATATGACGTGACTTTAAGATCAGATAGTGGACCTTCTGAGTGGGAGAAGGGTGGTGTAAGCTCCACCCAGCGCTATCACAACGGGCGAATGCTTTGGCCTAAGTGAGTTTTGACGCCAAGCCCCAATTGCCGCCCTAACCTAACCTACATCATATGCACCTGAAGCATCAAGATCAAGAGAATTTTCTTCGATTCACTGAGCACAGCTATTCTTCTCAACAAAAAAGTGTTCAAGATAATAACTATTTTGGGAAAAGTTGGTGTAGAATAGAGATGAAAGAAAAAAAGATTTAAAACTTCATGGCATGGGCTGGATTCTCCTTCAGTTCCCTATTCTTTTGTATTGCAGTGTATTCCACTGTCGGGTACCACCCCGACGGTTTTTCTTTTTTTTTCGGTTAAAGCTGCTTCAAATCTTTATGATGCAAGCTGCAGGGGGGGAAGTTGCCGCACAATGGAAGCGGAAACAATGCCAGCGTACCGTCAGAATCTTGACTTTGGTTACAACTCTGTCTCCGTCTCCGGCTCCTTTGGCTGTAGACGACGGATTTACTTATTTTATATATTTTTTATTACAATTTTTTATTTTTATTCATGTGTATGTGTGTGTGAATTGTAATTACAAGCATGTAACCTAATGACATGTACGCAGAAACGCCAAGAACCACGCCCAACTACAGCTGATGTTACGCCCCCAAAAGCCTAACAAGCAACACGTTGTATATGTGTATGAGTGTGTATAAGTGAAAAACGTTGTATAAAATGAATTGCAAATGGAGAATGTCTGTGTGTGTTGGTGTGTGTGTGTGGCCTTTTGTTTGGGTACTGCTCTAAAACTCGAGAGTCGAGAGTTGGTAATTAAAAAAAATTAGTGGCAAAAAGGTTGTCAAAGCCGTAACCTTTTGTTGAATCGGAGGGGGTTGTAGGTCTCGGGTAGAGTTGGTTAGTTCGAGTAGGAAGTCGAGGTTTGCCGCCTGCACATCTTGTTAATAAAGACTATGACTGGCATTAATAAACGCATCATTATACACACGCACAATGTTAATGAGTATATGCAGCGTACCAGGGCTGGTGTGTATATTTAAGCTAATGCGGCAACTGCCGAAGACGACAGAGACGTCGACGCCGACGCAGACACCAACGTCAAAGCAACCAAAACCCAACTCAAAGCTGCGGCAACTGCAGGTGTAATAATTCAATACACATACGCATAGTGTGCCGCCAGTAGGCGAGGGCTGGCTGAAAAGTAAGACGACCACACTTAGCTGACAATTATAACATAAGCATCTGGTGGCGCCATCTATTGTCAAACGGCGTAAACTTATTGGTGTTTCAATGAATTGTAGAACAACAAGGCATATAAAGACGCGTTAGCCAAATATATTCTGAATTCTTAAAATTGTTCGATACCTTTAAGCTGTACAATATAAAAATTCCATACAGTCCTTTTCATGTTAATAATCCAGTCTTTAGTTCTAAATATTAACCTTTTAGTTTAATCCCTGGGCCTCTATTATCGCTAAGGACTACTAAGTTAACAAGTCTTTAATTTTGTATAATATATGAACGCAAATTTTATATAAACCCTTTAGGAAATTTGGGTAAACCTCCAAACAGTCTTTCATAACAGTTCTCATAATGTACTGCCAAATCTTTCTATAAAGCACGTTGAATATCTGTAAAGAGCTTTAATTTTAGTGCTCATTCATCACCCACTTGATAATTTGTTTTTTTTTTTTTTCATTTTCCATCATCTGTTGGCTCTTAAAGTTCTAGCCAACTGCATACTAGTGGACGGGAGCTGATAGGAAGCCACTGACTCCTTCTAGGCTTCTACTACTTAGCCTGCCCTCGCCACAGTGGTGTGTGTTTTTGTGTCTGTACGTGTGAGTTGCAAATTTATATATGAAGTAGTAGTATATATGTATATACATATATATGTGTCTGGCACAAAAACTTGTAGGCAACTTGTAGGCACTGCGGCAGCCGCTGCAATAAATAGCAGAGCCAAGTTATGGCTGCCTTTGCGGCGGGTGTATTATCTTTAGAATTTATTACCAACAAATGTTATTTCTAGAGCGTTAGACCCCCCAAAGAACTCCCTCCCGCAGCCCCACCCCGCTGCTCTTGTACGCTTTTAGGTGCAGCAAGTTTCGCCATATCAACGCCTTCATTAGACTCCAAGTGGCTTAGTTGCTGTTCCTTTTTGGTTGGAGTTGTTGTTGTTGTTGCTGTTGGCTTTGTTGCTACTTAGTCCAAAAGAAAAACATCATTAAATTTACGAGACCAAAGTTCACACATATAGTACGAAGAAAGGAACTCCCGAAACAAAGCAGTTAAAGCCAGTGAAGAACTTAAGAAACTTCTGTAAATTGAGTGTTGAGCAAAAAAGGGAATGAGTGCGGCTAACAAACGAAAATAATATAGTAGACATTCTGTACTCTACATAATTACTGAGCTGACTAGGTGAAAATACGACCGCTTGGAAAAATAGTGCGCGATCGTAGTATAACAGTGGCTGAGGCTGATAAAGAATTCTTTCGAATGGATGGAGTCGCTAAACACCAAAGATATCACATCTTCGTTTACTGTGAATAAAAGAGAGCTATTTTGTAGTTACGGATGAGTAGACGTAGTAGTTAGTGCCAATGGAGTGATGCACGCGTTGAATAAGCTATATAATAACGATATAAGCTTCACTGCTTGGATGCAGTCTAACAAGCAGTGTTACATTGGTAATCATTCCTCATCTTTAACCTATTTTGCAGAATTTGTTAATTTAGCACTGGATTGGTATAATAACTTTGAAAAAACTTTCCCAACTAACTTTCTACATCCCAAGAACTGCTGTCTAATCTACTTAGTATCCTACTTTTCGTCATTGTAAAGAAATCACCAAGGCTAAGAAAATGTGGTTACATTCAACCCGATGTTGTCATTATAACTTGAAATTAGCACCTCCAAATCCTCTGTGCTGGCAGCCGTAGCAGTGGGATTAGCAGTCTTTTGCTGGGTAGCCCCTGGAGAAAAATTTCCGTTGTGATTTGATTCCATGTTATAAATTTGTGCCTACGAAAATTTAAAGGATCTGGTGGCCTCGTATCATCTCCAATCAAGATCTACTGGAAAAGACCAACGAACTACCTATAGAGCTAACGATCAAGCGAAGACGATTTGACTGGCTAGGACATACACTACGCAAAAACACGAAGGAGGTTTGCAGAGCTGCTCTTTGGTGAAACCCACAAGGTTCTAGAAACTGCGGTCGTCCAAAAACCTCATGCCGACTTGAAGGAGTCTCATACCAACACTTCAACACTTTTATTCTGGCCCTACACTCCAACCGGAGTTAAAGGAAATAATATACATTTGATTCCATGTTAATATGACATCTTTAGAGAGATCAATGAGTGATGGGTCCAAGAATCTATATAAGTGCAGGTCGCCCCTAACCTGGGGAACAGGTGACTATCCGGTGGCAATTCGGATAAATCTTAGCTTCGAGACTCCTCTTCGACCTTACCGGCATGCTTTGCTACCGCGGCCATCGCCAATCCCGGAGAAAAGAAATAAATCATCATCATCAAGAACATGTGGGGTTAACATGGTTAAGCGGGAGATGGTTGAAGCATCTTCTTTTTAGTCTAGTTACTGGGACCATTTCTATGACTCACCTTGTGAAGCTTTTGCGATGGGCAATTAGCCTATCACTGCAGAAGAAACAGATCTGGTGCTCTACAGCGCTCAGATTGAAGTCACGATCTTAAGTCAAATTTCTAACCACTTGCATCCTATTTGACCTAGCAGTGGTACCCCATTCTAAATACCATATCTTCTCTATGTAGGCGCTATGAACTGCTGATAGACCGTCCGTTGCGGCTAAGGGAGAGCTTGCTCCGTATATTACGGAGCCAATGTAGTTGATCCCTTTAACAGTAGCATACCACAATGGTTCTAATGAAGTGGTAAATAAGTCACTGATCCAGAAAAAAAAACCGTTGGAATTTTAGGTCGCAATGCGAAGCATACGTTGACCGATTTGCATCTATTGATGCAAACATTCCAACTTGGCTCAGGCTCAATTTTCAAATTCGCGGAGATACTCCTGAATCACTTCCGCAGCTTTGTACTCACAGGAGTCTGAGTATAGAGCGTAGACATGGTCAGCTTGGTGTGACAAGAAGCATCTTTTCGATGTAAATAATCATAGTATCGGAAACAAATATGCTATGTAGGAGTGGTGCGAGGACACTTCCCTGGGGTGCTTTAGCTAAGGCAGCTCTGATTGGCGACTAATGCTGCCGTATCTTGACATAGAATTATCCGTTCTCCAGGAAGTAGCGCCAAAAACGGTAAATATTGGCAGGCAATCTTATCTTTATCTTCGCCGGAAATCCCGGATGCCTGACTCTGTCAACTACCTGCTGAATGTCCAGAAAAACTCCATTGCAGAACTCTCTCTTTTCAAACGCTTTGAGTCTATGACCACGTTGCAGTGGTTCAATGGTACTATGAACAGAGCGGAATTCGAATTGGTGATCCAGGATAGAATTTTTACGATCCATACTATCAACAAGACTAGAAGCAATCAATCTTGCCAAATTGTATTTTCCATAACAATAGGCGAATAAGTATAACCGCAATTATGGTATTAAAATTTAAGAGTTATGGATAGCTCTGCTGCAGAAAAAAATCGATTCTCGGTTTCGGAGGTCAGACCTTGGTTTGCAATGTTTGTTTGCTGAATCCGAAATCATATTTTATAGGTTATGTCAAAGCTTTGTAGACCTTGGATTTGGATGCAGCGACCCCAAAAACGTGCGCTGACCATCAAAAGCGTAAATCGATTTTTTTTTGTGTGCCTGTGTTATCGATAACTCTAAAATTTATATACAAGAGCAGAATTTCAAACAGCTTACAAAGCTACTTACTAAAGGTTTACTTGGTGCTGAAAAAATGCTGCTGGTAACAAGACTGATGGTAAGAGGCTTCCCTTGGCTTACAGCTTATTTCCCGTCAACTTTAAACAATCCAATCATATTCGAAAATATCTGCATCCGTATGTATCTTATAGATACAATTTACTTAAAATCAACTTGCAAACGCTTTAACAAACTTATCAGCGTATTTTGAGCTGCAAAAAACAACCTACCCTTCCGATTGTACATATTTGCCATACATTCGACGTTTATCATATTAAAATTGGATTGTATTATTGTATCGTATTTGTGGTTAGGTTTATTGGCCGCTTTGAACTTGTGTTTTGTTTCATTTCTCTTGTTAATGTTGAACACAACATAAAACAAACATAAACAACAGCAAAATATTACAGGGGGCAAAACAAGCCCGACGAACCGATTCCGGCCTAAGGTTAATAAAATTTCAAATTTGTATTTGCATTTCATTTCATTCGGTTGCATTTTATTATTTCATTTTTCCAAGTCACAGTGCAAAAATTGACATAAAATCAAATGAAAGAAAAAAAAAAAAAATACACAAATTTTATGATGCTATTAAAATGTCTGCCAAAGATGGGCGGGAGGTGGGTTTGGTGGCAGCTAGCTGCAGGACAATGTAAATCTTTATGCATTGCACGGACAACTTTTCCAGCGTGCAACAGGAGTGAAGCTGGGAATAAAACCCAAGCAAAAGAAATAAAATCAAATCAAAAAAAAAATTAAAATACCATGAAAAACTCATTTAAGTAAAAAAACAATAACTTACAGCAACAATAGAAGGTGGGGATGACCACAGCAGCAGCGGGCAAGCCATCAGGAAATTGTGAGAAAACCAAGCAACAACAACAGCAGCACCACAAACATCCTTCAATGCCCGGGCAAATCTTGAAAATAAATTTGCTAAAACATATTGGAAAAATATATCAGTCAATAAATGGAGTCTCGAACAGGGGTGCATGCAATAAGAGGGGTTTAAAATTAAACAGTTTCAATTTCCACAAATCAAATGAAAGTGCTGAGGCACATAACGATGACCAACTCTACCATGATGCAATGAATTTTCAAGGTGCTGCAAGAAAGCTTGGCTGAGCTGAAAACTGGTTCAATTTTTGTATGGCAGCTATATGAAATAGTGGACCAATTTTGATTAAACTTTAAGCAAATGTTTAGTTTAAAACAAAATACAACTGACAGAACTTTGGATCGACATTGGTACACTATTTCATATAGCTACTATACAAACATTGAAACTGGACTCTCTTTTTCGAAGAGACACCAATAACGAAACTGCGCATTGCATGACCTTCTAATTATTGTATCATTGTTTTCTAGCAATAGCCAAACTTTGACGTAAGCTTTCAAAATGTTGTCTTCTTTTTTTCAAATATTTCCCGACACTAGTATATTAGGTTGCCTCATTCTATGACGTCACTCTGACGTCTGATTAGCTTAAAATATTTTCATTTTCTACGCTAGATAGACCTAGTCGACCTAGTCGCGCGGTTTATGGCCCCCAGAGCCACCCCCTGTATTCGCGCCTGTTCTATGGCATCATTGAGTTTCTTTATTACGGAACACTGCTTGAATTGTGGGGGCGGTCAAGCGTCTGGTTATAATTTTTGCATGAATGCCTCACAAAAGCGCCAATGAATTTATATCATTTCATTTAAGCATAATTAAATAATAAAATGCTTAAAAAGTATTCGGTGTCAATTTCTCACTCCAATATGGTCTTCAGCTGCGTCTCCATTTTTCGTTTGTTGTTGTTGCTATTGCCTTAAAGGGTTAAATGGCAGAGAAACTTAAAATAGCGCACACTTGCACAGAAACAAACTCACACACACAGATACTCACTCACACATATGCATGAATTAAAATGCAATTGAAATATGGCAAATGGCATGCATTGAGCTAAGTAAAGTGCTCTGCAAAGGGGGGCTCTAAAGGGGCTAGGGGCCTTGAGGGAGTGGCAGTTGCAGCCAAGTAAAAATTTTTTGTTTGTATGTGTTTTTTTTTATACACGTATATACATATATATATATATATCTTGGGCCCAGACAATGCTAAAAGAATAACTGCACGAATGTCAACGAGGATGATGCAGAACAAATAAAAAAAAATAAAAAGAAAAGGCAAAAACTTTTGCAGAAAATGTGGAAAATGCGCATTTCCATTAAATGAAAATATCAACGAGAAAAATAAATGCAACAAAAGCAACTGTATTGCAACACTTAGAGTATTTCATTTTTCGTCTTTTGCGTAGCAAAAGAAATGCAATTGCAGCATTTCGGAACTTATAGAACAATCAAAGTCTTATATAGCACATTTAAAAAACAAATGGGTTAAAATCATGCTATAAAAGTGTTACTCACAATAGCATGCAAAATATAAGAATTGCATGAAACCTTTGCTTAAAATCAGTGAAAACTTAGTCAACCCTGCCCTTAAGCCTGCTGCAATATCTGAAGCCTACGCAGAACAAATTCCAACAGCCTAGGTCTTATAGTCGCCAAAGTCTAGGCGTTCAGACAAACGTATAATTTAATTTGTTTTACTGACCATTTTCGAACTTTGAGAGTTCTTCGGTGTCTGCTGCTCTATTTATTACATATTAATGTTGTGGGCTTGAAAAGATTTTCAAAACTGTTATAGCTGCATGATATCAGTGAAAACTTAGTCAACCCTGCCCTTAAGCCTGCTGCAATATCTGAAGCGTAGGTAAAAAAAACCCCAATACCCTAGCTCTTATAGTCTCCAAGGTCAAGGCGTTCAGACAAACTTTTAATTTCGTTTGTTCTCCTGACCATATTGGAACTTTGAGAGTTTTTCGGAGTCTCCTGTTCTATGTTACATATTGGGGCTCTGGGTAGAGGTGGGATACTATCGATAGTGCCACCACTCGATAGTTTAGACTTCGATAGCTGAAACTATCGATACTATCGATAGTATCGATAGTATTATCGAACAAAGTGAAATATGGCCAATTCTACTGAACATCCATCCTCGCATAAACATTTGTTGGAATTCGATATTTTGGAAGCCACAGTCATCTATTATCTGGAAATGCTGGAAGTCTCTGGCAATCATTAGGGCTAGTGCGGCATCGATTTTTGATTTTTTATGCGAAGAATTTTTATAAAAATTTGACTTACTTAAATAATTTGTTATGGTCCCCATCGGTTTTGGGACCCTAAAAGCGTCGGATGGTCGAAAAGGTTCGACGTGTTATCACAACTTTTTGACATATTGCCAATTTTTTGTCCATTGATTTGTCAAAAAAGTTTTTTACATACAAAAGTAAACTATCGATATATCGAACAAAACCATCGATAGTATCCGTAAAATGAAACTATCGATACTATCGATAGTGCCATCGAAAGTATCCCACCTCTAGCTCTGGGTATAAAAAGCTTTTTAAAACTGTTATAATTGTTAGCAAACTTCGAAAGTATCAGTGAACTTAACCCTACCCTAAAACCTATCGCACTATTCACTTTCGAGCTTAAACAAATCTCAACACCCTTGCTTTTATGGTCTTCAAAGTCCAGGCGTTCAGACAAACGTTTTATTCTATTTGCCCTCCTGAGCATATTGCAGGTAACTTGGAAAGGTCTTCAGCGTCTCCTGCTCTAGTATATGAAGAAGTTTTTTAAAACGGTAATAATCGTATGAAAACATTTAAAATATCAGTGAAAACTTAGTCAACCCTAAAACCTGCTGCAATATACGCATGCGAGTTCCAAAAAACTCCAACACCCTACCTCTTATAGTCTCCAAAGTCTAAGCGTTCAGACAAACATTTGATGTCATTTCTTCTCCTTAGCAAATTGTAGTTAACTTTGGAAGTTCTTCTGGGTATAAAAAGTTTTTCGAAACTATCAAAAATACTTATAGGCTATGCCAGTTCACTCACTCACTTAATTCTAGTAACTTATAATAACTTAATACATACAGACAATTCCCTTGGAATTATATTTTATTCAAAAATGTCTGGTACGCGAACGCAAAGCCAAGCCTTAAAAAAACAAAAGCCATCGAGCTTGTTACCGAATCTTCAATTTACGCTACCATCTTCTACGCAATTGAAGTTATTTCTTAATCCGAACGAACGCGCAGTGCAATTTAGCGAGGCTCACGAATTGGAACCCAAAAGCTATAAACAACTTGTTTTGCAAATTATCCAAGATGTTATTGATGAACGTAATGGAAAATTTGCCGTAACCTCGTCCGAATGTGAGCCTAAGAAAACAACAAGCGAAACGGAAACAAACATTGACAAGCGTTTAAAGTACTGGCAGGATGTATTGGCCGAGCGTAGACAATTGCAGCACAAGATAGAGCTGAAGACGGGAAAATATCCCGAGCAAGTGCTTTTCAACAGACGCGCCACAAAGGACGCACCCGATGGTCAGACAATGAAGCGTGTGCTGGACTATGCTGAACGCCTGCGTCCGGAGAGCTTGTCAGCCAAACAGCTTGGCATGCTGCATGGTTATAAGGAAGCCTGCACTGGCCAGTGTATCAAGGAACTTACCGAAACTTGGCCACAGGCCGAGCGTGAGGGTATTAAAAATGTGGAAATTGTGGGTATACCAAATATAGTAGGCAAGGAGTTGCTCGGTAAAGGTGCCGAGTACGATGTGCGCAATACTTGGCTGCAGTCGAATGTATTGTATAAGCAATTGGCCAAACGCTTTGTAGACATCAGCAAAGTTGTAGAGTTCTTTCCCAATACAGCGCAGCTAGCCGTAAGTGGCCAAAAGGTGCGCGCCATGCCAGCCATGCCCATACGTTTGCTGCGCACCGAGTCTTTGCATAGCGTTTCAAGTACCACAGCAACATGCTGCTCGGAGGAGCAACTCATGACCACTGAACTGGATGCAGTGACACAAGCAGCAGAGCTGCCCAAAGTGGGTCTGAGCATAAATGGCAATGTTTATGTGCTGGGAGATGCAACTTTGACGGAATGCGTGGAAATGCTCATTAAATTCAAATGCGATCCCTTCAAGCGGGAGCTGGCGCATGTGCTGCACATAACCAACATAGGTCAGGAGACCTTGACATTCTGTTGGACACAAGGTGTTTATTACTACAAGCGTGCTTCATTGTTACGGTCCAAGGATCAGGACTTTTTGTTTGACACCAACAACTTTCGACTGGCATCTGGAGAAACCTACGATCTGCTGGTGCTCTATCAACCGCGTAAAGTGCAGGTCACCGTGGAGCTGTGGAAGTTGGAAATAGAACCTAAAATATTCTGCTGCAAAGAGGAGTCGCTGAAGCTACGTTTCTATGGCGTTTGTAGTGCGCCCACTGCCTATCTGGACAAGATTAATGAATTGCAAGATATTGTGCTACAGCAAGAAAAACGTTATGAAATTGGTAATTTACCAGCACAGCTGGCTTCCATAACGCCACTGCTGGAACCAATGGAGATCTATTGTCCCTATGATCGTACGCTGGACGAGCGTGAAATATTCAATGCACAAAATCCGGGCTATAATTGCAGCCGTTTCGATGATCTGGAGGTGCTTAAGGGCGTGCACAAACAGCTGAAGAAGCCACGCGAACCACCGTGGGATTTGCAACTAGACACCATTAAGGCTTTGATAATGCGCATTGAGGGCTCTCAGGCGCGCGAAGCAATGTTTGGAAATTTTAGAATGATTATATCAACACTGCAGCAAAAAGCTTGCAGCTTGGAGCAGGATTCAAGCATAAATGATGCAGAGCGTCAGCGCGCACGCTTTATATATGTGCGTGGAGTTATCTGCACTGCCATAGAGGACTGGGAGAATCTGATGTACACCATTGAGACAATTTATCTGAATGTGGAGATAAAACGCTTTAAGAATGCTTTGAAAACGCAAAAGGAAGATCAGGACGATAATAATAATAATATAATAGCCAATAGAGATCTAGACGAAGCGACTCTTCAGGCGATTGCTTTCAAAAAATTGCAACACTCCAAATATTTTAGAGATGCAATCTATATGCAAACCTATACATATCTATGCGATGTTAGTGAGGATATTGTATCGGTTATCGAAAGCACAATTTAAATACCAATTTCTCTGCTAACTTCAACTGAATATTAATATTCAAATAAAAATGTTTTTTTTTTAAACCAAATACGTTTGGGATTCCTTTGAAACCTTGTGTTCTTGCTGAGAATTTTTAGATTTTCTTGAATTAACATTTTTTTTTTATACCCTGTACCGTATGGTACAAAGGGTATATTGTGTTTGTGCAAGCCGAAAATATATGTGACGTACAGAAGGAGAAGTCGGAGACCCCCCAAAGTTACCTAAAGTATGATCAGAGTGACTAGAGAAGTCGATATACCCATGTCCGTCTGTCCGTCTGTCCGTATGAACGCCTAGATCTCAGAGATGGTAAGAGCTAGAGCAACCAAACTTTCAGATAAGATCCCTTATTAATCCATAGGAGACAAGTTTGTTTTATTTTTTTGATATCGGGGTTATATAATATAGCTCCCATAGGGGTGTTTCAGAGGAGCTCGAAAAAAAACCAAAAGTTTTCGTTTGTTTATGAAGATATCGTAACCAAATTTGGCACTCAACCGTTTTTTAGAGTTCCCAAGCACTGTACCAAATTTTATTATCGGTTGACTATATCATATAGCTCCCATAGGACCAATCGGTCAAAAAAACCTTTTTTCTACAAAATTCGTTGTGTTTCGTTTGTTTGTGAAGATATTGTAACCAAATTTGGCATTAAGAAGTTTTTTAGAGATCTTTAACACTGTGCCAAAGTGTATCAAAATCGGTTGACTATTTCATATAGCTCCCATAGGACCAATCGGTCAAAAAAACGTTTTTTGTACAAAATTCGTTGTGTTTCGTTTGTTTGTGAAGATATTGTAACCAAATTTGGCAATCAATTGGCTTTTAGAGTGCTTAAGCAATATTGCAATTAGTGGTACAGGGTATCCCAAAGTCGTCTGCACCCGACTTTAACGTACGCCATCTTTTTAGATTATATTAGAATGTTTTCGAAAAATCTGAATAATTTTGAAACGAATTCTTTTTTGTAAAAATCTCGATGAGAGAACACAACGTAGGTTATTTCCGGAAGCAACCGCCAAAGGTAGTTTATATTTTTTAAGATTTTCTACAATTTGCGGTTAAAAATATTATTAATATTACTCAATATTGCAGTTTAAGAATTTTTCAATTTTGAAGAATTTTTTTTTTAAATATTTTGATAATTTTTGGCTTTTTTAAGATATTTTGAAATTTGCGATACAATTTTTTTTTTTTTAAATCAAAATGTACGACTTTAGTTTACAAAATTTTTGCATATTGTATAGATGTCAGCGAACAAAATTTAAGATTTTTTCAAATTTGCGCAAAATTTTTGTTTGCAAAAAATTAAAATTTACTATTTAAGTTTAACAATTTTTGAACATTAAAAGATTTTATTTTTGTTTTTAAATATCTTGAAAATTAGAGAGCAATATTTAAATTTTTTGAGTTTTTTTGAAATTTGCAATAAAATTTTTTTTTTTTTTTAATCAAAATGTACGATTTAAGTTTACAAATTTTTTGCATACGTAAATTTGATTTTTTTTAATATCTCTAGTTCGCATATAGCACCTAGTCTCAATGGAAACTAGCCGCTCCTGTTATTGTTTAATTAATTTTATATAATTTGCTGATTGTTTTTTGGACAAATTGTAAAGAAAATGGAAAAAAAAAAAAATATATAATATTATATATAAACAATTTTTTTTTATTAATTATCTAGAAAACAATTGTCAGAGAGCAAAATTTATGATGTTTTCAAATTTTTTTTTTAGCACATCTGCGCTGAACACGCGGTGGAGGTTGACGTTTGAAGCACCCGGGAGGCGACGCCCTCTAGCTTAAAATATGTTTACTCTCTAAGAACTTGAATCAATTGAATCAGTTCAGTCCATTACCCTGCCGGTGTAAATCTCTGCACTGGATCTTTAAAAGTTTTGCGCCTAAAGCCCGATTAATGTTATATTCGGAAATATCATATTCGCCCGAATCCGTGATAGATACATTTTTTCAAAAGACCATTTGATGAGATTCAAGTCGATTTAAAGAAGGCATTGAACCTTAGCAGCTGCTTTGGGAATCGAAGAAGGAATGCTATATATGTTGGAGTATTGGAGTATTGATTACTTTAAGGTAAAGATAGGATCGGGTTGGGCAAGGCGTTTATCGCGGGCTGGCTAGTATCAGTACCTAAAGCTATCATCATCCTTGGCGCTACAGCTATAATTCAGCTTTGGCCATTCGAACAATATCTCTCCAATAATCTCTATTCTTTGCAGCTTCCTCCCAGCTTAGGACGTCTCCATTTATCCAGCGTGCTCGGGGTCGCCCAACTACTCTTCTTCCATCTGGTTGATTGAAGCATGTTTTTTTCAGAATTCGGTTTCGTGTTCTCGCAACATGTCCGGCCCACCTAAGTCTTTGTGACTTGACATAGGCAGCTAGACTTGTGTCGTTAACAATCTCCCGTAGCTCTTCGTTGGTGCGAATCGGACCAAGAATTCTTCGTAAAAATTTTCTCTCTGTCCTCTCTAGGAGGCCTATGTATATCTGATTTTCTCAGAGTCCACGTCTCATTGGTCGGATCATTGTTTTATATATCCGGAGCTATAGGGTTCTGTTGAGAAGTCGTGACTTAAGGCACGTTGAAAGCGAGAATTAAATTCTTTCTCTAATATCACTTAAGTAGTCGTTCGTGGAGTTGATGTGGGAAAAATTCGAAGTTATACTCGGCTATGGTTACGTTTTGTCCAAATCGCCGAACCGCCGAACCGAAGCTATAGAGTCCAAAAATTTCAAACGGAATCGAGTAAGAACTTGGAAGAGGAAATATATATTTGATGTTAGTAGTGTGTCTATCAATGTTGGAATGCATTTTCACAAAGCTATTGACTGCCATTGTTTTCTTTTCTTCTTTTTTTTGATAAAATGTAGAACATTATCATAGCTGGAGGAAAAAACGCACTAAGCGTCTCTGACAAACTGCTTAAGTTAAGAGCTCAACATTTTGCTCGCTGATTTCCATCTAGTAGCATATGTTGATGCCATACCGCATAGTACATAAACATATATATACATATATATATATATATATACAATATATGTAAACATGTATAAGGCTGTTGTTTGTAAAGCGATCCGTTAAGCTGCTTTGTGCCCAGCGGGCATTTGTCTGAGCGCAGCTTCCAAGCTGCTATTCCAAGCATATTGTAAGTACTAGTATTTTCCACTGTATCTCAGTATTTGTATCTAGAGCTGTAGCTGTATCTGTATTTGTATCTGCTGCTGCTGCTGCTGCTGCCATCCATGGCGCCTTAAAGCAGGCAATACAAATGTGAATGCCGCATAAATATTCGAGTGAAAAAAAAATTGAACAGGAAGTAAAATATTTTCGTTGACATTGCTCTTGCCATGTTCTTACATGTGTTTCCATTCAGCTTTCATCTACGTTTTTGGGATTGGGTTAAAGCAAAGGGGTCGTCGCGTCTTGTCTTGCATGTAGTTAGCAAAATGGTGGCGGGGTGGGGGCTAAACCCCTTGTTGTTTCAAATCGCTTTCATTGCTGTTGTTGTAACAATTGTTGAAAACGCAATTTCGTTTGTCGTTTTTTTTTTTTTGGCGGGAGTCAGTTCCAGTCGATCCCTTGCTCTCACTGTAAAAATGCCACAACACGCTCATCATGATGCACATAATGTACATCATAATGATGTTGCCGCTGACAGCGGCTGACTCTCCCCCAACTTGAATTGTGTTTCAGCTCAAGTGTGAATCATTTCCGTTCGAATTTGGTTCATTGCATGATTTTCACATTAAACGCCAGCCGAGAACAAACCAGCTTCGAGCTCGAAGGGAGAAGCATCAGTTTCTGCGCTGCTCTCTGCCGCCGCTCTCTGCTGTCATGTTGCCACACCAGGCAGCCAGCCAGCCAGCCAGCTAGCCAGCTCCTGTGCGCCTCGCTTGACTGCTCTCTGTCTCAGGCTCGTCGTCTCTGTTGATGCCACCAATGCCACCGTTCTTCTGCTTGATTGTGTTTTCCTTAACTTCTTTTCAAGCGCAATTATTGACGTGTGCTCTGTGCCGTCGACGTCGCCGCTTTCCCCTGCTTCCCTCTGCCCGCTGTCAGAGTATCAACTGTCTGTCTGTCTGACGATTGCGTTGACGAGTGCTTGACTCCCCCCTTTAAGTTACTACTTATTGAGAGGCTAAGAGCAACCCTCGCTGGAACTATGCGCGCCTTCAAGTCGCTTCCTGCCTGGCCCCCCTTTTGCTACGCCCGCGCTCCTACAAAATTTTTACTTGACACAACAATGGTTTTTTGTTGGCTGCCCCCTCTTAGCTCGTTGTGCAAATTTTACTCTATTGATATTTTTATGTTTTACTAGACTGTACCAAAGCTGTGGGGTATGTTAAGTTTGTGCAAAAGTATGTAACAGAAGAGCAAAAGTAATTGATCCAGAGATGTTTGTCTGCACGCCTAGATCTTGATGACTAGCAGAGCTAGAACAACCATATTTGACATTTGGACTACTTTTGTGAAGCGCCAGGTCGTGATTAGTTTTTTTTTTTTTCTGCTGCCAAGCACACAAAATGATTGCAGGGTATACCACGGTCGAAAACTGCCTCAACTATCACACTTTTTTTTTTTTTTAAGTTGTGCTGCTTATTATTATCTATATTTTGTTTTTGCTTTTGTTTCGCATCTTTAAAATGTTTTGCGCTCGAACGGCCTGAGCAGTTTTTTTATGTACTACATATGTATATGGAAACACATACTTATATACTATACTATATACAAGCATAATTGCTTTGCGCTGCGGAAACGGAAGCGCTCATCAACTCCCTCGCCATCAATACACACACACACACACACTCACGCACTTATATACATTTATCAAGGCAGCTATTAAAAGCCATTTATTATCAAAACTCCTCAGTTCGTCTAAATAAAAGTATCAACGGCAAAACTCAATTTCAAACAAAAACAAAAAACAAAGGCGCTAAAATCTGAAATAAAAAACAAAAAAAAATAATATAAAAAAACATAAACAAGAAATTTACAAAAATTTTAAAATTTTCTATTGAAATGAAAGAACAAACAAGAAGTCAACCAACAGCAAAAACGGAAGTTCCAAGTATTACAAGAATTTTTTCCAATTTTATTTTGTATTTTATTTTGAGGGTGTTTAGCGAGTGATTTGGTCAGGCACAGTGGTTCGAAGTGTGTTTTTATGGTATAAAATTATATTTTAATTTTTTTAGTTGGGTGTGGGAAATTTTTGCTTTATAAATGACATACTTTATTAACTGAGAAAAATTGCCTTGATTTAAACTGTACGCGTTTTTTTTTACTAGGATTTCCATAATTCTATAATTTATTTTTTTTTTTTTAAGATTTTTTACTCACGTAGCAATAATGTAG